>QRDG01001191.1:1041355-1270912 GCA_012064385.1 Puccinellia tenuiflora
GGCCATAAAAGATAAATTTTGCAAAAACTTGCTTGTGCGGGAGGGCAGCCACATCTTGATTTGCAGAACATTAACTTCAGTTCTTGACGCTTGGTACGATTAAATTAACAGAAACATAACATTTCACTCCCACAGATGACAAAGATAGCAGTATAAAATATGGCTTAGAAAAATCTAGGTGGTATAGCTCAAAATCTATTCTCAGCCTCACCAAATGGAATGGATCTGGAAGTTTTTTTTTATCTACAAAGAAGTGGCAGGAGATGACATTGTAAATTCTATGGTGCTGAAGAGACACCATAGAATTTACAATAAAATTTGATCCTCCTAGTCAAGCTACCATGAGTCGAAGGCTCACCTTGTTGTGCACCAAAGAACGAGGCCACGGCATGATATATGGACAGGACGCATCACGAAGGACAGACCGACCAAGCTTGTTCAGGACCCCTGTTTCCAGGCAGAAGGATAGGAACCTAGAAGTTGGATGATGATTCTTCCACGTCCCACAATGAGCACAAATATTAAACCATCGATAATCGCCACAACATTCAGTTGAACTCTAGCATTATCATCGATGTGACACTGAGCGATCTCAGCAAGCTCCTGCATCGGAAGTGACTTATCCATCATCCATCTCTCAACACCATCATCGCCATCGGCTCTCCAGAACCAAACATCAAGCGGGGGCCGTTGGACTTGACTTCCAGCGGTACGCATGCCATACATAGCCTTCCATCCTTAGTCTCACCAGCCTTCCATGTTGTATTCACTCCTCCGCGGCGGCAGATCAATTCGGGAGAATTGCATCGTAGCGGTGTTGAGCACACGGGCGTCATTTGGCATTCCAATGGTCCAATAGATGCAACCATTCACATGGTGCCATTTTGAGGCCAGAACCCGTGGATGTCTGCCCATGGAAAATTCTGCCACTTGCTAGTGTCCGATGATAAGACAAGAGCTCGCGCCCCAGTTTCGCCGTGCCGGACACACACAAGGCGGAACGAGCGGTGGTCTTCTTCTGAGGGCAGGATGTGGAAGTCAACATACAAGCCATCGGGATCGGAGTCCTCGCGCGGCGGCAGGGGAAACAGATCCATGGTACGCGTGAGCGGGTTAGATAGACGGCCACCTGCTCGGCGCTCCAGTTGCCGAGAACAACGAATCCATCGCGGCAGTCGTCGATTGACCACCGGAGAAAGCATCATCGTCCCTCTTCGGGGTCGGGGATGGCATCTTTCTCGTCTTCTTGGGAAACTGGGAGGCGGGTGAGGAAGAAATCGGCCCCACGGAGGACAGCCCCAAGGGTCTGGGTCGGAGCGGCGGCGGAGAGGTACGAAGTTAGGGATAAGGGTGTCTTCTTCGTTGATAAAGTGACCTAGGACTGGGGACCAGTGGAGGGCGCGGAAGCGGCGGCGGAAGGGCGGGGGACGAACGAACGGCATCGAGGAAGGTGCGGCAAGTGAAGGCGGCGCGGACGAGGCTGGGGAGAGAGGGGAGCGAACCAAGATCTCGTGCAGAATGTCTTCGTCAAGGGCGCTTATGGTGGTAGGAGGTAGTGATGGGGCTTTCTTCTTCTTCTTCTTCGGCGATAACGCCGCCGCCGGCGACTGTTGCCGAGATGCCATAGCCACCGAAAGGGAGTATGCTGTTCCGTGCGTGTCAAAGCAAAGCAGGAGATAAAGGGCAGTAATTTTGGGCCATATACTACTATTTAAGGAAGAAAAAGAACAAAAGGCTGGCCTTATTGGGCCGGCCTACTAGGGGAGATATTTGCATGCTGTGTGCGAAAGTCCAAAATTATCATTCGTTTGGGATAAGCTGTAATGTCTGGAATGTTGCGCTTTTTTTGTTTGTCGGAATGTAAAAATAGGACTTCATTTGCTCATTCCGCTAGTCTTTTTTTTTTAACAAGGAGAAGGACCCCGAAGGATCCAGACTGCATTAATCGGTGGTTTTACAAATTACATCAAGGACCTCAAGTAAATAGAAAATTACAACCAAGTCCTTGGCTATTACAAACAAGGACCTCAACAAGAGAAAAAGGATTACAATCAAGTCCTTCACCACCGTCGACGAACAGCTCGACGCAGCGGCCGCTCAGCGCCATTACCGGGGACGAGACCACTTGGCGACAGAGTGACGATGGATGCCGCAACGGAACTGATGGAAGGCCTCCGAAATGGCTTGCCGGCCTGGAGGTTGCAGAAACCATGGCGCTCGAGGCACCACAGCACGGAGTAGCCCCATCGGCCAAGAAGAACAGCGGCACAAGCTTGCCGCCGTTGATGCACTCCGCAAATCGCAGCCATATCTCCTTGATGACTCCAGAATCAATTCGCCATCTCCTCTTTCCGCATCCACTGCGGCATAGAGGAAGAAGCTCATCCTCTCCAGAAATTCCTCTAAGCCTATCTTTCTGCCGCAAAGCAAGATGCACAAATCCGCCCTCCAATTCTGAGCTCTTGCCACTACCTAGAGGAGGCAGATCGAAAAATATACAACAGAAAAACAGGGTGTTCGGCATATGAAAGCCGGTAGATCTTCTCATCCTCGCAAGCTCCGACCTCTGGAGCACAGCAACAAGAAGAAGAAGAAGACCCGAAGCCAGGACTGGCCGGAAGAGCCCCAACTCGATGCTTCCTTCGCGTACCTTATTAGGAGGGATGCGCATCTTCATCAACTTCGCATGCACCACCACCTTCCACCGGCGAGATGCACTCGGTAGAGGAAGACCACGACGCGGCGGATCTGGCCGCCTAGATCCGTCAACCTACCCTCAACATCTACGGCATAAAGCCAAGAACAGGCATAGAGCCCAAGCAACCTAGCTAACCCTAGATCTACTATATACAGGGGATGCCAGACCACCTACTCCATCTTCACGCCGGCCAGCGAGCTCGCCGGAGCAACAGAAGGAGAGGGGCGGCGACAAGAAGCGGAGGTCGACTCTCAAGTTACTGTGCGGGAGCGAAGAGGCAGAGGAAGGGTCGTGTGTTCAGATCCAATATTTGCTTCTCATTCCGCTAGTCAAGTCTCGATTCATTTGTCCCTAGGCACTAGGCAGCAGCCGAGGAGGAAGCGGTGAAGGACAGCAAATAATGCATCATCGGCAGTTCGGCACTGCTCCAAGGTGCACCGCAAATAAGTCAGAAATGTGTTGCATAAGAAGTCAGCAGCCGCTTGCTCATGTACCGATCATGAAGTTACTCGCCTGAACGGCCTAGGGCGTATTATATTCATGCAGCGTATGCTCCATTGAACAGATGATGCACCCAGCAGATAGATATACGACTGGTCTACCGTATCAGAATTAATTACCGAAAGACAAGCTCATCAGATTTTTGCGTCCACTGTATTAGAAATTCAGAATAATTATCTTTCAATATGTGAAAACATTTTAGTAGTACGATTTATTTTGTTAAACCTCAGAATAATATGCTCTCAGGCAACTTTGCTCTCAGGTACCGGATTTCATATTCTTTGTGGCCGCTTTATTTGGAGCTCTGCCCGGCTTCTGTTGTACAGTTGGTTTCTTTTCCCCTTTTTTTTTGGGACTGTCTATTCGTCAGTCGAGTGTTTTGCAATTACGCCACGTCATCTAGTAGCAACTTAGCAACGATCAGCTCCTTTTTCCCTTTTCCCTTTCTGTTTCGCCTGGTTTTTTTGCCCTTTTCCTCCCCGCCAAAGAAACGACCCGGTTCAACGCCCCAGATCCATACGAAGAGAAACAGAGACGAAACAGAAAAAAGGGGAAAAGAAGCTTCAAAAATCCATGGAGCAAGACATTGATGGAGAAGTTAACTCGAGGAGGAAGATTGGGTGGCAATCAGTCCGCACACACCTGGGAGATCTGCAACTAACCCAGCAACTAACCCACGTAAAAAAAATCCTTACCCACTCGTCAAGAACTTCTTTCCTGCAATTCCCCTTGATTTCTACATGCCTAGAATCTTTACACGCTGTGGTTGCCCCTGGACAGAAATTCAAAAAACTGACAGAAAATAATTAACATCCATGTTCATTCCAGTTCATATCACACGCTGGGATTGAAAATGCAAATTTAAGATTCTTGGTCTTGGTGTTTCACATCACAATACACAAAAGAAAGCTACCAGCGGATGGGATACCAAAAGTTTAAATAGTCATCTCCCAGTAACATAGGATACCATATAGATAGGATTACTTGCTAATAAACATCATTTTAGATCACATCAACAGTGATGATAACTCCCCTAGTAGATGAAAAGTGTTCTCCATATGGATTGAAAAAGAACATCACTACCTGGTCAAATCAGCAGAATCTACTATCAGGTATTTACATGTTTCGCTAGTTATACTTACATACTAAATTACCATGTAAAACTAACAAAAATCATCACGTAAATACATAATTTGCTAATCAGTAGCAGGCGTTTTACATGTTGTACTGGTTATACTTACATACTAAATTACCATGTAAACCTAACACAACCACCATGTAAAAATAAAGAATTTGCTAATCAGGCTTTTACATGTTGTACTGGTTATACTTACATACTAAATTACCATGTAAAACCAACACAACCGCCATGTAAAATAAAGAATTTGCTAATCAGCTATATTACATGTTCTACTGGTTATAGTTACATACTAAATACCATGTAAAACCAACACAACACCATGTAAAATAAAGGAATTTGCTAATCAACTTTATTTACATGTTCTATTGGTCATACTAACAAAGTAAATTACCATGTAAACCAACAAATAGCATCATGTAATCACAAACAATTTTGCTAAACCAGCTATACATGTTCTACTAGTTATAGTTACATAGTAAATTACCATGTAAAAAAAAACTTGCTAACCAGCTTACATGTCCTACTAGTCATACTTACATAACTAAAACAAAAGAATATTGCGCATCCATTACTGCATAATCCTACAGAAAAAAGCAACCACTACTGTAGACAAACATACCACGAAATCCTGAAATCCAGGCATCATCATTACCTCAACTGACCGAGCTCGGCGGTTCGCCCACCGGAGTGGGCTGCTGGCTGGAAACACACAGAACACATGTTCAAGTCCATCTGCTCACTGACGGAGAAACTGAATAAACATGATATCAGAACACAAGTGCTGGATTTGCTGTAGTAGAAATCGGAACAAAATCATATACTGTGTGGTTTGCTGCTAACTATAAACAGATTTGCTTGCTACATAGTACGAACTACAGGACCGATTAGCAACTAAGAACACAAGCTCATGGAACAAAATCGACAGGTAACATCTCGAAAACAGAGGAGGAGGACACAGATGCCTGCTGAGAGGAAACAGACGAGCACGATTCAACAAAGAAGTAGTTCAAAAACCACCTTCGCCGACGATCTCAGCCCCTCTCCGGCCCTCCACCTACCTCACACGGATCGACATCAGCAACCTCACCGCGACCCTCTCTCCCCGCCCTCCACCCGCCGACTGATACGCATGCTAACAACACCCACAGCCTCCTCCACCCACCACCTTCAAGCACCGCCGAGCTCCTTCCCGTCAAGCACCGCCGTCCACCCACCGCCCCCAACCCCCTCCCCCTCTCTGGTCGGCTCCCTCTCCGTCCAACAGAGAAAACGTGACTGGAAAGAAAAGGGGAAACACCGACAGGAAAACCGGACCAGAAAAAACGGGACAAAAAACCGGAACACGTGGATGAGAAAACGAGACAAAACCGCCCCAGATCACGACTTCTCTCGCCGGCACATCAGGAATCGCAGCGCGCGAGCGAACAGCCGGAGATTCCACTGACAGCCAAAACAGAATCAGTCGACAGACATGTAGCAAACCTGTTTTTTTAGCTCACAGATTCCTGTACCGCTGTATGCTGGCTGGGCATGAGCTCGTGGCCGCCATGTCCTTCTATGTAATTACCACTTACCAGCAGTGTCACCCCTGGTGCAGGCACAACACCCCTTGGTGGCTCTGCAACATCGATCGCCGACAAGTGCACGGTGGTGAGGCCTGTATGATGGTCTGCAGCAGACTCAGAGAGGCGGAGGCGCCCGCCTGTAAGAAGACAGACCGCCACATCATTCTTTCTAATCACCTGCTTATATAATCACTAGTTTTGCATTAATTTGTTCCCTGCACCTAATCTGGCGGACGGTCCGCCTACATCCCCCATAATTAAAGCCAAGCAACACTTCAAAATAAAGAGTTTGAAGCGCCGGTCTATCGTATAATGGTTGACTGCTGCGACTACACCAATCAAGAAGATCTGTTCAACTTCGTGAAGTTTGTGAATCCCTTTTTAAATCTTTTGGGAGGTACAAGTGATAGGTTATTTTTTCTTGGCTAACACTTACGTACAAGAATTCAACCATTAGCAGACTCACTTGAGAGGCAGGGTTATTTCTCCCCACCAGATACAACACGGAACCACAATCAAAAGAAAACAGTGAAAATATGATCGCACGCAGAATGCAAGCAAGATCAACTGAAAGGTACCCATTCATCGAAACAGTCGTCACGGCTTCATGCCTGTTGGCCAGTTGACTACAGAATTTAGATAACAGGGTATTGGGCAAAATAAGCCTTAAATTCCTACAAGTCCACACCGCAGCCGACTCGGCGCATCCTAAGTAGGGGGTAAATTTGATGGCAGTGCGCCACCCTCTGCATCTCAGCCACCAGAACACGACTCTAGATACCTGTGGGACACAATCATGACGTCAGAACAATCAATTTTCATTCATGGAAAAGCCATTGAAGTTATATCTGACGACTTTGTATGACTCGAACAGTCACCATTAGCTTCACCATTGTGGAAATTTCTAAAGTTGAATAATCTCAGAATTATTAGACAATCAACATTAGAAACCAAGAAGGATAGGTAATTTATAGTGTATAGTGGCGCACCTTCAACTTCTATTTGAGCAGTTTTTGGATACATCTGGTCCTAACAGAGGCTAGAAGATCAGTGGGCATACAAGGGGTTCATTGAGCAGGTCTTGTTTCAAGCTCATAGGCATTTATATTTTACAAATGCACAAGCAGCTAGCTAGTCACTAATGGATGAAATTAATCAAATTCATGCAATAGAAACCTCAAGAAAAGGATCACGATTCACGCATCATGTTATCAACAAAATTCGTTTCTAAACTCCGCACGACATAACAATACTCTGACCACTACTTTTTATGATATATAATCTGGTAGTATGAAGTACAATTCATGACGAACGCAGTACTTGTCACGAATCTAGTCATGCCATCTGGATCATGTATTCAATATGAAGTGTTAAACATCTAAGCGATCAGCCAAGCAAAGGGTTGCAGAGAAAATCCTAGAGCCCTCTCTTGCAATTTAGTACTCGAGGGATGGCAGTAAAAATGAAAGAAAACACATTCTTGAAAGAAAACTTCAGATACCTCCACGTACATTCATAAGATAAGCTTGGCTGCTCAAACATTACATTAGCATGTGTTGATCAGCTCCATCATTTCCACCACCAATGCTTGTTTCTGCAATCATAAGAAGTCATAACCAATAACATTATAATGGAATTATAAATAGATACAAGGAGGCATCAACAAGATATTTCTATAATTTGGAGAAAATAACTCAGTTCTGGTACAACATTGGGATTAGATAAACCAAACCACACAAACAATAAAATTTAAAGAATAGTAGCAAAACAGTATATACTGATCAATATCGTGAAAATGAAGGACATGCACAGTTGAAAACTAGGACTATTAGCTGATCAAATATGGACAAGCTATCCAGAATTAATAAATTGTTCGACGCCATATCAAGAACAATTATATATGCCAATACCAACAAGTCCTAGAAACCAATGTTATCATGGCTATAAAAAAATAGATTATATTAAAATACACTTAACCTGAAAATGAAACGAATTCAATTAATTAGTTTTCCCTGATACAGATGGACTTGGCACTCGCGACAGGACTCTTCTACACGTGTGGTAAGATGAACAACTATTCGTAGATTGCCAAAAAAAAATGTCACTATTGATTTAAGATTATTAGCATGATAGCATCAATAACAATATCAAATGAACAAACATGACTAGACTTAAGCGTCCAAATATACCTATTGGAGCTACCTATTTGCCATTTCAGTTGGTGCGAGCTAGTTATTCATGTAGTTGTCTCTAACATAAGAAAAACGGAACACCTATGCACTAGCACCCAGTATACAGATGTTGAATATGTCATCAGGCAGGTAACAGTAAAAATTTAGTTCATATATTGAACCTATCATAGTGTTTAGAGTTTAATTAAGTAGATATTCATATAATAATCTGATAACGGCAGTTTGCTAGCTCTGGCTTGAACCACATAGTTCAACGATAATAACAATAACGAAAGTTTGCTAGCTCTGGTTTGAACCACATAGTTCAACGATAATAACAATATGTGATAATGTAGAAAACACATCGCCACATTTGTTGACAAATCAGATCAATTACAAATTTACAATGATGAAGTGGTGACATTAAAGCATAAAGTACACAAGCTAACTAGCTACCAGTATCAGATGTGAATCCAGATCATAACCATCAAATAAAATGCTAGCACACAAGTATCGAACAGAACAGCACAGAACAATTTGCTATATGTTTAAGACTTCATCAAGTAGTAAAAGAAACAAGTGATACAACAGTACTTGAAATTGCTAGCTTAACCTCAAGTATGAGAACACATTCCATCAATGAATTATCAAAAATCAACGTGGTTTTGTTATAACCACAGTTTGAAGAGATGATATTACCTGCAGCATAGACACTTTCTAATGGATAACAGATAACACTGTTGTTGTTTTCGAGAAGTTTCTTGAACTGCAATGAGTGAAGCTGGACCATGAATATACCAGCAGATGTCCGCAAGAAAGCCACATTATTTCCCTCAGCGTACCCTATCATCTGTATATACCCTGCCCCTCTCTTTGAATCCAGAGAAAGGAGCCTGCCGAGCTCTATAGTTCTTCCCAACACCCATGAACAAACACCACCAGCATCGGTATTCCTCTTCCATAACTGGACGGTGCATCCTGACAAAGAGAATAAACCCAGCCCGCCACCCTCTGCTCGCATCAAGTATTTGTCTTCGGCAAACATATCTGCTGGCACCTGTATCACAGCTAGGCTCTGCCTACACAAATCAACCTTAAGGATTACACTTGAACTCAGCCAGTAAAGGGAATCCTCGACCAGCACAGTGGGCATGCCTTGATACTCCACTGCATCGCGTGGAACCAGTGTTTCGATGAGATTACTCCATGATCTAGTCTCCGACGAGTAAATGCAGACAATCGCTCGTGGATTCTTTTCTTGTTTGTAGCCTACCAACACCACCTGGAAGTGCTCTTCAGCAGCACAAAGCACTGCCCCATCAAACGGGGTTTGGTGCACGTCAAACCCTAGCGGAGTGGCAACACAGTGCTGTTCGCCTGTGACAGGATCCCACACCAGGAACTGTTCCCTGGACGAGTGGAAGATTAGTACGAGGCCATGCCGGCATCCGAGGAGCGTGGCGTTGTCGCCATTGCCGATCGGAGAGGAGAAGCGGTCGTGTGGGATGCGATTTTGGCCCTCCATGGTAGGCTGGAAGTGGATGCCGTCAATTGCTTCCCGGAAGTAACGGAGAACAGGAGGGTTGCGGCAGTGTTCCAGTGCCTTCATCTTGCCGGCAGGAGCGCTCATGCTCATAGCGGAGTCTTGGGCATCATCTGCACCACCAATGCTTGTTTCTGCAATCATAAGTCAAACAATCAATGCCATTACAGAGGAATGCAAAATAGATACAAGGAGGCATCAACGAGATATTTTGATAATTTGGAAAAAGAATAACTCAGTTCTGATACAATATTAGGAATAGATAAATCAGACGACACAACTTATAAAATTTAAAGAATATGACCAAAACAGTGTATACTATTAATGTCGTGAAAATGAAACATATGTACAATTGCACACTCGGACTGTTAGCTGATCATAATAGACAAGTTATCTAGAATTAATAAGCTTGTTCCACACCATATCGAAAACAATAAATATGCTCATACCAACCAGTCCTAGTAACCAAAGTGACCCTGACTTAATTTTTTTAACTTTGAACAAATATAGCAAGGGAGGTGAAATGAACTAAATTTATGAGTTTTCCCTGGTACAAATGGACTTGCCACTCGCAGCAGGACTCTCCTACAAGTGGTAAAAAGAACAATTATGCGTAAAGTCAAAGACAATTTTCATTACTGATTTAAAATTATTAGCACGATAGGATTGATAACAATATCAAATTAACGAACATAACTAGATCTAAGACTTAAAACATACATATTTGAGCTACCCATTTCCATTTGCCATTCAAGTTGTTTCAAGCTAGCTTTTTCATGCAGTTGTCCTGAACATGAAAATAAAAAACATGGCTATTCACTAGCATTACCAGTATACAGTTCCAGAATATGTCAATAGGAAGACAAGAGGGAAATTAAGTTCAATTAGTAAATCAATCTTAGTGTTTGCCGTATTATTGAATACATATACGTACGTATAATAATCTAAAAAAGACAGTATGCTAGCTCTGACTTGAACCATATAGTTTAACGATCATAACAATAAAGAGCATCACTACAATTGTTGACCAACCAGATACAATATAACGATGAATCGGTGACATGATAAAAAAATGCATAAAGGATACAGTAGCAAACTAGGAACCAGTATCAGTGTGAATCCAGAACAGAACCATCAAATAATAATATAGTATGCTACCACCCAAGCATCGGAACAGAAACACTGCAGAACAAATTTGCTAGCAAATGAGACAAGTGCTACGACGCTACATAAAATTGTTAGCTTAAAACTGAAGGATAAGGAACGGCATTCCATGAAAATCAATGTGTTTTGCTGTAACCACAGTTTGAAGACAAGCTATTACCTGCAGCATAGACACTTTCTAAAGGAAAACAGATAACACTGTTGTTGTTTTCGACAAGTTTCTTGAACTGCAATGAGTGAAGCTGGACCATGAATATACCAGCAGATGTCCGCAAGAAAGCCACATTATTTCCCTCAGCGTACCCTATCATCTGTATATACCCTGCCTCTCTCTTTGAATCCAGAGAAAGGAGCCTGCCCAGCTCTATAGTTCTTCCCACCAACACCCATGAACAAACACCATCAGCATCGCTATTCCTCTTCCATAACTGGACGGTGCATCCTGACAAAGAGAATAAACCCAGCCCGCCACCCTCTGCTCGCATCAAGTAGTTGTCCTTGGCGGACAAATCCACTGGCACCTGTATCACAGCTAGGCTCTGCCCACGCAAATCCACCTTGAGAATTATACTTGAACACAGCCAGTAAAGGGAATCCCCGACCAGCACGGCGGGCATGCTTTGATACGATGCAGCGTCGCGTGGAACCCGTGTTTGGATGAGATTGCTCCATACGCCGGTCTCTGACGAGTAAATGCAGACGACCGCTCGTCGATTCTTCTTTTTGTAGCCTACCAGTACCACCTGGAAGTGGTCTCCAGCAGCACGAAGCACCGCCCCGTCGAAGGGGGTTTGGTGCACGTCAAACCCTAGGGGAGTGGCGATGCGGCGCTGGACGCCGGTGACAGGGTCCCACACCAGGACCTCGTCCCTCGACGAGTGGAAGATTAGCACGAGGCCGTGGCGGCATCCGAGGAGCGTGCCCCTGTCGCCGTCGCCGATGGGGGAGGAGAAGCGGCCTTGAGGGACGCGATTGGGGGCCTCCATGGTAGGCTGGAAGTGGATGCCGTCCAGAGCTTCGCGGAAGTAACCGAGGACGGGAGGGTTGCTGCGGTGCTCCAGCGCCGCCATCTCGCCGGCCTGAGCGCTGAAGCTTATGGGGGATGGGGGAGGCGGCGGAGTGTAGGACGCAGCAGCCGCGATGGGGGAAAACCACGCCGGCCAGTGCGAGTCTGATTGAGAAGCCCCAAACTCCTCTGCTTTTTTAAAGGGCCCCGAAGTATCTAGCCATGGAATTGAGAACGTATGCAATGAAACCGTGCACCCGTGCACCCAACCCCAAAATCGACCTCCTAAAATGTTTCAAAAAATATGAAAAAAAGTTTAGAAATACATTATGCTCATATCTAATATGTTACAAATTTTTGGCTTCAAATTCGTTACAGAACTCAAGAAACAAAAAAAACAAAGTATAGCATGAATAGTGTTCAGATCACTATTCACATATGGCTTTGTCGTTTTGTTTCTTGAGTTCTGTTACGAATTTGAATCCAAAATTTTGTGACATATTAGATATGAGCATAATGTATTTCCAAACTTTTTTTCATATTTTTTGAAACATTTTAGGGGGTCGATTTTGGGGTTGGGTGCACGGGTGCACGGTTTCACTGGATACGTTCTCCCATGGAATTAGCGACTCACCATGGAAACATTGGGTCTGCATTTTCCATACAAGGATTTCTTTTCTAGAGAGTTTCCATACAAGGATTAGGCACAATTTGTATCTAAATGCTGCGATTTGCTTCCAGTAACAACTTATTGCCGATTTGGGCTCTGTGCATTCGTTTAGGGCGTGTTTGTTAGACCGGGCCTTCTCAACATGTCTTTCTCACCTCATACATGCTCATCTTAGCTATGATGGGTTGAGATTTTGGCCTTTTTGTTAGCCAGTATTACCTTAGAGATTCTCAGCTGAGATGTTGTTTGGTAGGTGGTATGAGCTGAGATTCTGCTGAGAACGATTTTTTACACAAAAGTACCTAAACAAAAAAAGAAAAAAGCAATCAGGTCCTCCCACCATGGCTGTGCATCTGACCACGCATCCCTGATGCTACTCCACCATGGCGGCGCGTGGAGACAGCGCATGGCGGCGGTGTTTCCCGGCGGACGTAGGGTGGCGTCATGCCGGCCGTAGCTGCACGTCTCGGCCGCCGTCTATGGCTGCTGTGGTGACCATCCCGACGGCATTGGAGAGCTGCTGTGGCGGCCGTGCATGACGGCCATGGAGGCGGAGCTGGCTTTCTTCCGTGGCGGCGCGAGGAGGCGGCGTTGGTGGCGGCCACGGCGGCGACGAGGGCGGCCCTGGGTCATCGTGTGGTGGCGCAAGGGGGCGGCGCTGGGTCGTCGAGGCGCTGGCGCTGGGTCGTCGAGGGTAAGAGAGAGGGGATTTGGGGGAGAATGGCAGTTGGGGTGGGGGTCTTGGGGTGCCGCGGGCCACTGCTACAGTTCCTGCGGGATTAACTCATCCCGGATGAGGAGTGAAGCTCGATTTGGGCTTCGCTCCTCATCCCGGCTCTGAGGCGTTTTCTGTATGAGGTGGGCAGTGCTGAGAAGGCCAGACCCGGGCCAACAAACACATTCTCCCCTCAATATCTCGGTTGAGATGGGAAATTCTGAGCTGGCCCGGTCTACCAGACACGCCCTGAGTTTCACTGAAATTTGTTTGCAATATTCTTCATTGACATTTTCTCTAGGTGCCTCACTGTTGAGGTGTAGTTGGCCTTGTAGGATAATAGGAACAAGTAGAAGGGCCGTGGTGTAAAAAGTGACATAAGGGGTCATCTTGTATTTGTACAGAGAAGAAGAGAAATCGAGAGTGTTCCTGTGTTTTGGTCTGTGAGCCCATCTTCTACCTAGAGCTTGAATTCGGTAAATCTGTGTCTGTGTGAGTGTGAAAGACAACATGGTATCAGAGCACGGGGAGAGGACGTGCGGTGGCCGCCGGAGCTGACCGCCTTTGGGTGTTGCAGAGGCGGCCGGAGTTGTGGCGGCGGTGGGTGGTGGTGTGATTCACTCGCGAGTGAAGAGGAGTGGAGAGAAGGGGCAAGAAGGAGGCTCCTGCTTGTCCAGGAGAAGTAGAGGTTGATAACGGGAAAATGGGGCGGATCGAAAATACAATACGCGTCCACGTCATAGAGACAGATAGTATAATATGAATGCGTAAATGCGTAAAATAAATAAAAGGATCAAACATTGCAGGTACTTTATTTCCAGAACTCTTACATTTACATAAAAGAACTGTTAATTACATCTCCGGAGAGAAAACCCCTGATTAAGAATTCCAACATAACTATAGCATTACAACACATGAGCACTACAAAATGTAGGATCTAGAACTACAAAGTGTAGAAAATAAAGTCCTCCTCGCTGTCGTCGATGTAGGCGCACTTGGAGAGCCATGAATATGTCTATGAGTTATCATATTTTTGACGTCATTTATATTAGCATAAACGTCACATTTTTTACTTGCACTAGTATGAGAGGTACAAGTAGAATATTTGGCACTTGCACTAGCATTTAGAAGTACAAGCAGAGTGCATGCATCGGATACATCATTTGTCTGACTGGCTCATTGCTTAATTTATTAGCCAGCTAGAGAGGCATCCGAAGATAATGCATGCGGTTTTGGCTATATACCATGCATGTTCGGGACCTTTACATACATGCAGCGATGGCTGCATCTAATCAGCCATTCACGTTTCTTTTTAGTACTAGGGATATAGTACTGACTCGTTTGCAAGCTAGGGGTATGCCTAGTTTGATTCCTAATATTTTGGTAGGAGAGATGCTGGTTAACTGATCATATCTTGAATTAACCTGCATATATATATTTGTTTGATTTGGGCCTTACGTACGAGTTAGGGCATATGCAATGCAATTTTATTTATGAAGCTGCCAGTCCATTTCCAGAGGTTATAGCAGCTGCGGGATGTGGATTTTTGTATCAGATTTTTAGAGCATGGAAGCTCGTACAAAGGTTTTATTTGCGTTCTAGACTTGATCTATTTCACAGACCTGCTAGCTAGACATGGTTGTATATTTTAAAATATACCTTGATTTAATATTTAATCAAACTGATTATTGGACGATATGTGGTGCATGCTATATTGTTTTAACATGCAGTAAGTTTATGCTACTAGCATGATGAATAATGCAAAGTGCTAGTTGATTTTGACTACGCATGATTTCACCCTATGTTTCTTATAGAGGTATGCCACATGATAATTTGTTTAGCTTGGCTTTACTTGTGTTAGTACTAGCATCATGTCACAACATTGTGCTCATGTGCAGCCTAACCAAGTGGAGTATGGTAATCTCCTCTTGTTTGTATCATCACTGACATAGCATGTAGTGAGACCAAACTCGAGGTATATGTCGATTTATAAGCATGCTGGATTTATATTAAATATACGCATGCAACTTGATGGTGCAATATGATTTCAACACCTATGTTAATACACTAGTTCTTTATATATATGTGGGAAGCTAGTGTCATGTCTATTTGGTCATAGTTAAGAATTTCACTTCACTCGTATTAATACTAGCACAGTGTAGCAATATGCCCACGTGTAGCATAACCGAATGGAGTATGGTGATTTCTCTTTGCTTGTACTATCACTAACATAGCACAGATCATATGCTTGTAGTGTAGCCAAACAAGAGTATGTATTGATTTGTATTTTCAGTTTAGCCATATGAGACTAAACAATGCATAGAGTAAATATCATCATGAATCGTCATATTTATTTTAATATTAATGACATGGTGCACGTTATATCCAGTGCAAAATCAGTATGGGGAATTTATCTATCCCATAATCTAATCATATGAATTCATCGGAAGGCAACCCATGATCTATTCGGTTAACCGATGTGAATGGGACAACATGCCGTGTGTAATTAATATAACTAACATGCAAACTTATTTTACTAGGTCTAGTTACGATACGCATACTTGCTAGCTAGGACCTAACCTAAGTGTACGTTGCTACCAGATATTCTAAACATGATGATATCACCAAGCATTATTGATCCTATGCCGATCAGGTTAGTGATTAGTTAGGCAAATGACATGCAAGCATTATTTTAACAGATGACAACCTAGCATTATTTTATTTGATCTTGCTTCAAACACATGCGGCTAGCATCACCTAATGTAACAGCGACTCAGCAAATATGGCATGATTTCTATTGGCTAGGACATGATGAGGCCAAATCAAATATGTGGGTTTTGTTTCTACTTCTATTCCTGGTTTGTATCGACATGGGGATCGAGATCGCCATGTGACCGAACCAAGAAGAATTTTATTAGGCGTACCTTATTTGTATCATCATAGGATCAAAGATCACTATGAGACCAAATTAAGGATTTGGTTGATTATCCTGATTTGTATCATCATGGGATTTCCCCATGAGACCAAAACAAGGAGGCAGATTAATTTGAGTATGCTAATCGATCAGTGTGATGGCATGATCAAGAACGAAGGAGAAAGAGTATAGCTTTGGCCTGCTTTTCTCACCTTGACGGCGAAGACGAACGGAAGCAGCTAGCGATCGGCGCTCGGACGACGGCGTATCACGCTCGTGGATGTCGAACGGCCGGCCGGCAGATGCTAAACAGCCAACGCGTATAGTAGCGTGAGTGTTGAACAGCTGACGGCGAGCGACGCTGACGACGAGCGGCGACGGTGGCGTGTATGCGAGCGCTGGGCAGCGATGGACTGGAGCGATGTATCAGCGATGGACTGGGAGATTTCTGATTCGTGCTTTTTCCGATAGATGCTGCTGTTTATATAGCCGGCCAGCGGGAGGCTCTTCCGAGAGGGAGCGCGCGCACGTCCTGGAGATCGTGGGCACGGAAGTGGGCGTCGTGGCCAATCTATAGATTGAGCGTTAAGTTTTCTCCCGTAGACTGGGGTGCGTACAGATATTTTATCTCTGGATTGGTCGGAGTGTGTCCGCGTGGGCTTTGGCAACTAATCCATATTTATGTTAATTAAGTAGCTAAAATGGGCTCTTAATTTTTAATCATTGTGTGGGCTTTAATTGTATCACGTAGCTGCCATGCATGGCTTTGGGCCATCGGCTGGGTGATTAATTAGTGTGTAATCTCGCCGTCTAATCCATGCATGATGCATGCATGCACGTAGCTCTTATACGAGACCATGCAATATATTTCTGGCGATGCGTATGGGTCAAACACATACGAATTAGCTAGCTAGTTGCATCGTGCAGCTCAAATGGTTAGCCAATATTAATTAATTGTAAGATTATTTTTACTGCCGTGTTTCTTTTTGTATATATAATGCGACTATATTTCAGAGTGTTGTCGGAATGATGCCGACGTCTTGTCTCGCCTTTCGAATAACTGGCGAATTTAACATGGCTTCGACGACGAGCAAGTTTGTTTCAATAGTTGACTGACCGGTCGATATTTATTCTAAGGTTGAATTTCTCATGCATTGAATATATTTTATGAAGATATAGGGGTCGCCTATGACGGCGAATATTTGATAATATATCGATAGTTTATTTCAACACAAGGAATATATTATATCATGAAGATATCAATTACCGTCGATGGTTTATGCGGGAACAATGTATTCTTTTTTTTTTATCATGAGGCAAATCTGCTTTTCTAATATTTATCTCATTAATTAATCATTTTGTTATATTTTAAAATCTCCTTTATATCTGAAGACAAAATCAGTGTCAACAGAGGTCAAGCTGTTCATCGGAATCGCTTTGAGGTGTGGAGCTGCTACAAGAACTGGGACGGATTGGAGGTGTCTGCAGCTGTGTCAGTGTTGGCTTAGAGGCAGCAATTGGTGTTTGGTGCTGGTGGATTCGGCGGGGTAGCGACCTGGAGAGGGCAAAGGAGCTGCTGCAAGCTGGGTCCGGCTGGTATTTGCAGCTTAGTCAGAGCTTAGTCAGAGCCTCCACGGGGTGGTGAAAGTGAAGTTGAGTCTGCTGTTTCTGGTGGTGGCAAAGCAGAGTAGGAGTTGACGGTGCTAGAAGGTAACGCCGGTTAGTTGGTACTTGATTGGTGCCCTAGTATTTGCTGGAGGTTGCGAGCTATGGCTGCAAGGTACCGGGCTCTGTTTGATGGTATTGGTAAGCAGGGGGGGAGCACAAAGATAGGAGGTCGAACCAAAGATGAAGTGGATAATGGATTAGGTAGAGCTAAAGGGCATGGTGATGGTGCTGCAAAATCTTGGCAGCGAGATGGGTATTGCCATGGTGATGGTCCTGCAAAATTTTGGCAACGAGATGGGGATTGGCTATGTCCAAATACAGGTTGTGGAAATGTAAATTTTGCATTCCGCTGCGTGTGTAATCGCTGTGGAGCTGTGTGCCCTGCTGGTGTTCGTCGAACAACTTCTCGTAGTGGTGGTCAAGGCTGCGGTATGCAATATGGAGGCAGGATCAATGCTATCTCAGCTGTTAAAAAGGATTTTCAAACTGTGAGAGTGGAGATGTCATTTGACGATTGGAAAAAGTGGTGCCAATTTAAGAGGATGTATATGGAGGATAAGCAATCGACTGAAGCTCCCAATGCGTCCACATCTGCTGTATCTACAAGCTCTGGTCATAACACTTGTGCTATGAGTTATAAAATGGCTAATACACCTTGGCTAATAGATTCAGGGGCCTCTAGACATATGGCTGGATCTTATGAAAATTTCGTTGATTACACTCCTGATTTAAAGAAGCAAAGTGTAAGGTTAGCCGATGGCTCTTCTCGGACTGTTATGGGGTCAGGAACAATCATGTGTGGATCTGATATGCCACTTTCATCAGTATTACATGTTCCCTCGTTCCCAATCAATTTGTTATCCATTAGTTGTATTACAAAAGAGCTTAATTGTGCTTATTTCAGGAACTTGGTACTGGGAAAAGACTTGGGACAGGGATCATGCGTGATGGTCTATATTACCTAGATGATAACATGTCACCTCTAGCTGCTGCTGTTCTATCTCAGTCACCATTGCAAGAATTTATTCTTCTCCATCGCCGGCTGGGACACATTTCCTTTTACACTCTTGGTCAGCTTTATCCTAACCTTTATAATAATATTTGCAAGGAAACTCTAGTATGTGATGCCTGCCAATATGGTAAGATAACTCGGAGTTCTTACATCTCATCTGATCACAGAAGTGTTGTGCCATTTCAAACCATCCACTCAGATGTATGGGGTCCTAGTGGAGTGTGGTCTCTTTATGGATATCGTTCATTTGTTACATTTATTGACTGCTGCACTAGGACTACCTAGGTGTATATGCTGAGAAGTAAAAGTGATGTGTTTGAATGTTTTAAGGATTTTCATAACTTAATCATGACCCAATATGATGCACGTGTGAAAATATTTCGAACTGATAATGGCACAGAATATGTAAATAAACAATTTGATGAATACCTATCAAGCTTTGGAATTATCCATCAAACTAGTTGTCCAGGCACTTTCGAGCAGAACGGACTGGCTGAAACAAAAAATAGGCATCTCTTAGAGATCACTCGGTGCATTATGATAGCCATGAATGTTCCTAAATATCTTTGGGGTGAAGCTGTGATGACGGCTGCTTATTTGATGAATAGAATGCCTTCTTGTGTGCTTAACAACAAGACACCGATTGAGTGTTTAACTGGTGAGACTACGTATGTTGCGCCACCAAAGGTATTTGGATGTGTTTGCTATGTGAAGGATTATAGACCATCAGTTGAGAAGCTAGACCCTAGAGCAGTGAAGTGTGTGTGTTGTGGGCATAGCTTATCGACTACCAGATGTTATGGTATACCTGTCGGCCGAGGAGGGGCTCACGAAGACACCATGAAGCCCAAGATACGGAGTTACCCAAAGGCCCAGGATCATGGGGGTCCAAATCATCGGCACCGACTCAAATACAAGAGAACCAAGACTTGTACGGCAAGATAGTAGTTTGAATAAGGAAACCGGAAACATAGATGTAATCGAACTCTTGTAAAACCTTGAGACCCGGCCTCCTATATAAAGGCCCGGGAGAGGAACCCTAGACCCAATCACCCCCATAGCCAAAACCGCCAACCATGCATCAAACCCTAGCCAACTTGCCCTCAGCGAGATCCACCCCATTGTAACCCGATATTTTTCCATATTAAAGAGATCAGACAGGCAGCACGTAGGGTTTCCTCTATCGAGGGCCTGAAGCTGGGTAAAACCCTTGTTTCGCTTGTTTGATTTTCCGATGTCTTCAGCTAACTTGCAGGATTCCTCTAACCTTAAGTCCCCAACCGAGGACATTGTCGAGAGCCCACCTCGTTAGTGTGTTCGTGGGATATTCTGGAAAACAAAAGGGTTATAAATGTTGGTGTCCATCAGAAAAACGGATGTTTGTGAGCATGGATGTAGTATTCAGTGAACACGAACCATTCTATGATGAACCTGTTGATTTGAATGATGTTTTACCTGACTACATTCCTAGCAATGTTCTAGATCTGGACAACGAGACAAGGAGAGAGAAAGGAGAAGAGAGCAACTCTACAACATCAAGGGAAGTGGTGGTTGGAGTAATACCTACGGGAGATAGTCATGAGGATAGAGTTGTGATTTCTACCGGAGAAGGACAAGATCATATGCAAGGGGGGCAACAAGGTGCCCCAAATGAGGTGTTACGGTGGCCAAGACCAAATGAAGAACAAGAGGTTCAGGTATATACACAAAGACACCGAAGAGGGGTGGATCAGGCACATGAGGAGATTCCATTAGGACAAAATCCCGAAGATTTAATTCAGCCAGGAACATGTCACTCAACTTCAAGTCCCTCTGAAAATGATGGTACACTTTCCTTACCATCGGATGATTTAGATATTCCTATTGCCCATAGGAAACAGCCCCGTTCCACTGTTGGGAAATTACCATCAAATCTATCTCAATATTATATTTCTAATTATGTTTCATATGCTTCTTTGGGTCCTCAGTATAAGTCATTTATAGCTGCACTGGATTCTACTTTACCTATACCACATGATTGGAAGGAGGCGAAACAATATGCAGAATGGAGAGCAGCTATGATAGAAGAGATGGCTGCACTTGACAAGAACAACACTTGGGTACTTACTAATCTTCCTCCTAATAAACGGGCTGTTGGTTGTAAGTGGGTATTTACCGTGAAACAAAATTCAGAGGGTAAGGTAGAAAGATATAAAGCTAGATTGGTGGCTAAGGGATATAGTCAAACTTATGGAGTGGATTATGATGAGACCTTCGCACCAGTGGCGAAAATGAACACCATTAGGGCCCTTATATCTATAGCAGCAAATAATAAGTGGAAATTGTTTCAAATGGATGTTAAGAATGCTTTTCTTCATGGAGACTTGCAGGAAGAAGTCTATATGGAAATTCCGCCAGGGTTTAATAGTAGAGAAACTGATGGCACAGTGTGTAAACTGAAAAAAAATCCTTGTATGGACTTAAACAATCACCTAGAGCTTGGTTTGGGAGGTTTCGAAAGGAAGTATGCTCTATGGGTTATCGACAAAGCAATGCAGATCACACCCTCTTCTTTAAGCGCCGTAGAGGAAAGATTATTATTCTTATTGTGTATGTTGATGATATTGTGATCACAGGTAATGATGATGATGAGATAGCATGCCTGAAAAAGATGTTGGCAAAGTCATTTGAAGTCAAGGACCTCGGGTTTCTACATTATTTCCTCGGAATTGAGGTTGCATATGGATCAAAAGGTATTTATCTCTCGCAGAGAAAATATGTACTTCATTTACTTGGTGAAACTGGCATGACAGATTGCAAGCCATCACCCACACCCATTGAGCAAAACCACCGTATAAAAGCGGATTCAGGCGATCCTATCGATAAACATCAGTACCAAAGATTAGTTGGACGGTTAATCTACTTATTCCATACCAGGCCAGATATTGCCTATGCCGTGAGCATTGTAAGCAGGTTTATGCATGATCCTCGTTCCAATCACTGGGATGCAGTATTAGAATTCTTCGGTATCTCAAGAGTTGCCCGGGGAAGGGCATCTTATTCTCTAATCATGGCCATCTTCAAGTAGAAGGGTATACAGATGCTGATTGGGCTGGGTGCTTGGATGATAGAAAATCTACGTCAGGATATTGCGTTTTTGTGGGTGGTAATCTTGTTAGTTGGAGAAGTAAGAAGCAGAGTGTGGTGGCACGATCAACTGCTGAAGCAGAGTTCCGGTCTATGGCTTCAGGTTTATGTGAGTTGATGTGGTTGAGAATCTTATTATCTGAACTCAGGTTGCTTGATGTTGGACCTCTCAAACTTTGTTGTGATAATCAAGCAGCAATCAACTTGGTTCATAACCCAATCCAACATGATAGAACCAAGCATGTTGAAATAGACAGACACTTCATTAAGGAAAAAATAGACAAGGGAATCCTTCAAATTAGTTTTGTCAAATCCATGGATCAAATTGCTGATGTACTAACCAAAGGTGTTAATGTTGTATCCTTTATGAAGCTCTGTGACAAGATGGGGCTGATAGATATATTTTCCCCATCTTGAGGGGGAGTGTTGAGGTGTAGTTGGCCTTGTAGGATAATAGGAACAAGTAGAAGGGCCGTGGTGTAAAAAGTGACATAAGGGGTCATCTTGTATTTGTACAGAGAAGAAGAGAAATCGAGAGTGTTCCTGTGTTTTGGAGTCTGTTAGCTCATCTTCTACCTAGAGCTTGAATTCGGTAAATCTGTGTTTGTGTGAGTGTGAAAGACAACAATCACATTTTCTCTAGGTGCATCACATTTTCTCCTTGTACCTGACTTGCAAAACTTAATCAACTACATATGCTATATTGGTAGTATAAGTACGTCTGCAACTTACTCCCTCCGTTCTAAATTAGATGACATGGATTTGTTCAAATAAGAATGTATCTAGACATGTTATAGTTGTAGATACATCTCTATTTAGGTAAACTCAAGTCATCTAATTTGGAACGGAGGGAGTACATGGTAAAAGGTGCTCCCTCCGTGTAAAAATAATTGTCTTAGTTTTGTCTAGATATGAATGCATATAGGTCCATTTTAGTTATAGATACATCCGTATCTAAAAAAAATCAAGGCATTCATTTCTAAACAGTGGGAGTATTAATTATGCTAAGACCGTTCCATGGTACACATGTTATACATTGGAGTAATTAGTGATGTAGAACTTCTAAAATTAGCCAATATTAAATGAAAGATGTCGTCACACTATCTTAGTAGTTTTTTTTTTAATCTCAACCACTTCCACTGGAGTATGCTTCTTTTATTGCACGAACATTTCGGTTCAACCATGGGTGTGATATTCGCAAAAAGAAAAAGAAAAACATGTGTGTGATTCAACCACCCACACTTGTGTGTCCATATTTGGTAAAGAAATTGATTCTCTATGATGTTCCCATTACTCTCGGTTCATATTAATTGTGTTGATTAACCAAAACAGAAGCACTTCATACATCAGTCAACGAGCAAATAGCTGGATAGCATAAGTTGTAGTAAAGAGATGAATAGCTCATCTAAAAAAAGAGATATATAGCTGGAAGTTGTAGTCAGTACACAACAGTTGGACAAATTACATAGCTAACTGATATCAGCAGCCGCAAGCCGATCTCCCTAGCGCCATAAACTGACGCTTCTCCGTAACAACAAGGGACCAAGCAACGGTAATCACCACCTCAGCGTCATGAATGAAACACTTTCCCTGGCTTATCTTGCTAAATTTGGGCTTGAACCTGACATGCTGGTGTGCAGCAATTTTACCAGATTTG
The DNA here is from genome assembly GCA_012064385.1 of Puccinellia tenuiflora. Lineage (NCBI taxonomy): Eukaryota > Viridiplantae > Streptophyta > Magnoliopsida > Poales > Poaceae > Puccinellia > Puccinellia tenuiflora. Next base: position 1,064,907 of record QRDG01001191.1, read on the forward strand.
GAGTAGGCTCGTATATCAACATCCAACCTTCCTTGAGTTTCTACAGAAATCACATTCCTTGGAAGATGTAGGTAACCGTCACAGCCTTTCAGGATATCTCCATCTTTTGAATCAACCATCACAATTTTCCCGGATGCGGGATAAGTAACGCAAGTGAGTCGATTATCAGTGATCCCCCATTTACCCGGTAGCGCGGAGCAAGTAACCCGGGCACCATATTCAAAAGGCCATTGCCCGCCTCTGGCAACCTGGACACCCAATATAGTGGCATGGGTTGTCATCCTAACAACCTCCACGCATAGCTCTATCTTGCAGAAACAATTCTTGAAGCAAACGGTAGATAGACCGTCAGCAAACGATTCTTCGTAATCGCACCCTTCAGTGCACTAGTGGAGAACGGATCTTTTGTCCCGGTCCGTAAGGGCCTTTTGTCCCGAGCCCGAAACCGGGACAACGGAGGCGGAACAAAAGGGGTACCTTTTGTCTCGGGCGGCTTACCAGCCGGGACATAAAGTCCACCACGTGGTCGCCGCGGGACGCGTAGGGGCTACCCCCTTTTGTCCCGGCTGGTAACACAGACCGGGACAAAAGGTCCTCTACGTGGCGCGCGCAGGACGCTGCACCTTTAGGGTTTGCCACCCCCCCCCCCCCCCTTATTCCATTTTTTTCATTTCAAAATAATTTTCATATATTTGTACACTACTATACATTCGCGCATTATATCAGATAAGTTGTATTACGATCGAACAAACAAATATATACAAATTTTGTCCCTTACATACCCGCGTATATCGAGCACTAGTACCGGGTCTAGATCGAGCACGTCGTCTATTCGATCTATTACACGGGGATCATCAGAAGCGCCTATTTACACTAAACAAGCCCTTGTCGTCTATTACATCTCTCATCAAAAGTCCCGCCAGTTCCTCCGCAATTCCTAGTAGGCGTTGCTCTGGTAGGAGCTTCTCCCGCATGTACTTGACCTATATAGGAAAAGGAGATCCATATGAATATATCAATCTTGATAACAAAATATTGACGGTAATAAATTAAAGTTGTGAATGTATTGCTTACGTCGAATCTACGATCCTTCGTCTCAGTGGTTAACATGCGAATGAACTCGCAAACATAGTATCCACATAGATTCATCCCCTGTGGCTGCTGGGCGCACGATACAGGAGTAATAGCTCCTCTTTGAAGGTACCCTCAACCATCCTCTTGAACCCTCTCCAAACCCTGCCAGGCAAAAAAAATGATTGAATGAGTGGATAATTATCTGATATCTCACGAAAGAGACCGATATAGCGTGACAATGATTGAAATTACCTCTGGATCAAGTCCTGCAAGTTGCGGAACCCTTCCAGACCTCTATTCAATGGGTCCCTTACTTCAACTATTCCCCTATCAACTTGAATGTCTAGCAGAACCCAGTGGAAACTGCACATGTTTATATATACGTCAGTAACTCATGAATTACACTTAACATCGAGTAAGAAAAACTGAATGTGTACAACATAGTAAGACTCTCATCTGAAGTTGTAAGGAAACAGTATTGAATCACAGAAACTTTGCTCCGTTAAAAACCTTAGCAGGTTTGCCTCCGTCTCATCGGGGTTATCCTTTACCGTGTCATTATGTACTTTATCTGGGTCAACAAACCCAATATTGTTTATATGCCTTCTTTTACATTCCTCGATCTTCATTCTGCATAACAGAGTACAAAAGGATATAATGAGTATAATTACATGCAATGAACAGGAATAACTGAATGAACTGAAACTTATATGTAGACAATGAATTCAACAACTTACATGCAATAGCAACTCATGAAAGATTTGTCGAGGGCGTCTAAATTGAATAACTGCCAGAGTTCGCAAATATCAATATGGATATCCTCCCTTCGGAAGTAATATTCTTCTGGAACATTCGCCACGATGTATTTTTTGTCCACCTTGCAGGCATTAAGGTACCACTGATGCAAATTCCGCATATGCGTTGGCAGTTCTTTCAGTCTCTCATCGCTGACCAAGTCCATCCCGTAGACAAATTTAGGGGCTATATCACCCAAGGGTAGTGCACTATCTTGGGAACTCAGTAATTTCTCCACACTCACATCCATTGATGCCGCTAGCTTCGCAGCTTCTTCCATATCAAAACCACCCTGCCGCTGGTACAGCACGGGAACATTATCGGATAACACCTTGATGGGTGGGATCGATTGTTTGGCCTGTTCTCCAAGCTGGGGAATGCCCTTTCTTTTCCTGTTTGCTCCCGTTTGCTGGGCCTTGAGGGGTGCACTACTTGTACTTGATTTGTTCCCGGTTGCACTTTTACTCTCTCTTCTCTGCTTCATAAGTGTGTGTGTATAGTCATCTGGCTTCTCGTGTAAGTCATATTGCCTACCGGTGTTAAGAAAATCAACAGCCCACTTATTTTGCTTCTCGGTGAATGGCAGCGTGGGCGGGGGGTTTTCCTTATGAAAATGCGCAGCCACTTCGCTTTTTGAGATGGCAATGTTTTCCTCATGAGTACGATCCCAAGCACGGACGGGAGGAGCCGGTGGTACTCTTGGGAGGGGCGATCGTCGGCGGGTATGACTCTTGGCACGCTTCCGCTTAGTGGCCGACCGAATCTTAGCGGGCGCAGGCGGCGGAGATCGAGATGGACTAGCGCTGTTGTGGTCGTAGCCATGATCATGGGGTGACGGTGATGGTGACCTGCGACGACTCGGTGGGGGTGATGGTGATGCTGACCTGCGATGACTCGGATGGGGTGGCGCCCAGCCTGGAAGCTTGATGTGTTTCTTCTCCCAAAGAATGATCTCACCCTTTACTTCTCCGAGTGCACACTGACCTTCAGGTTCAGGGATTTCAAGCTGCAGCGACTCAAAGGACGGTACAATTTTATCCACCCCGACACGAGCATAGCCAGCTGGAATCTCATGGCCATGCCATAGTGGCGGCTTACCATCAGGTGCTAATGGAGGTAAAACAAAGCCGTCCGCCACCTTCAGAGATAGGTTCCTAAACTCCTGATGGAGATTACAAGGTGTCTGGTCCTTGATTCCATCCACGGGGTACTCGGGACCGCCATGTATCATCCGTGCTTCGTCAGCCGGGACCTCCAAGTCAGCTACGCTGCTTTGCCGCTGAGATGTGCCGGCGGTATTATCTACTAGCTGGCGCCCTCCTCTAAGTTCGTCAATCTGCTGCTGCTGATGCTCAAGTTTGCATTGAAACTCAGAGAAGATTTCTTTCTGCACCTCCTCCTGTCGTTGTTTTGCTCTCGCTCGGCTTCTATAAGTCTCCACGTCGTTGGGAAACACAGTGAGGAATGTATGACTAGGGCCGAGGCCTCGTGCTCGTCCTCCCTTTTCGGGATTCTCGAGGACCAACGTCAGTAAGTCATTCTCTCTATCGGGAACAAACTTCAATTTCCCATCTTTAATATCTTTCGTCACTTGAAGCCTTCTTTCCCTGGGTATCTTAACCTTGTCAGTTTTTTGAACAAGGTCCCCTGTTCGCATGTCATACTCACACCCATGCGCAAGAAACCAATTTCTTGCCCTCAAGTCCCACTTTTCTCGGATGGGTTCTGGAGTGACCCCATTTAGCACCATCTCAGCCTCTTGTTCAGCCCACTTAGGCATGGCACTTTTGTAGCCCCCTCACCCCGTTTTACGGTGATGTACCTTTTTCTTTGCATTCTCCTTGTTTTTCACTAACAAGGCCTTAGCATCCTCTGAGGTCTTGTACTTCTCAAATGCATCCCAATTATGCTCCTGCTTCGCCAGATAGCCTTCAAATTTTGGAGGTTTCTTGTCCTTCTTATAAGTTGCCCATAATCGTTTCTTCCACTGCCGGAATAGTTCGGCCATCTTCATAAGAGCAAACTTCTTCACGAGCGCCCTCAATTTCTCTGTTTCATCCTCCGTCTCCAATTCTGGCAGGGTGAAATGTGCCATGAGGTCCTCCCAAAGACCGTCTTTGTACCTATCGGGAACATACTCAGTTTCGCGGTTGCACTTTTTGGTCTTGTTCCATTCTCTATAGCTGATCGGGACGCGATCCCTAACCAAAACTCCGCACTGATTTTTAAATGCCGTTGCGCCCTTTTTGGGTTCCATCGGTTCGCCACGAGCGGATATAACCGTAATTGTGAAGTGGTCTTTTCTGTCCAACCTCTTGGCCGGGCCTCGTTTGTCCACCTTTGTGGAGTCCTAAGAGAACAAACATTCATTATTATATATATATGCATATAGAATTCCATTAATGCCTCTAGTGATCATATACATGTATATATACCTCGCTGGCTTCTCCATCACCGGAGCCGTCGGCTTCTCCTTCACCGGAGTCGTCGCCTTCTCCATTACCGGAGTCGTCGGGTTCTCCCATCACCGGCTTCTTCTCCATCACCGGAGCCGTCGGCTTCTCTCTCATCACCGTTGTTCAGATTCATCGAGGGAGAATAGGGTTCTCCATCACTGGCGGCTTCGTAGATTATATTCTCGACAAACCCTTCCTGCTCTAGGTCTCTGCGGGTTGGATCCATAGTTTCTGCAAAATAGTATGTATATATTAGAATGGCGGGATAGGTGGGATGCCGAATCGAGAGAAGGGCGAGATAGGGGAGATGTCGGAGTCGCATGTTTAGTCGTCGCTAGGTGATCGGAGCGGGATAGGGGCGATGCCGGAGTATTTAAAATTATATCGGGACGGGGGATGTCGGAGTACGTAGTTACATCGGGAGGGGGATGTCAGGGTAGTAAAATGGCATTCATCGATATTGGAGTATTTAAAAAAAACATAGGGGCGATGTCGGTTCAGAGTATTTAACATTACATTCATCGGATTGGAGTATTCCATAAGACAAAATAAAAATGCCTAACACAAAAAAAATCCTAAGTAGAAAAAATCCCTAAGACAAAAAAACCTAAGATAAAAAAAAACCTAATACAAAAAAAACCTAAAATAACAAAAAACCCTAATACAAAAAATATTCCGATATCCCTAAATAACACAAAATTAAATCCCTAAATAAAACCCTAAATAAAATCCCTAAATAACACAAAATTAAATCCCTAATAATTAAATCCTAAATAAAACCCCTAAATAACACAAAATTAAATCCCTAATAATTAAATCCTAAATGAAATCCCTAAGACAAACTATACTAAAAAATCCTAAGACAACCTATACTAAATAATTCTACACTAAAAATTCCCTAAGACAAGCTATACTAAAAAATCCTACAACAAATATTCCCTAAGACAACCTATACTAAAAAATCCTACACTAAATTACCTAAGACAAATCCTACACTAAGACAAACCCCTAGCTATCAAATTACCTATACTAACAAAATTAACTAATTAAGACAAACCCTAGCTAGGGCGCCGTAGCGTACGTGGGAGGGTGGCGGCGGCGCAAGGAGAGGCGGCGGCGTGTGGGTCGACGGTGGCGGCGCGCGGAGGAGCTACGCGCCCGACGGCGCGTGGGAGGGTGGCGGCGGTGGGTGCGGCATTGGACGGCGGAGGGTGGCGTGGCGTGGGAGGCTGGCACGTGCACGGCGGCGACACAGACCGGCGCCGGAGAAGAGAATCGGGCAGCCTGGCGGCGCTCTGGTTGCTATTGGCCTCCACTGTCCCGGTCTGTGGCTTCGACCGGGGTGCTGGACAGATTAATATACCCCCCCCCCTTTTGTCCCGGGCGGTGGCTCAAACCGGGACAAAAGGGGGGCCTTTTGTCCCGGCTGGAGCCACCGCCCGAGACAAAAGGGGGTGGTGGTGGGCTCAGCAGTTAGGGCCTTTTGTCCCGGCTGGTGGCTCGGGCCAGGACAAAAGGGGGGGAATCCGTGGCTGGAGCTCCATCCAACGGCTCCAGGCCGTTTTAATCCAACGGCCTGGAGCTCGATCCGTGGATGGGGCTCCAGGGCCAATGGCTGCTGAGGGATTTTTTCTTCAGGTTTTTTGCGTTTCTACTAAAAAAAAATGGTTTTCTTTTCTGGGTGTTCTTTTCTAGTGTTTTTTTTTCTTTTTTTCTTTTTCTAGTATTTTTTTGTTTTCTTTTCTAGTTGTTTTTGTGTTTCTTTTCTACCCACCATCCGGGGGGGTTTATCTGGGGGAGGGGCTTATCTGGGCTGGGGACCTTATCGGGGGGGTCTTATCTGGGGGAGGGGGGCTTATCCGGGGGGTGGCCTACGCCGGTATATATAGCCCTCCGTCCTGCCTCCCACTTCACTCACCGACGGAGGCCTTATCAGGTGGAGCAGTTGCGGCAGGAGCGCGGCGACCAGAAAGGAAGGAGCCTCTCCGACGGAGCTTCTCGAAGATGTCTTAAACGGCCGTCTAAGACATCTTCGAGAGGCTCCCCCGAGAGAACTCTTCCCGCAAGCAAGGCTCCCTGGAGCTGCTACTATACACCCGGAAGCCAGTACCTCGGTGTACGAGAGGAGGGGAGAGCAGAGAGAGCTGCCCGGGTCTTGTTTGCATTACCCCCCGTGTCCAATCCTTATCTAGGGCGGGGCTTATCTGGGGTGGCCTTACCTGGGGTGGCCTCACCTGGGGGGCTTATCTGAAGGGGGGGGGGGCTTATCCGGGGCGTGGCCTACGCCGGTATATATAGCCCCTCCGCCCCCGACTCACACTTCACTCACCCAACCCTAGCCCATTTCACAATGGCCCCGCCGCCGGTAGAGGTGGACTCGCAGCTCGCCGAGATAGAGGAGTGGGACGTGGCGGAGCTAGCGGCAACCATAGAATCATTTGAGAGGCATAAGCTGGAGGAGGTAGAGATAGAGGAGTGGGAGGCGGCGGCGCTAGTGGCCATGGAAGAGTTGGAGCAGCGGACACAGAGGACGCAGCGTCGTCGTGAGAGGGAGCATCATAAGCTGCATCGTGAGGAGATGCATAAGTGGCGGCGTGTGGAGGAGCTGGAGCAGCAGTTTCGGCAGGAGGCGGCGACCAGGAAGGCGGCGGCAAATGTGCGGAAGGACTAGCCGTAGTTGATTTAGTTCTCGCAGTTGTTTTAGTTCTCGTAGTTCATTTAGTTCTCGTAGTTGTTTTAGTTGTCGTAGTTGTTTTAGTTATCGTAGTTGTTTTAGTCCTCGTAGTTGGTACCTCCTTCAAAGAAAAACGCTGTTTTTCTACAAAAAACGCCATTTTTCCACTAATAAAAGGAAAAGTGCATTTTCTTTAGAACCAAGTGGTACCAAATTTAATGGGACATTGTTTTACATTTTGAGATACACATGTGTGCCAAAAATTGGCTCATTTGGATGTAGAGATACACATGTTGAGATACACATGAAGCATATGTTCCCTAAAATGCCTTGGAGGGCATGAACCTTCTACTTGTTTCTTCGAGATTGGTCATTTCTTCTGCGCCGTAGCCATGGAGAATCTTCATCATTTAGCAGGATGCTTGGGTCAGTTTTCACCATGAAGGGCGGAATTTCATGAAACTTATTATAATCTTCTGACATGTCTGTCTTGTCATCCACTCCCACGATGTTTCTTTTCCCTGAAAGAACTATGTGGCGCTTTGGCTCCTCGGTTGATGTATTCTTTTGCTGATTTCTTTTTCTCGGTTTGCTAGACATGTCCTTCACATAGAAAAATTGAGCCACATCGTTGGCTAGGACGAATGGCTCGTCCATGTACCCAAGATTGTTGAGATCCACTGTTGTCATGCCGTACTTTTCGTCTACATGTACCCCGCTCATCTTGACCCATTTGCACCGAAACAAATGGACCTTAAAATTTCGTCCATAGTCAAGTTCCCATATCTCCTCTATGTACCCATAATATGTGTCTGTCTGCCCATTCTCGTCTTTTGCATCAAAGCGGACACCACTATTTTGGTTGGTGCTCTTCTTATCTTGGGCGTTCGTGTAAAATGTATTCTCATTTATCTCGTACCCTTGAAAAGTACATATGTTCGAAGATGGTAACCTCACCAACAAGTACAGCTGCTCTCCAATAGTGGTGTTACTCGTGAGATGTGTCTGCAACCAACTGCTGAAGGTCTTCATGTGTTGACGTGTAATCAAGGACTCAGGCTGCCCTGGGTTTAGTTCTCGTACAATATTCTTGTGTTCCTTGTATACCGAGCCACCAAACTGGAATTGTGTAGAACAGTGTAGTGTGCTTGATTGAAAGAAAGCTTGTCCATGCATACCATTGTTTTTCTTCCTAGTGTGCCTTTTCCAGTCAGCCTCCCCTCATACCGAGATTCAGGAACACCAATTGGCTTAAGGTCAGGAAGAAAGTCAACACAAAACTCAATGACCTCCTATGTTCTGTAACCCTTGGAGATGCTTCCTTCTGGCCTAGCACGGTTATGAACATATTTCTTTAAGACTCCCATGAACCTCTCGAAGGGGAACATATTGTGTAGAAATATAGGACCGAGAATTCTAATCTCATCGACTAGGTGAACTAGGAGGTGCGTCATAATATTGAAGAAGGATGGTGGGAACAACAACTCGAAGCTGACCAGACATTGGACCACATCAAGTTGTAACCCTGACAAACTTTCTAGATCCATTACCTTCTAAGAAATTGCATTGAGGAATGCACATACCTTCACAATGGCTAGTCGAACATTTTCCGGTAGAAGTCCGCTCAATGCAACCGGAAGCAATTGCATCATAAGCAAGTGGCAGTCATGAGACTTTAGGTTCTGGAATTTTTTCTCTTTCATATTTACTATTCCCTTTATATTTGACGAGAAGCCAGACGGAACCTTGATACTGAATAGGGCTTCAAAAAAGATTTATTTCTCTTCTTTGGTAAGAGCGTAGCTGGCAGGCCCTTGAAACTGCCCTGGATGCATGCCATCTCGTTCTTTATGATGTTGCTGGTCCTCCCGTGCTTCTGGTGTATCTTTTGTCTTCCCATACACGCCCAGGAAACCTAGAATATTCACACAAAGATTCTTCGTCAGGTGCATCACGTCGATTGCAGAGCGGACTTCCAGGACTTTCCAATATTCTAGCTCCCAAAATATAGATTTATTCTTTCACATGGGTGCGTGTCCGTCAGCGTCATTCGGAACAGGTCGGGTGCCTGGACCCTTTCCAAAGATTACATTTAAATCCTTGACCATATCAAATACATCATCACCAGTACGGAGCACAGGCTTCGGACGGTGATCTGCCTCACCTTTAAAATGCTTGCCTTTCTTTCTTACGGGATGAGTCTTGTGAAGAAATCGACGATGCCCTGGGTACACATTCTTCCTACATTTATGCAAATATTTATTTTCAGTCTCATCTAAATAGTGTGTGCATGCATTGTATTCCTTGTTCGACTGTCCTGAAATGCTACTAAGAGCAGGCCAATCATTGATGGTTACGAAGAGCAACGCTTGTAGGTCAAATTCCCATTCTGCGTGCTCATCCCACACACGTACACCTGGTTCGGCCCACAACTGCAAAAGTTCATCAACTAATGGCCTTAGGTACACATCAATGTCGTTGTCGGATTGCTTTGGTCCTTAGATAAGCACCGACATCATAATGAACTTCTGCTTCATGCACAACCAAGGAGAAAGGTTGTAGATACATAGAGTCATGGGCCAGGTGCTGTGACTACAGCTCTGCTCCCCAAAAGGATTCATGCCATCTGTACTTAGACCAAACCATAAGTTCCTTGCGTCACCTGCAAATTTCAGGAACTCTCTCTCGATATTTCTCCACTGCCGACCATCAGCGGGGTGCCTCAACATCGCGTCTTTCTTACGTTCTTCCATGTGCCATGGCAACAACTTGGCATGCTCTTTGTTTCTGAACAAACGTTTCAACCGTGGTATTATGGGAGCATACCACATCACCTTGACAGGAACCCTCTTTCTGGGTGGCTCGCCCTCAACATCACCAGGGTCATCTCTTCTGATCTTATACCATAATGCACCGCATATCGGGCATTTATTCTCATTCTCGTACTTCTCACCGCGGTAGAGGATGCAGTCATTAGGGCATGCATGTATCTTCTGCACTTCTAATCCTAGAGGGCAGACAAGCTTCTTTGCCTCATACGTACTGGCGGGCAATTCATTCTCTCTTGGAAGTAGCTTCTTTAATATTACCAGCAACTTTTCAAATCTCGAGTCAGTCAGACCGGTCTCTGCCTTCCATTTCAGCAATTCCAATGTGCTACCCAGCTTTTTCTGTCCATCTTCACAATTTGGGTACAACAATTTTTTGTGGTCCTCTAACATCTTGTCGAACTGCAACCTCTCCTTATCTGTGTCGCAGCCTCGCTTTGCATCAGAAATGGCCCGACCAAGATCATCAGCAGGCTCATCTGGTGCCCGTTCTTCACCTCCTTCTTCTTCATTGTCTTCCATTGCGGTATCAGCGTATTCAGGGAACATAGATCGGTAGTTGTCATCGTTATCTTCTTCATCGCCGTCTTCCATCATAACCCCTTTTTCTCCATGCTTGGTCCAAACATTATAGCCGGACATAAATCCGAACCGAAGCAGGTGGCTCTGAATGACTCTTGAGGAAGTGTAATCCTTCTCATTCCGACATTCTAGACATGGACAACAAATAAAACCATCCCGCCGCTTGTTCGCCTCGGCCACAACGAGAAAAGAGCGCACACCTTCTCTGAAAGCGGTATTTAATCGGTTACCGTACATCCATGGATGGCTCATCTGCACCATACGTACAATTATATATCAAACGCAATCACGATGCTAAAATTAGTACCGTGCGGTAAAGACGAGAAAATAGTTGCTAACCTTTTAGGACACTTGGAACAAATAAGAGGAGAAATCTTATTAATTGAACTCAAGTGGCATCGGTCTCACAAACATTTGATCAAACACCTCTTGTGCACATGAAGAAGAAAAAAACTAGCAGAAACCTCCACCTCTTGCACCAAGGAAAAAAATGTAGGGCGGAATTGGGGGGGGGGGGGGGCTGTGTATATATAGGCCCAGACTTTATGTCCCGGTTTGAGGGTCAAACCGGGACTAAAGGGTTGCCAGCAGGCCGCAAAAGGCCGCGGACCCTTTTGTCCCGGCTCTAGCCACAAACCGGGATAAAAGGTCCCTAATGAACCGGGACATTTGGCCCCGTACCGTCTCGGCGGTTTCGGGGCGACGTGGCCTGGCCATTAGTCCCGGCTCCAGACTGGGCCGGGACAAAAGGCCAGGACGAAAGGTCAATTTTCTACTAGTGGTGATCAATGGCTTATCCTGAGACTCGGTTACACCTTTCACTTTGAGTTAGACTTCAGAGTTGACCGTGTCTGCACATAGAACAGCACGGGACGGGCCAACCAAGCGCAAAAAAGGATCCTGCAACAAGCATTAACGACCGTTAATCAACATTCAAAACTCATGCATGTAGGGGAATGCAATCGATCCTAAATGAAAAAAAAACACATACATCTTGCGTCAGTTCTTCAGAATCGTCCCTGCATTAAGGTAAGATAAGAAGCGTGTATTTGAAAGAAATCTGACAAGAAGTATATATACCAGTTGAGCAGCAAAGGTAAATATGTTTTGTTTCCTTGTAGCTAGACTCATAGAAAAAAGAAAGTAAATATACACTACTACTAGCTAGTACTAGATACCAAAAAAAAACGAACGAGTGACATATATAAGGATGGATGTTTACTACTCACTCATGTGGTCGAAGGAACCGCAGGTTTTGCGCCATGCAGATTCCCAGTCCCTACAGTATGAAGCAAAATCCTTGGCCTCCTTAGCCATCTCCTCATCCTCTGCCGTCTTCTTGGCCAATGGTGTGGCTGATGATTTGGCCCTCTCATGGTCGAGATCGTCTGTTTGGGGAGAGTTCACGACGATTGAACTGATGATGCCCTTGGCATCTGCAGGTTCGAGGACCAAGTTGTCTGCCTCCATCTCCATCTGCAGCTTTGAGTAAGAAGAGGATAGAAGCTGCAAGATCTCTGGACCGATCACCTCTTCTCCGTCCATAGCCGAGACGTTGGGAGACGTTTGGCGCGTGAGTGCCTGGGGCTTTGGGGTTCTTTGGTTATGTAGGCGGAGCCGGAGGTAGAGGCAGAGGCGGAGTCGGTTTGATTAGATCGTGGGGGTTTCCGAGTTGTTTTTTGGAAAAGAATACGTGCTACCGTGGGGATTCGCTCTGTGTTGCCACCTAGGAATCGGGAACTCCAGTCCCGAGCTATCAGTTTCGGTTCACCCAATAGATTCCCTTTCCTTTCCGGCCGGTCGTGTCAGTCAATTCCGTTTTCGGCCAGGCTGTCAACCATCCAAAAACAGGCTACTTCCAACCACCCAACAGATATGCACACAACCAAACACATCCTAACTTAACACCTCGCCATGTGGTTAGATTGGCATCTGAAAGAAGCAGACTATATAGTGTAAACTAGAAAGAAGTTTACATCACCCCATAAGTTTCAGATTTGGGACAGTAACCCCCCCCGCGCCTAAGTTTAATATGGGACAAATTACCCCATAAGTATCTGAAACCAGACAAATAACCCCCATGGCTGTCGATGGGCTGTTTTGGCTCATGTTTTGGACACGTTGGACAGTGGTTTTGTACACGTCACCACGGTCAACCGACCCCCTTAACTATCTGCTGCGACTCCTCTGCTTTCCTCCTCACCGGAACTCGCATCCTTGCCGAGAAAGTGGAATCTTGGTCGATTGGGAGAGATGATGGAGTCATGGATGGAGGTGTTGCCGCCGGCCGCGGCGCCCTACTTCGCTGGCCAGGCAGGTGGGTGGTTCCTGCAGGACCGGCGTGACGGCGGCGGCGGAGGCGGGGCGTGTTCGCTGCAGGAGAACAAGCTGTTCGAGGAGGCGCTCGCGCGGGTGGACGGCGACCACAAAAATGACGTCTGCTTCATCGAGGCAGGCCTCGTCCCCTTCCCCCACTACAACGGCGGCGGTGGCAGCTCGCCAGCGTCCGGGTTCACCCTGGACTGGGACGGCGGCGGCGATGACCTGGCGTTCAAGCGCTGTTGCTACATGGTCGGCGGCAAGCGCGAGCGTGGCTCGGACCAGGAGCGCAAAAAGGCGTGCCCTGGACAGAGGAGGAGCACAAGTAAGCACGATTAACCCACACACACGGGCTCTGAATCTGGTCGGAATTGACTCTCAATCCATTGATGTATCCGCGCGTGTTATGTAAATTGACGATTTTTTCTCTCAGATGGTCAGATTGTTCTTGATGGGACTAAATAAGTATGGGAGAGGGGACTAGAGAAAGAAGTCTACATTCCCTCGTCCTCTTCTCCGGTGAACCCCTCGCCCGTTCGCCGCTCAACCACCTACTAGCCGACTTGTTCGATCGCGCCGTCAAGGCGCTCGACGTCTGCAATGCGCTCCGCGACAGCCTCGACCTGCTCCGCCAGTGGCGCAAGCACCTCGCCATTGCCGCACCGCCGCGCTTGCCCCCTCCTCCCGCTCCTCGCCCACGCCGCTTGGGGAGGGCCAGCTCCAGCGCACCGCTCACGGACCTCACCATCCTCATGCTCGACGACAAGGACGCCGGCGGCGGCGGCCAGCGCAACCGCTACTTCGGCTACGGACCCGCCACACCCAAAGACAGGGGCAGACACGCGGGCACCACCGCCGGACGCGCGCGCCGGTGGCATTGCCTCCACGGTGTACACCAGGGGCGCGGTGCAGTTCATGACGGCATGGGCGCTCGTGGCCGCCAGGACCAGGGCCTGGGGCGCAATTCGCGGTGCCCAGGAGCGGCAGCTTTCCATTTTTACAAAATGGCGATTGACCGCGGTGACGTGTCCAAAACCACTGTCCAATGTGTCTAAAACCTGAGCCAAAACAGCCCATCAGCAGTCAGGAGGGTTATTTGTCTGGTTTCAGATACTTAGGAGGGTAATTTGCAAAGATACACTGGACCAAGCTTCGTTCCCCTTCCCCTTTGCTACAGTACCCGAGAGGAGAAAGGGAGGCGACAAGTTTGCAGCCAGCGTCCGCCGGCGAAGCCGCGGGTTCCTCCCCTCTCCGGCGGCCGCTTCGGCGGCAGGAGGGTGGGGGAACCCCGGATCTTCGTTCTCGGTGTGTACAAAGGTGTGTGCTAGGTGTGCGTGGCGTCGGCACTCCGGAGGAGGTGGCGGCGGCGTCTTTGCTTTCTTTGCCGGAGTTCTCTTCTCCTCTTGGCGCTGGTCCTTGGGATGGCGCTGCTGAGATTTCGGCTGTAGATTCCTGCCATCTGCTGTGGACGGTGAGGTTAGGGTTTGCTCGGCCGGCGTGTGTGGCGGCGAGCTTGGTATTCTGGGCTGTTGGCGGAGAGGCGGGGGCGAAGCCAATAGCTGTGGATTTTGTGCCGGGACTTCTCTTCCGTGGCGTTGGCGTGTGCTCTGGCGCCGGCGTCGAGTCCTGCGGCTTCATGTACAGGAGTGTTGTGCTCGGCTCTGGCGCTGGGAAGGTGTTGGTCCGTTGGTGGAGGATCTGGCATGGCTTGGCCGTCCCGGCGGTGGGCGGTGCTGGAGCTGGATGTGGGGGCGGCTTGGCTGTGCGTGTTCATCGGCAAAGGTCTCGTCGCTGGCGGCGAGCGGATCTTGCGGTCTTCTTCAATGTTGGAGGTCCTCCCTGTTCCAGGCGGGTGGTGGCTTGGCCTCTTCTTCTCCGGCGGCTTCGTCGGCGACGAGGAGCTCTGGTGGTTCAGCAGTGCGTTGCTGCTGTAGTGCTTCGAGTTGGGTGCGTTCTGTATGAGTCTGCGTTTGTACTTCGAGTCTGTATCAGTTGATTCGCAGGTTTGTACTTTCAAAAAAAAAAAAAAAAAAAATAGGAGGGTAATTTGCCCCATATTAAAGTTAGGGTGGTTACTGTCCCAAACCTGAAACTTATGGGGTGATGTAAACTTCTTTCGTGTAAACTACTACTCTTTGCTAGTACTACTTATGTAGGGATGTCAGCGAGCGGAGTTTGAGCGAGCCCAATAGAGAAGCTAAATCTTAAGTTTGTCACGTACCTTTGATGTCAACAATAGTGTCGGTCTTGAGAGAGCCCGGTAGAAGCTCAGTCTTAAGTACGTTGGCCATCTACCTTGGCTCGACCAAATAAAAAAAAAAAGCAAATGCAAATGCAACGGCTCTTCACTCGCACAAAAGTTAAGAGAAACTCTACCATACACTAGTAGAAAACTGGGCTTTGGTCCAACCCGAAATGGAGCAACAGTCCCGGGTCACCTACAAACCGGGACTAATGGGGGCATTAGTCCCGGTTCGTAAGGCTCGAGCGCCACGCGAGGCTGGGCAGCCACTAGTCCCGGGTCGTATGTGACCTTTAGTCCTGGTTCGTGGCTGGAATCGGGACTAAAGGGTGTGGGGCCGGTGCGATGACATTTAGTTCCGGGTCGTGGCTGGACCCGGGACTAAAGGTGAGGTTTTTGTCTCGGTTTTAAACACGACCCGGGACTAGAGGTTTTGCCTATATAAGCAGCCGGCCCACCAGCCCTCTCCTCTGTTTTTTTGCGGGAACAAGCTCACATGTGTGTGCTAGTTTTATTTTTCTCTCCCATGCACAAGAGGTGTTTGATGAAATGCCTTAGAGAATTTGCTTAGTTTTGTCTTGCCTATATAACACTTAAGCTTTCTTTCTTTCCTCCTCGATCGAGGTTAGCAACTTTATTGTTTCATCTGTCATTGATGCAATGCATGTGTCGATGTACAGTGGACATTTTACTATTTTCATGATGTTCTGTACTGGTTGTTTGATAAACTTAATTATATGATGCAGATGAACCGGTAATGGATGTACATCGGTGACCGACGCAAGCCCGAGTACATTACGGGCCTGCATAATTTTTTCAATGTGGCTCAGGCAAACAGTTAGAATGGTTTTATGTGTAGTCCATGTGTTGACTGTCAGAACAAGAAGGATTACTCTTCCTCGAAAACCCTTCACGCCCACCTGCTTCGGAGAGGTTTCATGCCCAGCTATAATTGTTGGACCAAGCACGGAGAAAAATGAGTTATGATGGAAGACAATGAAGAAGAAGAGGATGATGACAACTATCCTATGTTCCCTGAATACGGTGATACTGCAAGAGGGGAAGCTGAAGAGGAAGAGGCACCAGATGATCAGCCCATGTTGTCAGATCATGGTATTCGTCAGGTCATTGTTGATGCACAAAGAGAAACAGAAGATCCCAATGAGAAGTTGAAATTGCAGCGCATGTTAGAGTATCACAAAAAATTGTTGTACCCAAATTGCGAAGATCCCAATAACACAAAGCTCGGTACCATACTGGAATTGCTGCAATGGAAGGCAGAGAATGGTATACGTGATAAGGCATTTGAGAAGTTACTAAAAATAATGAAGAAGAAGTTTCCAAAGGATAACGAATTGCCAGACAGTACGTACAAAGCAAAGAAGGTTCTCTGCCCGCTAGGATTAGATGTGCATAAGATACATGCATGCATTAATGACTGCATCCTCTACCGCAAGGATCACGAGGATAAGAATGAATGCTCGGTATGAGGTGCATTGCGGTATAAAATCAGACGAGATGACTCCGGTGATGTTGAGGGAGAGCCCCGCAGGAAGAGGGTTCCTGCCAAGGTGATGTGGTATGCTCCTATAATACCACGGTTGAAACGTTTATTCAGAAACAAAGAGCATGCCAGGTTGTTGCGATGGCACAAAGAAGACCGTAAGAAAGATGCGATGCTGAGACACCCGGCTGATGGGTCGCAGTGGAGAAAAATCGATAGAGAGTACAAGGACTTTGCAGATGACGCAAGGAACTTAAGATTTAGTCTAAGTACAGATGGCATGAATCCTTTTGGGGAGCAGAGCTGCAGTCATAGCACCTGGCCTTTAACTCTATGTATCTATAACCTTCCTCCTTGGTTGTGCATGAAGCGGAAGTTCATTATGATGCCAGTGCTCATCCAAGGCCCGAGGCAAGTAGGCAACGACATTGATGTGTACCTAAGGCCATTAGTTGATGAACTTTTATAGTTGTGGGCCAAACCAGGTGTACGTGTGTGGAATGAGCACAAACAGGAGGAATTTGACCTACGAGTGTTGCTTTTCGTAACCATCAATGATTGGCCTGCTCTTACTAACCTTTCAGGACAGACAAACAAGGGATACACTGCATGCACGCACTGTTAAGATGAGACTGAAAGTGAACATTTGGAAGAATGTAAGAAGATTGTGTACCTAGGGCATTGTCGATTTCTTCACAAGACTCATCCCGTAAGAGAGAAAGGCAATCATTTTAAAGGTGAGGCGGATCACCGGAAGCAGCCTGTGCTCCGTACTGGTGATGATGTATTTGGTATGGTCAAAGATTTGGATCAAATAGTAACCTTTGGAAAGGGTTCTGGCAGTCAATCTGTTCCGAATGACCCTACTACCGGACATGCGCCCATGTGGAAGAAAAAATCTATATTTTGGGAGCTAGAATATTGGAAAGTCCTAGAGGTCCGCTCTTCAATCGACGTGATGCACGTGACGAAGAATCTTTGCGTGAACCAGCTAGGTTGCTTCCTGGGCATGTATGGGAAGACAAAAGATACACAGGAAGCACGGCAGGACCAGCAACGTATGAAAGAACCAAAAAACAAGCATCTAGAGAAGAACGAGAAGGATAAACTTCCTGCCAGCTACGCTATTACCAAAGCAGAGAAGGAAATCTTTTTTGAATGCCTGAGCAGTTACAAGGTCCCGTCTGGCTTCTCGTCGAATATAAAGGGAAAAAATTCCAAAACCTGAACTCTCATGACTGCCACGTGATTATGACGCAATTGCTTCCGGTTGCATTCCTCAATGCAATATCTCAAAAGGTAATCAATCGAGAGATTTTGCCAAGATTACAGGCTGATGTGGTCCAATGTCTTGTTAGTTTTGAGTTGGTGTTCCCACCATCCTTCTTCAATATTATGACGCATCTCCTGGTTCACCCCGTTAAAGAGATTGCCATTCTCGGTCCTGTATTTCTACACAATATGTTCCCCTTTGAGAGGTTCATGGGAGTCTTAAAGAAATATGTTCATAACCGTGCTAGGCCAGAAGAAGCATCTCCAAGGGCTATGGAACAGAGGAGGTCATTGAGTTATGTGTTGAGGAGGTCATTGAGTTATGTGTTGACTTTATTCCTGACCTTAAGTCGATCGGTGTTCCTCAATCGCGGCATGAGGGGAGACTGAGGGGAAAAGACACGATAGGAAAGAAAGCAATAATATGTAGAGACGGGCATTCTTTCACTCAAGCACACTACACAGTTCTACAAAGTTCCACCTTGGTGGCCCCGTATATCAGTGAACACAAGAATATTCTACGTACGCTCCCAAAACCCGGGGCAGTCTGAATCCTTGATTACACAGGAACATGTGGCGACATTTGGCAGTTGGTTGCCAACACATGTCAGGAAAAACGACATTGTTGTTGAAGATCAGGTGTACTTGTTGGCCAGCTCACCATCTTCGACAGTAGTGACTTTCTAAGGATACGAGATAAATGGAAATACATTTTACACGATCGCCCAAGATAAAAAGAGCACCAACCAAAATAGTGGTGTCCGCTTTGATGCAACAAACATCAATGGGTCAAAGGACACATATTATGGTTACATAGAAAAGATATGGGAACTTGACTATGGACCTAAGTTTAAGATCCCCTTGTTTCGGTGCAAATGGGTCAAGAGGACAGGAGGACGGTTCAGGTAGACAAGACGTACGGAATAACAACAGTGGATCTCAAAAATCTTGGTTACAGAGAAGAACCATTCGTCCTAGCCAATGACGTGGCCCAGGTTTTCTATGTCAAGGACATGTCTACCAAACCGAGAAAAAAAATATGCAAACGACGAATACATCAGACGATGAGCCAAGGCGTTACATAGTTCTTTCCGGGAAAAGAAACATCGTGGGAGTGGAGGACAAGACAGACATGTTAGAAGATTATAATAAGTTTGATGAAATTCCGCCCTTCAAGTGAGCACTGACCCAACCATCCTGTTAAATGATGAAGATGCTCCATGGTTACGGCCGACGCGATTGATAACAAGAGTCGTACGCTAGATGGGGATGTTGTTTATGTGTAATAATGAGCCAATTTTTGGCACACATGTGTATCTCAACATGTAAAGCAGTGTCCCATTCCATTTGGTACCACTTAGTTCTAAAGAAAATGCACTTTTCCTTTTTTTAGTGTAAAAACGGTGTTTTTTTATGAAGGAGGTACCAAATATTTTAATTTATATTGGGCCCCACCACACTGGGTGGGTTGTAGAGGACATGTGGTTCACACTTTACCAGCTGGTTGAATCTTAAAATCTCTTGAGCATCCTATTTGTGTCCGGTCAACTGTCGGTCAAACCTCCCGAAACTGTGTCAGTTTTAAACTACAGCTATTTGATAGCAACCTCATTATTTTTTGAAAAATTTATTTTCATCATCCCAATGTGTTGTTTTATCATGGAAGTGATTTCACTTTTGGAAGATTAAGCCCCTAGGCATGAACTGCCTTCGTCGCCGTTTTGGCCAAAAATTGCCCGGGCCACCAAAAATTCAATAATAATCAGAAACACTTGAAACCTTCGCACACTGGTTCATTTTAGTACCTAGTTTACACCAAAAATATGAAACTTGAGAAATATCAAAGGCTTCTTTGATGAATCTTCAGAAATGACCAATCAGGAAGAAACAAGTAGAAGGTTCATGTCCTCCAAGGCATTTTAGGAAACTAGTGACCATATTCATTGATCCCTGCATCCAAATGAGCCAACTTTTGGCACACATGTGTATCTCAACATTTAAAACAATGTCCCATTCCATTTGGTACCACTTGGTTCTAAAGAAAATGCACTTTTCCTTTTTTAAGTGTAAAAACGGTGTTTTTTCTGAAGGATGTACCAAATATTTTAATTTCTAGTGGGCCCCACCACCCTGGGTGGGTTGTAGGGGACATATGGTTCACACTTTACCAGCTGGTTGAATCTTAAAACCTTCTGAGCATCCAATTTGTGTCTGGTCAACTGTCGGTCAAACCTTCCGAAACTGTGTCAGTTTTGAACTACAGCTATTTGATAGCAACCTCATTATTTTTAGGAAAAAATATTTTCATCATCCCAATGTGTTGCTTTATCATGAAAGTGATTTCACTTTTGGAAGATTAAGCCCCTAGGCATGAACTGCCTTCTTCGCCGTTTTGGCCAAAAATTGCCCGGGCCACCAAAAATTTAAAAATAACCAGAAACACTTGAAACCTTCGCACACTGGTTCACTTTAGTACCTAGTTTACACTTTAAACACTAAGACTTAATTGAAATTTAACTAAATACTTTATTCAAATTTAAACTAAAACAACTATGACTAGTCCTTCCGCGCATTAGCCGCTGCCTTCCTGGTCGCCGCCTCCTGCCGCAATTGCTGCTCCAGCTTCTCCACACGCCGCCGCTTATGCATCTCCTCACGATGCAGATCATGATGTTGCCTCCCATGACGACGTTGCATCCGCTGCTCCACCTCCTCCATGGCCTCCGCCCTCCTTCAGCTGCTGCCTCTCAAATGCTTCTATGGTAGCCGCTAGCGCCGCCGCCTCCCACTCCTCTATCTCTGCGAGGTGCGGGTCCACCTCCACCGGCGGCGGGGGCATTGTGAAATGGGCTAGGGTTGGGTGAAGTGGGAGGCGGGGGACGGTAGGGCTATATATACTAGCGTGTAGGCGAGCCCCCAGATAAGCCCCCCCAGATAAGCCCCCCTCCCTAGATAAGCCCTCCCAGATAATCTCGCGCGGCGTCATAGGCCTTTAGTCCCGACTCGTGGCTGGAACCAGGGCTAAATTTGCCCGGGCCATAAAAAATTATACTTTTATTAGATAGATATTTATTTCAATAAATAAATATTGGCGGAAATATTGCCCGGGCCATCAAAAAATATTAGATAGATCTTTATTGAACAATTTGATATTTATATGTATTTTTATGATATTGAATCATTTTACTATATATTTTGCAAGGTTGATCATAGTTTGAATATGAAATATGGCGGGAACAAAAAATTTCGACCAAAAGTTCAAATAAATACTCTAAAAGCCCCTTTAGTCCCGGGTGGTACCAAAAACCGGGACTAAAGACTGGGTTTTGGCGCGCCCGTTCAGCCCCCTGCGAAAAACTCTTTAGTCCCGGGTGGTGGTCTAACCTTGTCCCGGCTCCAGCCACCACCCGGGACTAAAAACCCTTTAGTCCCGGGTCGAGGCTGGACCCGGGACTAAAGCCCTGACCTTTATATCCGCTGCTCCTCTTCCTCCCCCAAATCCATCATATTTTCGCCAAGTCCCAGAACAGAGCGATAACAGAGCAGAGGACGAGCGTGGAATCGAACGGACGCCGTCAGGCTGCCCAATTTTCTGGCCCCCTCGACGTTTGCGCCCACGCCGGCCGCCGCGACGCCATCTACATTCGTCGTCCTCGAGCTCGTCCGCGACCGCGCCGCCTTGCCTCGAGCTCGTCCTCGACCGCGCCTACCTCGCCGCTCTGTGCCACCGTCGATCCGTAAGGTATGCTCTCGTACCCTCTCTCGGTATAGTGTAGGAAATTTAGTATAGTAATTTAGGAATTTAGGAAATTTAGTATTTAGTATAGAAATTTAGGAAATTTTCCTATATACTAGAGTTAGTGTAGAAATTTAGGAAATTTAATTTAGAGTTAGTAGAATTTTAGTAGAAATTTTCTTATATACTACACTTAGGAAATTTTAGAGTTATTAGAAATTTTCATATATACTACACTTATGAAATTTTAGTAGGCATGGATGATCAAAATAGAAGTAGAATTTTAGTAGATGATCAAAATAGAAGTAGAACACTTAGGAAATTTTAGTAGATGATCAAAATTTTAGTAGGCATGCATGGATGAACACTTAGGAAATTTTAGTAGGCATGGATGATCAAAAGTAGAATTTTTTAGAGCAAAAATAGAAGTAGAAATAGACATAAGAAATAGCGAAAATGTTTTAGTTAATAATATTGTCCGGGTTGATATATTGTTGTTATATTTATATAATAATATTGTTGTTTTACTTATTCTTTGTTCTCGGCTGGAACCGGGACTAAATCGTCTTATATTGTATAATTTTTTTGGTTTAGTTCTTTGTTTGCGGCGACGATGCCCTGCCCGCATCCGCGTCTTCAGAGTGGGGCCCACCTGTTGGACGACATCGGCGATGTCCGGGACTAGGCTCCCCCGGGCTGGCACTGAGAGGTGTCACCTTCTGGGGAGCGCAGCTTGGTGAGGATTCCGGGTCCCGCCGCCGACCCGGATTATATTTGGTGGCAGTCGATGGGGCCAGGGTCACGCCCGGATCAGGTTTGGTGGCAGAGGGAGCAGGCCCCTGAGGAGGTGGTACGTCGCCGTATCAGGGAGGAGGACGCGCACGTCCGTCGCTACATGTGGTCGTTGGCCAGGAACTATAGCAATACCTGGTCGTTTATTCATTGGGATCCTAATCCTCGCATGAGCTATTCACCTATCAGGGTTCCGTATCTTTGGATGCACACCGCCCCCCGCTCAGCACCCTGCGGGTTAAGACCCGGTCGTAGTTAGTTTCAAAGATGTCGTTTCTTTAGAGGAGTTAGCGTTAAATAAAATGGACCCGATCGAGCTATGTAACTGGATTATATATATTCTAGATGTTGCTTTTGTATTATTCGTGATGTATTCCTTTTGCATATTTGTTCAATGTTGCTTTTGTAAAGTGAGGAAAATAATGTTCCCTACTTTGCAGAAACTATGGAACACGGTAGAGACAAAGATAACGAATACATCATCCAAGATATGATCCGCGATAATGAAGGTGACGCAGATGTCGTCTCATCGTGGATAAACGAATCCAGTGAGGGAGTGGAGGAGCTCGACCGAAGAGACAGCTCCGGTGATGATGAAATGGAGGGAGACGAAGCTGATGGCTCCGGTGCTGGAACCATAAGTACTACAAAGTCTGACGAGGTATATTAATTAAGCCTCTGCCGACTAGATGGATTATTTGATTTATATATTAACACTCTTTCTTCTTTTAGCCCTCCGGATCGGGCAAATCTTCAGTAAATAAGAAACGAGGCCCGGCCAAAAAGTTGACAGAACATGAAAGGTTCAAGATTGAAATAATCGGTGAAGATGGCGAACCGTTGTTCCCCAAGGAGAGCAGGCAACGATTTGTATCTCAAGCAGGAGTTGTTGTTAGGGACAACATCGATATCAAGATTCGAGAATGGCATAAGCAAAAGGACGAAACAATATCTTTTGTCGACAATAAAACCAAACAGATGCTTTGAGATAGGCTGATGGTAAATTTCACCCTACCAGATCTAGAGGAGGATCCAGAGGAGGATGCAGAGGAAAATGCCATAGAGAAAAAAGTGCAGGAGTAGACTTTTAAGAAGATGGCCGAGCAATTCAAGAACTGGAAGAAAAGATTGGTCGCGCTGTTTGTCAACAAAGATAAGACTCCGGATTTCCAAGGAGCCTATGAGAAGATAAAAGATCAATGGCCCGATTTTGTGAAGTACAATAAATCGGAGGAAGCTAAGAAAAAGTCAGAAAAAAATAAGATAAATGCTAGTAAAAAGGTTTATAACCATGTTACGGGAAGTGGTGGCTACCGTGCTGCCAAGCCTAAGTGGGAGGCAATTGGGAAAGAATTGAAGGCCGCAGGAAAAACTCCAGAGACCGAAGATTGGGACGAACGGTCAAGAAATTGGTTTTACGGGCATGGGGGAACATTGGACGCAGAAGGGAAGTGTATTTATGACAAAAGACATTCCGAAAATCTCCTACCCATCGAAGAAATAAGAGAAGCAATAAAAGATGTTAAAGCAGGGAGGTTCTATCCCGATAGAGAGAAGAACGTGCTGACACGCGCCCTTGGGAATAAGGAGAAAGGTGGACGAACAGGAGGCACTGAGGGCTCCAAACGGTGGAACATTGGGTTTCCGCAGGAAAAGAAGAAATATCCCGATAGAAGCCGTCAGAGAAAGAAGGACATGCAGGCGGACCACTTCTTTCAGATAGAGGAAGAATTAAGGGCTCACCGGAAGGAACTTAACGAACTTAAGCAGAAAGGTACCGGCCAACCAGATATTTTGCTAGAAATAGAGCCTGCATTCGATGCTGCCGGCCAACCATCTCATCAGAAAAGCAGCGTGGCTTCCACTGAGCTCCCGAATAATGATGATGATGCACCGACGATGGCTGCTCGTGATCGCTTCCCCGTGGATGATATCACAGAGAGTACTCCTTGTGAGCTACATGTGTCGGTTGCGAACCTAAGTATTGCGGCGGCAGTCGGATATGCCATACCAATTCCACCTCAAGAACCAACTTACCATTGCGTCCCTGTTCCAGATGGCTACGCTGTGGTCGGGGTGGATGAAGTTGCGCCGGCATTCGAGCAATTGAAGCTTGACTACCCTGCAGGTGAAGGGAATGTGGACGAACTAGGAGATGCCACCAAATTGACTGTTTTGTGGCGAAAGAAGTACATTGTGCTTCCAGTAAATTGGAAGCCAAGGACTACTCGGAGCGATCTAGCTCTATCTCCGCCGCCTCCGCCGTCTCCACAGCCTCAGCCATCTCCTCCGCCACATCAGCCGTCTCCACAGCCTCAGCCATCTTCGCCGCCACATCAGCCGTCTCCGCCGTCTCAGCAGACTCAGCCGCCGCCGCCTAAACAGACTCAGCAGTCCCGGAAGCGGAAGATCAATGCCGCTCCGACGGCTCCAAAGAAATCCTCATTAGGTAGTACAAGCAGGAAGAAACTCAAGGAGCCTGTAAAGTTGGCATATGACCTGACTGATGAGGAAACCAAAGCGATCTTGCGAGAAGAAAGTAGAGCCTTCTTTGCACGAAAGAAATTAGAACGCGAGCCAAAAAAGCTGGATATAGCTCCAAAGAAAGTGGAAAAATGCTGAAGAGCCTTCATCAACCCGAGCCAAGGCTGAGATCAGAGTATGACCGCTCCATTATGAAGTCAACTGAGGCTATGGAGCGGACCAAAGATAGTAGTGCAACAAGCAGGAGAACAGTTCCCCAGCTCGGAGAACAGAAGAAACAGTCGTGCCCCCCTCTCAAGGTGTATAATCCGGAGGTAATACAAGGGTTCCTCACCTATGAGGAGTTTGATCCGGAGATAATAAAAGAATATAAAGAAGCGGCTGATGCTCAGGGTATGACTATTTCTCAATACTTAAGCCAGTTACAGGTCTTCTCTACGGCTGATATAGCGTACAAATACAAGTACGGGCAACCTCTCCTCAGAACTAAGGAGGAGGTCAAGAAGCTACCAACAAAAATGCGAAAATTACATAACTGGTACATGGAAGCATCAAGGAGGGGGCATAAGTACATCACTGCGAGAATTAAAGATGAGCATTTCTCCCGTGGAAGCGACGAGGTGCACATTGAGTTTGAGGAAATATTCTTTTTGTACAATAAAAAAGAAATAGACAAATCTCTCGTGAGTTGCTATTGCCTGTAAATATTATTTATCTAATTAAGTCTCTAGCTCATCTTGTTCATTATTGCATTATAATTATCGTCACTGTATATGTTATGTAGATTGAAAATTCTCCAACGCAAACAAGGACGAATCAAGGATATTGGGTTCATTGACCCAAATATCAATCACGAAAAAACGGTACAACTGGCCCCCACGGATGTAGAGGAGAACTTGCTAACGGCTTTAAGGAAACAACATCAGAAAAATAAAATATTGTTTCCTTACAACTTCAAGTGAGTGTTACTATCTTGTACACATTTTGTTTCGCTTACTCGAAGTTAAGTGTCTCATTGATGAGTTATGTGTGCGCCGCAGCTTTCACTTTATTCTTCTAATCATTACGCTTGACATCGGACTAGTAGAATTCATAGACTCGAAACATAAAGACCCTTCGTTGTGGGGGGACATGAGTCATCTGCTCCAGAGGTAATTACAATCATTATCGGCAACTTTTGTTTATTTCCTGATATCAAGTAATTAATAACTCATTTATTCATTTTCTTTGCCGGGCAGGGCTTGGAAAAAATTCATCGAGATAGTTCCTGGTAAATGGAAAAATGAGCTCCAATTTAGAGAACTCAATGTAAGTAGTACTACCTACCTTCACACATCTCTTTGATTTTAGTGTCAATACCATTATCATATGCTTGATTATTATTTTGATTGAACTCTATTCTCGTGAAGTACTTGACGCAGAAAGACGGGAATAACTTATGTGGATACTACGTTTGCGAGTTCATTCACCAGACGACCTCTGAGAATCCCAGATACGAACAATTGCGAGTATGTAAATAATATTCACAATATATTTTCTTATTACCATCAATTGTGTTGAGTTTCATTCATATATATTGACCCCCTTCTTTAAATTAGATTTAAGAGATGCGGGATAGGCTCCTAACACAGGATCGCGTGCGAGCAATTTAAGAGGAATTGGCGGGATTCATAATTGACCAAGTCATATCTAGAGAAGGAGAATACTATCCTTGGTCGTAAATAGACATTACGGATTGTAAGAGATGCGATATTGTATAGATGCATGAACGTGTACTTGGTGTTCGACCATGCACGAAGAAATTAAAGATGTCACTTCGGTTTCTATATTCATGACGATGTTTCTGTAATGGTTCCTTCGTTGCTGTATGTAGTACTGTCGAATAGAATGCAAAAATACAAAATAAAAAGGAAAACAATAAATAAAAAAGAATTGCATGGTAAATAGAAATTGAAATAAAAAACACAAAATCAACCCAAAAACCCTAAACCCCAGCTTCTCTAGAAGCTGACGCGTGGAAAATCTTTAGTCCCGGGTCGTATTACGAACCGAGATAAAGATCCTTGGGCCCGGCCGGCGCAGCGCGGCCACGTGAAACCACTTTAGTCCCGAGTCATGGCGCGCCCGGTACTAAAGGTTCGGGGCTTACCGGGACTAAAGCCAGTTAAGACCCGAGACTAAAGCCCTATTCTATACTAGTGATACTACAACAATGATTGGAAAACAACAGTCCCCACGTGCGTGAAAGAGATGGTACATTAGTGGATAGATTTGTTGGAAAAGATTTGGTGTGAACTTTTGTGGTTTCATGCTTAATGGAACCGGGGATCGTCTCCCTGTTTTTCTAAAAAAAATTAGTGGATAGACCAGCGATGTCTGGCTTGTGGATCAAAGGAACAAAATTACATGGATATGGTTATGTACATATCAGGATGATAGCTCGTTGAGCTTGAGCTTTTTCCGACAAATTAACCTAGCTATCGTCATTTTCTGGAAAGTCATGGTCATGTCGAGTAGCGGGCCAGTAGTACTCGTACGCGAGGCTCGCCCCGTAGATCGGCCAGAGAACGAAATTTAGGGCTAGCAAGTTCCATTGGGATTCCAAAATCGATTTCCGTTCTTGAGCCACGGCATCCCCCGTCCCGTAAGAACGGATCATACACCTGTCTGCCGCCGTCTGGCGATGGCCCTACGCGCGTGTATACAAATTAGTGTTATAATACGAGATGAACAATAACGAAGAACGATAAGTAAACACTGCAGAGGACACAAGATTTAACGTGGAAAACCCTTGCAACACATAAGAGAAAAACCACAGGCGCTAGCAAGCAACACAACTTAACTATTTCGGTGGGTGTTTACAAACGCCGTGGGTTATCGTAAAGACGCGATGAAACCCTAGCCGGCGGCTTACAAGGTATATAAATAGTCGGTGGCAACGATCCACTCGTCTCGTTAGAAGATAGCCTCCTCCGCTTCGGCCCAAGCCTACCCGGCGACGGGCCTCGCTCCGCTCGTCAGAAGATAGCCTCCTCATAAAATTTGGATCACAATATAACAATTAGTATGGGTTCCTTGGATTGAACAATACAGGCGCATCTATGCATGATCGCCAAAATTTGCAAAGATCAGGAGCCAGGATGGTTGAAGCTTAATTTGGTTTGAAATTAGATGTTGGTTTTCAATATACGCGAAAGTCACTGTGAATTAATTTGTGTATGAAGTGAGATGGACGAGATGCGAACCTGGGCGGCCTTGGTGGTGCCAGCGCCGGTGAAGGAGAGGAGGGGCTGCCGGAGAGCAAGTCGCCGGCTGATCGTAGGCAGCACCAGCCGACGCAACGCTGCCGCCATGGCTTCCCCAGTTCTCCTGTTTCGAGGATGATGATGATTTTGTACGTGGACGCCCGATCGCCTTGCGAGATTAACAGGTACTCCGGCCCGAAGCAAACTTAAATACAGTTTGGCGCGAACCAGGATCCCATTCCCAAATCCCAATCCAAATAGAGCTCCGACTCCGACATGCACACAAATCGGCCGAGTGGCCGACCTTATTAAGCTAGTCCTACCTGAGAATAAATCTGGTTTTCCCCCAGGCAGACAGTTCGCATACGAGGAACGGAGGAAGGAGTGGATTTTGCCCGGATTCTATGGCGCTTGAAGTTCATTGATTTCATCGGCGAGTTCATTTTGGAAGGCAGTGACGGGGCGGTAGGTGCATACTTGGCTGTGGCCAGGAGGTGCGGTCGAGGTACGTAGTAGGCCGCGAGAGCCATGCCATGTGTCTTTTGCATGCCGAGTGAGCAGTGAAGAACTGGAGATGGAATATGGGTTGTAGTAGATTCCAGCGGATCCAGGACGAGGTGGCGTGGCCAGTGCACACTCTCATCCTTGGGCTGTCGGGAAAGCGGTCGGCATCATCCCGACCATGGGTCCATGGCAATGTGCCATGGAGTCGGAATTGCATTGTCGTGCAGCCCATCGGAGTGACGGAGCGTTTCATCAAGCATGCCATGGCGTCGAACCCGGGACGAAAACAGGCGAGCGCGCCGTTGTTGGCGAGGTGCGGCGGTGAACAGAGGAACGCTGCCACGTAATCAAGGCATTGTCACAAGGTCGTCTCAGCCGGTGCCGGTCCATGCTGCCTGTTGAACAGTGGAAGTCGCCGACGCAGTGACACTGACACTGATGGCGTCAGCATATCAAGGACCTAGTCGCTTACCACAACGGCCATGAGTTCGATCGGGGAAGATAGGGTTGGTGGTTGTGGACGATGAGGACGGATGTGTACTTGTCGTGGATCGAAGATGGGTTTACCGCCCAAGGACGAACAGGTGGCATGCGTCCCCGTCGCGAGGCTGGCAGCGACGACAATGAGGTTGATACTGGTTTTTTTCTGAGGATTTGCGAAGCTGTGTTACATAGTGTCGTGATAATTCGCGAGTCTCTGCGCACTAGACCACTCTGAGCTAGTGATGGTTGCAAGACGGCATTAAGTATTGCGATTTACTGATGTGGATCACTCCGTGTCATGTTTACTGACATGAATGTGTACTGATCCAGATGCGAATGCTAGTCAGTTATGTAAGTAATGAATCTTTCTTAACTAACTGCGGAGCGATGTATCAGTCGTATGATGGCTCAAGCAAATGCCAAGTTCAGAACCACTGATCTGGTGCGTACAAGCACAGCAATATAGAACAAACCAGTGCATATTCAGTCGTAGGAAAAGAAAACTGAAGCGAGGCCAGTTTCAGTTATCAAGCCGATTTTTATTTGAACAAATGACAATTGATCATCATGCCAACGGACAACAATACATCTAAAACAAAAGATAATAATAATAATAACGCACTACACGTAATTTCTTGACATGAACTTTAGCACCCATGATGGCATTGCAACGAGAACAAGGGAACAAAGCCAGCAAGCAAAATTCAATTTGATGCAGTGATCATCATACGTAGTGAGCTGCTGAACAAATATGTTGATCTCTGAGTGCTTAATATTTTTTCTTTTTTACCGAAGTTGAAGACAACTTACACCGTATCCATGCGAAACGATTCAAGGCTTGCTTGAGGCTTGTGATGCACCTCTAGAAGTTTGCAGCTCTATGTGCTCTGCGCTTCCGCTGATGTCTGCTCACTCCGGGCATAAATCGCGAAGCCCGAATCCCAAACCAGAAATTCCCTATCCCAAACCCATATATCCCGAACCCGAAAAAACCGATCATCGACTCACGAGCCTGTTCATATTGCCGAAATTATTTCAGGAAATTTAGGCTTGTACTCTCGGCTCCCCGCTCCTGAATAGCACGAATATCCCGAAAGTCCATTCAGAAGTTAGAATTTAGAAAGCCCAGCCCATACTAGCCCAAGTGGAGCGAGCCAGCGAGGTGGAGCGAACCCTAGAATACGCACGAGCTCTCCCCACTCGTCCAGTCACTCGCATTGTCCCCTCTCCCCTCCCGTACTCCCCAGCCGCCACAAACCACAGGCTCTGCGCCTTCTGCTAAGTTGTATTCTCTTTTATACTTCTTTATAACTTATTTTTCATATGACAGTTTCATAGACCATACTTTCTAAAAAATTATCTACATAAAATGTTACAAAATACATATTAAGTATGTTGTTCTTTTTAAGTTTTATACAACTATAACGCATATCACTAGAAAAAGTACACTCGCGATAAATTTCAATTGTATTTTTAGTAAGTCACATTTTTTTTCTCCTTTCAAGACAATGTCCCTAATTATTTAGAAAATGAAAGCAACCTTCTTGAATACAAAGAGGTTAGCAACGATAAAATCTTACACCTTAAAATTATTTCAAACATTGCATCAATTAGATAGTGTATATATATTTCTGTCAGTGCATATGTGTCTGTGTTCTTATATATTTCAATATATTTGAAAACAATCTTGGTTGAGATCTCTAACTCAAATGGGTTAATAAGTAGGGTGTACCCTCATAATCTTAACGATGATCCCTTTGTAGTTTATTGCTATACAGAGATTTACAGAACATTCTCGAGTATATATTGATCATTGACCAATTTTTCATGGAAAAATAAATTTATATTACAAGTTTCAGTGGTTTCGATAATAAGTTAATTATGTGTATATGCTCAATACTTGGTATCCAATAGCATCATTTACAGTAAATTATCAGAACATAAAAAGGTAGTGGAATCTATTACTTTAGCATACGGCAATGTGCTTGGTATCATATGGTGTTCATGTGCTCCTCAAGTTTCCCAGATAAAAGATTATGCAAATAAAGTCCATGCACACAATAAAAAAATAAACTCTTGTTAACAGAGCTTTTCTTACGAACCGCAAAGCTTACATCAGAGAGAAGCTTGAGAGTATAAGTAAACTTCCGGCCGCATAGTTAGATTGGCACTGGATAGTTTGGAAAAAAAAATGATAGATGAGTCATTTTTTTTTCGACAAATGACACTTTATTACTTAAAAAGTTTAAGCGTTATAGCCGGGCTCTGCATAACCAACATGCACACAACCACAAACACACCAAAAGTCTCCAAGATTAGAACTAAACAAAAAACGTCATATAACAAGATGAAAAACACAAAACAGCTATTGCGCCACGGGGGATAGATGAGTCGATATAGCCGCCAATCTGACAGAATAAGACTATGGTGTAAACTAGTACTACTCTTTGCTAGTACTACCTCCATCCCAAGGCTTAAGACCTTTTTTTTTTTGAAAAGTCAAAGCAAGGGAAGTTTGACCAAGTTTTTACAAAAATATTTATCATGAAAAATACAAAATTAATATGAAATAATTTTTCATATAATATCTACAAAATATCATATCTGTTGATATATTTTTCTAAAAATTTGATCAAATTTCACTTGCTTTGACTTTCCAAAAAATATATAGACCTTAAGCCTTGGGATGGAGGATTATATAAGGATGCCAAGGAGGTGAGCTTGAGCGAGCCCGATGGTATGCCGTATATGCCGCGGCATACCCTGCGGCCAGCCGTGCAGGCATGTTCTAGTTTTGATCAGCTGAAGATAATCAAGCGCTAATGCATGCAGCATGCATATGTCTCTGTTCAGGAGCAAGGGTTCACTAGCTTTGCTAGTTAGTACTAGTAACTTGACAATATGACGATTAATGCATTGGCTTTGGCATGCACCATGTATGAACGTAGCTAATCCATGCCACGGCTGCACTGTATTTTATAGTAATGGATTCGACCTGATTGGCTATGATGACTAAGCAAAGACAATATCTAGCTATTGCACCTAGGCTGGCGCGACTCTACACTGCATTTAGGTACTCCCCCGTTTATGAAAAGATGGCTTAGATTTGTTTGACTTTAGACGTAGACACATTTAAATCTAGATAAAGTTAAGACATCTTTTATTAGATAGATGGTGCAGTATATTGGCTAGCTGCACAGCATCGGCTGATAATTTAATCAATTGATAATTTGTCTTGGTAGCCATGTAAATTTTTATATTTTCTGTTATATCTTTTCCTATCATCTTTTTATATATATTTTGTTGTTTATTTCACTACAATCAGATTATATTTTAAAGTGTTGCTAGAATGATTATCCTGCGATCGATTACTTTGAAAATTTAGGGTCGCATGTAACGGCAAGAGTAGGTCCAATATTAGAGCGGCCAGACAATGTTTCTAACAATTTACCTTCTTCGACTATAATGCAAAATCCTTTTTATTTAATTAATTTGTCATATTTCATAATCATTATTATCTATTTATATTCTAAGACAAAATTGTTGTCAATATGCACGTCAAAATTTAGGTGCGGCATACCCTTTGCTAAAATCCTGGGTCCGCCACTGGCCCGATATAAGCTCAATCATAAGTTTGCCGTGTACCTTGGATGTCAAAGAGCCGAGCTTGAGTGAGCCTGGAGTCTTCAGTTGGTCATCTACCTTGGCTCGAACTAATCCCCCCAAGAAAATCACAACAAAAGAACAAATGCATTTTGTAAAAAAAATCTCTGGGGGACGGCCTCGCGGCGTCCCTCATGGGGCCCCTCCTGGGATTTCAACACGTCATTTTGCGGCACTAATCGCGAAGCTCTATCGTCCCCCCTAATCCCGTCATATGGTTTATATTATACGACACCATTCATAGAAGAAAACATAGGAGAGGCAACCCTGGGGAAAACAAGCTTCGATGTCGATGTCGATGTCGCCCGGCGGCGCGGGTGCGTCTCTGGCGAGATTGTGAAGTTGGAGTACGACTTTGTCTTAACGATCGGTAGGATATTTCATCTTGTTCGTATGTTAGCATCACTGCGGAGGACAAGCAAGACGAAGCGCAGATGGGCCTGACGCGGCGCTCACCCAGGCCCATCCGGAAGATCCAGCCCAGCAAGCGAGTAACGGGCCTAGAGTGGACCCAGTGAAGCATCGGCGTCGCCTCTCTCTTATGCCCGTTCCCCAAGCCAAGGAGCGGCATCCTGTGGATCACGAACGACGGCGGTGGCGGAGGCTGATCCTCTGTAATAGGCTAGCTTCCTTCCTTTGTTGATTCCTGGATCGATTTGTATCCCTGAACCTATACTTCCTATGCAATCGAGACGCAATCCGTAGTAATCCGCAGTAATCCCTTAACATCTGGTATCCAGAGCCTCTAGATCCACCAATTTCACCTCCGCCAAAATTCGGGAGACCCGCAGCTTCACCGCCGCCCGCGTCCAGTTCTTCGCCAACATGGATCCGGCGATGCGGGAGCTTCTCGAGTCCATCCGCGCCGACCAGACGGCCGCCCGCACCGACACCGCGGCTCTCCAGGAGCGGCTCGACAACCGCTTCGACGCCATGGACGCGAAGCAAGTCGATCCGGCGCACCAGATCGAGTACCAGTCTACCCACCTCCTCGACCTCTGCGACTGGAAGCCGGACATGGAGGCTCGCTTCGCGAAGCTCGAGGCCTCCGTCAAAGAACTGCATCGTGCGCGGGATCATTCTTCCGCAGGCGCAAGTGGATCAGGGACGGGCAGCCGCAACACCATGCAGCTCGACCCCCTCTTCTCCATGAGCCCAGACGGGGTGATCCACGGGCCAGATGGCCACGACGTCGAGACACATCCCGGGGGTACTCTGGTGGTGGCTTCCGAGCCTCCGCCGGTACCTCTGGTCAACGGTACGAGCACCGCCCAACCTCATGTTACCCCTAGTTCTGATTCTCAAGTCATTAGCAGTCAGATCCTCACTAGTCTAGGTCCCAATGCACCCCAATTTCCTTTTCCACCATTCACAGGAGACAATCCGAACCTCTGGGTTACCCTAGCTGAACAGTATTTTTCCATGTTTGCTATCAATGAATCCTACTGGGTCACTATGGGTATTCTTCATTTCTCGGGTGCAGCAGGCATATGGTTACAATCTGTTAGGAAAAAAAATTCTACACTAGATTGGGTATCCTTCACTTCTCTGCTATGCACTAGATTTGGGAGGGATCGCCACCAGTTACTCATTAGGCAATTCTACACAATCAAACAAACTTCATCAGTGGCTGACTATATTGAACGATTTGATATTCTGATGAACCATCTAGTTTCTTATTTAGACTCAACTCATCCTTATTATTTCTTGACTCGCTTTGTCGAGGGGCTGCGTGCTGATATCCGTGCTGTCGTAATGGTGCAATGACCCACGGATCTCGATACGGCTTGCTCTCTGGCACTGCTGCAGGAGGAGGTAGCCGAGGGAGAAAGTGCATCACCACCAAGACAAATGGAACACCGCTATTACAGGGTTCCAGGCAAACCACCACAAGCTCAATTGCCAATCACCACCACTGCTACTACAGGCAAGGCAGTTGACAATCGGGGAACTGAAGCTGCCAGGGCCAATTCTCAGGACAAATTGATAGCACTGAGAAATTATCGCAGAGCCCGGGGGTTATGCTTCAAGTGCAATGAGAAATGGGGTCCAGAACACAAATGTCCGCAAGCAGTGCAGATGCATGTAGTTGAAGAACTTTGGGCAATTTTCTCGTTGGAAGAGATGACCGGGAGTGATAGTGCAGAAGCACCTCAGGAACAACCAGAAATTGCTTGTTCCATCTCCATGCATGCTCTCACAGGGCAGCAGCAGGGACAGCAGGGGTGATTCAACTGCACGCATTTATCGCCAATCATGAAGTTTTAGTCCTGGTCGACTCAGGCAGCTCTGCTTCCTTCATCAATCAACAGTTGGCTGTTCAGTTGAAAGGAATGCAACCCCTGAAAACACCATGCAGGGTTAATGTGGCTGATGGCACACCACAACGGTGTTCCTCTTTTATTCCAGCATGCCAGTGGACAGCTCAAGGGCATCAGTTTGCTACAGATCTGAAAGTTCTTTCTCTGGGTGCGTTTGATGTTATTCTTGGGATGGATTGGCTAGAGCAGCACAATCCAAACATCGACTGGGTGGCCAAAACACCGGCGATCACCACAGAAGAAGGGGAGATACACCTTCAAGGGTACAAGAGCGAAGAGGTTCAATGCTCTGCAATATCTGCTGATGAACTGGCTTCCGTCTGCCATCAAGGATCAGTGGCACATCTCATACATCTATATGTCCTGAATGACAAGGTCATCACGGATGTTTTGCCACCAGAAGAAATTCAGAAAGTCATCACACAATTTGGAGAGGTTTTTGCTGAGCCTACGGGTTTACCACCAAGACGAGCCTGTGATCATAGGATACCCCTTATTCCGGGAGCACACCCAGTCAACATCAGAGCATACAGGCACAAACCAGAATTGAAATCTGAAATAGAGAGACAAGTGGCAGAATTGTTAGCTTCTGGTGTTATTCAGCGCAGCATCAGCCAATTCTCTTCACCAGCTATTCTGGTTAAGAAAAAAGACGGCACATGGAGATTGTGTGTCGATTATCGAGCTTTGAACTCTATGACAGTGGTCAGCAAATGCCCAGTGCCTGTGATAGACGAACTTCTCGATGAGCTATCCGGAGCTAGATGGTTCTCCAAGATGGACCTGCGAGCAGGTTACCATCAAATCAGACTGGCACCGGGGGAGGAATTTAAAACAGCATTCCAAACACATTCCGGCCACTGGGAGTACAAAGTTATGCCATTTGGCCTTGCAGGAGCACCAGCGACATTCTTAGGCGCGATGAATGCCACTCTCCAACCACTTCTCAGGAAATGCGTTGTGGTTTTCTTCGATGATATCTTAGTATACAGTCGCAGCCTGCCCGAACATGTCAGTCATCTTACACAAGTTCTGCAGCTGCTGCAACGTGATCACTGGCAAGTTAAACAATCCAAGTGTTCCTTTGGGCAAAAACAGATAGCCTATCTCGGGCATGTCATCAATGAGCAAGGAGTCTCATCAGATCCAGCGAAAATAGCCAAAGTGGCTCAATGGCCAACTCCCACTAATAGTAAAGATGTCATAAGCTTCCTAGGGCTGGCGGGTTACTACCGCAAATTTGTCAAACACTATGGAATTATTGCAAGGCCACTCTTCAACCTGCTCAAGAAGAATTCTCCTTTCGTCTGGACAGAAGATACTGAACAAGCCTTGCAAATTCTCAAGCACAACTTGATAGAAGCACCGGTGCTTAAACTGCCAGATTTTACCAAAACCTTCTTGATTGACACAGATGCATGTGACACCGGTATCGGAGCTGTCTTGCAACAAGAAGGACACCCTATAGCATACATGAGCAAACCACTCAGCCCCAAAAACAGAGGCCTCTCGACATACGAGAAAGATTGCCTTGCCATCTTGATGGCCATTGAACAGTGGCATGCCTACCTACAGCACCGCGAATTTATAATTCGCACAGACCAAAAGAGCTTGGTGCACCTCGAAGAACAGCGACTCACCACGGTCTGGCAACAAAAAGCATTCACCAAAATGCTTGGTCTACAATATCGCATCTGCTACCGAAAAGGGCCAGAAAACAATGCCGCAGATGCCCTATCAAGGAGACAGCATCCAGAGGACCTATCTATCAACACCATCACGGAAGTGCAACCAGCCTGGCTCACTGAAGTCAGGGCTAGTTATGCCTCTAATCCACATGCTAGCAAATGGATTACCAAGCTCCAGAAGGGACAAGATCCTAAGAATAGTTCACATGGCAGAACAACACTCTGTATTTCAGGAACATGATTTGGTTGGGAGGATCAGCAGAGTTGCAACACAAAATTCTCACAGCTTTCCATAGCAGTACTATAGGGGGACACTCCGGCTTCCCAGCTACATATGCTAGAATACGCAAGCTCTTTGCATGGCCAAAAATGAAGAAACAAACAATGGAATTTGTACAAACCAGCATCACCTACCAGCAGGCAAAACTTGACAGGAGCAAGTACCCGGGTCTTCTGGAGCCGTTACCCACCCCAGATGGAGCATGGCAGACTGTCACAATGGACTTCGTCGAAGGCCTACCAACTTCAGGTGCGGCCAACAGCATCATGGTGGTGGTTGACAAGTTCACCCGATATGCCCATTTCATTCCCTTGCACCACCCCTTCACAGCAGCCAAGGTAGCAGCATCTTATGTCAACAATGTGTTCAAACTACACAGCCTACCCAAGATCATGATCTCAGATCGAGACCCAATATTTACAAGCAAATTCTGGAAGGAATTGTTTTCTTTGGTGGCAGTGAATTGCGTATGAGCTCGGCGTATCACCCCCAGACAGATGGGCAATCGGAGAGAGTTAATCAGTGCATGGAAATATATTTGCGCTGTTTTACACATGCGTGTCCAGCAAAGTGGAGCCAGTTCCTTTCTTTTGCGGAATACTGGTATAACACGAGCCATCACTCATCCATTGGCATGTCACCATTTGTAGCTCTATATGGTCACGAGCCCAGACATTGGGGTATTGATTCTAGCTTCACCTGCATGGCCTCGTCGCTACAAGAATGGCTGGAGGAACGACAACAAATCCAGGAGGTGCTACAATAAAATATGAACAGAGCAAGACAATATATGAAAGCTCAAGCAGATAAAAAGAGAACAGAGCGCAAGTTTGAGCTGGGGGAGGAAGTGTTTATCAAACTACAGCCCTATGTGCAGTCCTCTGTTCACAGACGCTCCAACCATAAGCTGTCATTTCGCTATTTCGGCCCTTACCCAGTAATCAGATGTATCAACCCAGTGGCTTATGAAGTGGATCTGCCTCCAGCTTCTAAAGTGCATCCCGTCTTCCACGTCTCACAGATGCGTAAATTCCTGAAGCCAGGTACGCCAGTATCTGCAAATTTACCCACCTATACTGATGCCGTGATTGCTCCTGTGAAGATACTGGCACAACGATGGCGTCAAACACCATCGGGACAACGCGAGCAAATTCAGGTGCAGTGGCCTCCGGACAGCGATCCTGAGATCACATGGGAGGACAAAAAGGAACTCCAGGAGAGGTTCCCAGCTGTAGAGGCTTGGGGACAAGCCAAGGCCCAGTTCTTTTGGCAGCTTAAAAAATAAGCTGCCCCCTTCCCAGCTTCTCCTATAAGCCACCTGGCTTATTACTTGAAACTTCTAGTTTTGTTATAGGATGACTAATTTAGAAGATCCAAGTAATAAGCCGGGTGGCTTATAGAAGAAGCTGGGGAGGGGGCAGCTTATTTTTTAAGCTGGCAAAAGAACTGGGCCCAAGTCTCAAGGATCGGGGGATGTTAGCATCGCTGCGGAGGACAAACAAGACGAAGCGCAGATGGGCATGACACGGCGCTCACCCAGGCCCATCTGGAAGATCTAGCCCAGCAAGCGAGTAACGGGCCCGGAGTGGACCCAGTGAAGCATCGGCGTCGCCTCTCTCTTATGCCCGTTCCCCAAGCCAAGGAGCGGCATCCTGTGGATCACGAACGACGGCGGCGGCGGAGGCTGATCCTCTATAATAGGCTAGCTACCTTTCTTTGTTGATTCCTGGATCGATTTGTATCCCTGAACACTTCCTATGCAATCGAGACGCAATCCGTAGTAATCCGCAGTAATCCCTTAACATCGTACTTGTGCGTCTTGAGCGCATTGATCAATCTAAGCTTGAAACGAGGTATGATAAAGTAGAAAGAGGGCTACGCGTTCGTGAACATGAAGACGCCGACTACGGCATGTCGGCTCATCTACACGTTCCCCCATTGCTACCGTTTGGCCGTGCGCTCCGGCAAGGTCTTACGAGGTAGCGAGCGCACATAGAGGCACCCATCTTCTCCTCCGCAGGAACGCTGTCACAGCCACGCTGACATTTTCTACTAGTAGAGCAGTCCTACTGCTTGGATCTGCTAATGAGGGAAGCAACCGATTTTGGATGCGAGGCGGTAGACGCATTGGTGGTACGGTGCACTTCTCCCGCGTCTATTCCCCTGCAGCGCAACGGTCAGTTTATGCCGGTGTGCTTCGGCGCCCCTTCCGCGAGGAAGGGCGGCGGAAGCGAAGTCGCGGCGGGAACTGGATGCTTGGCTCGCGTCACCGCCGCAGATGGAGCTGGCTACGGCGGCGGAGATTGACTCCTCGCCGTATGGAGTAGGAAGTCGTACACCGACTACCAAGGCTAGCTACAATTAGTAAGTCGTACTCCGACTTCACGTCCTCGCCGCCGGCGCCCGCGAGACATCAAATCTTCTATGCAGAGGCTTCTGTATGTTTGCTCTTGCCCAAACGGTACAGATACGTACGCTGTATAAAGGAAGGGATTAGGGGGCGACAGAGCTTTGAGATTGGTGCCATAAGGTGACGTGTTGAAATCCCCGAAGGGGCCCTATGAGGGACGCCGTGCGGCCCTCTCCCAGAGATTTTTTTTCACGTTGACCCGCACAAAAGTGAAAATAAACTATCATCTTTCAAACATTTATTGTAAAACAACAGTCCACACATGAAGAGATACTATCCCTACTACGTAGTACTTAAAAAGAACGAACGTGTTCTGCCGCCTCCTTCGTCAAGCATTTTCGTTAGACGTTTTTGCCCTCCCACCAAAACACATAATATGGACTAGCACAATGCCCGTGCTTCGCTACGGGCAACCACTGACTAAATGAACGAGGTGAGTTGTCCACCATCGCAGCAGCGGCCGCAAATGTCCATAATGTTTGCCTCGATGCAGCATGAGGCTCTGCAATTTAGTAATCTTCGATCCACCTTACACCAGCGAACGACTTCATTCTAGTGCCTACTCGTCGGCGTCGCCACCCTCCACTCCTTTTCATTTTGTTCTCTCAGTGGTTGACCTCTCCTCTCCTATCCCGAGTTCCCTCACACGCCGCCCAGCTTGGTGGTTGTCGGCCTACATCATGTGTGACCCTGTCTTGGGGAACCGACGGCCTTCACCTGTGCCATCAACCCCACTCGCTTTCCCGAAAGCATCCCCAATGTGTTGACCCGGCTCATCACAACCCGTGTCGCCTCCAACTCGATTTGCCGCTTGTCGAAAAGAGGGCCGCGTGCTGCCCAGCCCTAGTGCAAGTAGGTAACACACATGACAGTCTAGTAATTTGGAGGCCTAAAGCAAAACGTTGATTAAAGCCAAGATGGATCATGTGAGAACTAAAATCATAAAAAACAGGATTCGTGAACTAAGTGGGCATCTCAGTTCGATGGTTCACCGGTTTGAACACGGGATCGTCCAGTGCGAGCGGTGTATATATATACCATCATGTCGTGAGAGAGCACACACAAGTGCACCATACCCAATTGATTGACCTAGCAAAGCAAAGATGTAAGGAATACGTACGTGCATGCATGGTTTTCAGTTTTCACGGTAGGAGACACACACTGAGGTCAGCATGATGCCATGATGATGTATAGGACGCTATCTGATTGAATGGACAGTACCTTGCAAACATCGAGACCGTGAGGCGTTTTCTTTTTCAAATGTCTCATGGCATATTGATGCCTGATAGCTAGGTCAACCGAGACCGTGCAACGTACGTGATGTATGAACGTTTTTAGGAAGCATGCAATATTTTTCACACTTTTTAAGTTGGGTCGGTCGGCCCAAAACTACATGGACTGGATGGCAAATTTGAGGCATACGGACCACCAGAGAAACACTGCTCCCTTGTATAGATTGTGGCGTGTACGTCCTCAACTCCTCATATACTGCCGATCGGAAGTTGATCCGATCTGGAATCCTTTTCCGATTGCTGAGTCCTGGTGACGTTTCACTTGGTTTTTTTTTCCTATTGTTGTTTTGGTGGAGACGTACCATCAAGAACCATCGCGTCCGATCCCAAATTAATATTAAAGATAGCTGCCCAGCGTACCGTTTCGCTCCCCCCGCGTGGCCGTTTTTGCAGTTTAACCCCTCACAAAGAGAGGAATCAAACCAGCAGTTCGTAGCCCACATCATTTTCCCCATTCTCCCCAGACCCGTACAGAGAATAAGGAGGCGAGTGGCGGCGCTAGGGTTTGCCACCGCCGCCCTTTCCACTCGATCCCTTGATCCTGCGCCAACTCTCCCTTCTGCGGCCAGGCGACGACCTTCCCGTGCACCTGCAGGTGCCGCTCTTTTCCGCTGCCATACGACGTCCCGCTCGAAACAGGGCCAGAGAAGGGTGGCGACCTTCAGGTCGTGCGATCTCGCAGCGCAGCCGCCGGATTCGACGCGTCGCCACCGAAATCGAGCCCACCGTTGTCCGAATCGAGATCCCGCCAGATTCACGCTCGCTGCCGCCTCAAGGTCGAGCTGTACCCCTCCGCCACGAATGGGACTTGCAGCCGCCGACTCGAGGTCGCGTACCCCTCCGCCACGAACAGGGCCTGCGCGCGAGAGGAGCTCCTCCTGCACGAACAAGCTCAGGCTGAGCTTGATTTCTCACATCAAGGGATGTTTGCGTTGTGTGCTACTGTACGTTGTCATATCTGCACCTACAAACCGTTGTTCTTCACTACTTTTTTTAGTATATATTACTATAGTTTCCATGGCATGGTTATTTATGTGAGCCGTGACAAACATACTTTTATGGGATTAGATCACTAATCTTGATCATGCTGTAGATGATTCAAGATGTAAAAAAAGGATGCAGATGATTCCAGGCCCGAAATATGTGTGAGTTACTTGGTTCTTCTATCTATGATTGCTATCTATGCTTGCATTGTTGCCAATTTAGATCAAAGAAATCTGGACAAAAGTACATAGATTTAGCTCGTAAGACTGCATGTGTTTTTCCAGTGGTAGGCAGCACCAGACCATTCATATCTAGAAGCTTGCTAACGAAGTAGATAAGAAAATATGCTTTATTGTTTTTCTTGCGATCAATGGAGACGTAGAATGACTCTGTAACCATAGAAGCACATGTGTTTGCGTGAGGTGCAGCAATATTGAATCATATTTTAAACTTAATGGTTGTCCCTTTTAATCTGTTGTGAGTAATTTGTATTTTGTTATTTACGATTGCTATAAGGAGAAACGATAAACAATTGGAGGTGGATGCTAATTAGTATCCCATCATTAAACATGAATATATTATTTTCAGGAGCTAAATATTGGGCAAAGGATGATGACAATGTTCATGGTAGATATTCCAAACTTCTCTTCTTAGCATCAAGTTGGGCAAAGGATGATGACAATGTTCATAGTAGATATTCCGAACTTCTCTTCTTAGCATCAAGAATAGATAATGTGCTCTTGGTTTATGAAGGGGCCTAGATCCGAGGGCCCTCCTTCGAGTTTTTCATTTGTTTTTTATCACTTTAAACAATCCGATTTGTTCTGCTGTTTTTCCGGACTTTCTTGTTCATATTGCTTCATGCTGATTCCTGGCATGATTCTATGGTAGCTGTGGTCGCCCAGACGAAAGCAGTAAGCACGGTAGAGAGCCAGCCACCGAAGGACCTGCAGATGTCGTGGTGCACTTGGACAATCAGGAACTTCAGCAGGCTCAACGGGATGAAGCACTACTCGGATGTGTTGTTGGTGCGTACAATTGGTGACCCCTTGGCCTCTTCAATTATTTCAAGCTACAGCTGCATAAACCTTTCAGAATGTTTTATTTTTGGTAACATCGGTGGCTTTGATGTAGGCTTGTATCTGGTGTGTTCTTGAATGATGGAATGAACACTGGTAGTTCTATCTTGCTCTCAGACTTTAGGGAGATTATATGCTTGGGAGAAGAAACTTTATGAAGAAGTTAAGGTGGGTTATGTAATCATGTTTGGTGTACTTAAATCTTTTTGAGGTTGGAAACCTTATATATCTCTGCTGGAATCATTTGATCTTTCATGTGATTGCATAAGTATAGAGAAGGTTTTATATCATTGAAAGCGAAGTTAACTTATTCTTCTAGGAAGAGTGGCGCCACATTGAAATGAAATTGTGGCTTATTTTTGTATTGACACGACTTTAGTGAATATAAGGCTTAAAGACTTCCCTATAGAATTCTAGGCATGGTGATATTATTGACAGTGCTATCTGTAGATCAAAAGCAATGTGCTAATTTCCTGTGCAGCATGGTCACAGCTCATACTTAGTGTATACATCTGTCTTTCATGCAAGATGTTTTTATTGTAATTTGTATTCTTACATCTATTTTAAATGACTTGGTTTGGTGAAGGCTATTGATCATATCAGACAAACATATGAGAAGAATGTGTGCAGCTGAGGACACAAGATGCCAAAGGTTCAGAGCTGCGTTTTGTTGAAAAAAAGGCAAATGTGAGAGACATATACACCAGGTTCTGGGTTTCTCTACGAGCCGCAGAATCAATATCGGATAGAATTCCAAAGTTACGGGATGAGGAGCTGCAACCGCAACTTGTAGCTATTACTTGGGTAAGCTGACCTCATGTTTCTGTATAGGATTGATGTAGTCTGATTGCAATCAATACTAATGTTGTGGATTACATGATCTCTGTGCCCTCCGATGGAGCTTTGGTAGGAGCATGGCTTGGTGCTTGGCCTATGCCCGTTGACTTGGAGGAGACCTTGGCAGCTAAAGATACTGATTGTGTTTCTCATGCACAATGTTGGGAACTACCTATGCAAAGGACGAGTACTGTGAAATAATAGGATCATATGGAGATGTTTATGCATGTTCTGTAGATACCATACATTATCAACTTAAAGACTAAGCTTGTGCACGAAATTTTCAGATCTGTGGCACATGGATTAGGCTTCTTTTTTCGAGTCTTATAGTTGACAGTTTGTTTTTGTCTTTGTATGCAACCATTCCGATGCATGGACATTTGGTGCAGTCGATTACAACAATGGGGCAGCAGCTATGCTCGAGGTAATTTCAGTACCCTGCTCAACTATGGTCGAAAGCTAATTGATTTTGTGCCGGTTCTTATTTCTTGCTTCAGTTTGTCTTTTCTTGCTACGTTGGAATATATTTAAGAAAGAATCTAATAACACGCTTTCTTAATTGATTAGGAGAAATGTCATGTCATAGTTACTTCAACGGAATTCACTATCGGCACCGGAGCACCTGCACCTTGAAGTTGGGTGCTTCCAGCTCTGTTAATTTTTCGTGACGGGGTAAGTGACACTCGAGGCACATGGTTGTGATGTGCTTGGTTTAAGTGGTCCTGTTGTATGATCCTTCCTTTCATGTTTCTTGCTATTTGAGGATATCAGATTTCAATATTTGATCGATAGAGCTATCGATTTTCTCGCCCCGTTTATATAAAAAATTATTGGTGTTTAGTCCTAACTGTTATCTATGTTAATGTCTTCCTGTGTCAAAAAAGCATCACAAGCATTTACCCCTTTCATGCAAATCATGCAAATGTGCGTGTATCTTTGATTTATTCAAGGAATTCAAATTTTGCATCATGTTTTCCCATTTATTCTAATGTGTGTCCTCGACATTGGTCTGGATACTTGGACAAGAATAGAAGAGTATCCCTGAATAGAATGGCCAATACTAAGGACTGATATGAATATGATAGCTCGAGGCTTTTTTTTCCGGTTTCATCAACTTGGTTTTCTGTTCTTTGACTGCTTGCATTCTTGTCGTTAAATTCTTTGCATAATGCGAAGCCTGAACATTGATTTTCTTAGTTTTGTTATTTTATCCATAACCAATGCTTGTAATGTGCATATTTGGATTTTGTAGTTGTGTCTTGGGACGGGTAAGAATAAA
Source organism: Puccinellia tenuiflora (assembly GCA_012064385.1). NCBI lineage: Eukaryota > Viridiplantae > Streptophyta > Magnoliopsida > Poales > Poaceae > Puccinellia > Puccinellia tenuiflora. Next base: position 1,109,730 of record QRDG01001191.1, read on the forward strand.
CAGAGATGCCAAGACAACCAATCTGAGGGCAATAGGTAAGAGGACCATGCTTTGGAGGTACTAAGGTACTAGGAAAATAAAATGTTAATTTGTATGCACCTTGAGGGAGGTTTTGTATCGCCCTAGATCATGTTTAGTTATTGTTGTAACAAGCAGAAATTGGAGGTGTGAGTTCAGTTGTGCTCGGTGCTCCTGAATCATTGTAGTTTTGGTGTGTGGATCTTTATATGTTGATCACAAGAGTTATATTTCATTATTTTTTGACATATATGTAGACCCATATACTCCCTCTGTTCCTTTTTAATTGATGTGAGGTGGAGAAGAAAATGAACTAACAATAGTTTATTTGTAAGTTAGTTGAATATGAACAGAGGGAGTAGTTGTAATACAGACAATAAGTCCATATTGTATTATACACTCAATTTGGTCATCGCCAAAATTCTGATGCATATTGTGTGAGCTACGACAATATGACAACATAGGACTATGTAAAACTGGCACTTAACAAACCATAATTCCGAGATGGCACCAAAAGAAAAATTGTAGAGGTTCTTGAATGCTTCCTAACAACACCGAGTTTGCTCAAATCAGACTAATAGTTCGAAGTTTATAGCCAATGCTCTGCAACTGCTATACAACTTTTCTAGGACACAGATTTGTTGAGATTAATTAAGGGTTCAGATTGCCGAAACTATAATTTGTTTACAATAGGAGAACTGTTGCAAGTTTACAATAGATATTTGTAGAGTATCATATGCTTAATTCAGATATACATGTTTAAAGATGCATAAATAACGGTGGAATACCAGGAAATGAGAGAAAATTGGGAATTGGGAAACATTGTGGGCATATCTTTGAGATGAATCACCAGAGGAGCCCATACTTCTATTACCTCTGCTACAGCAGGAAGAAGATCTCCGAGGAGCTTTACGAGTTATCTATGTTAGTGTCAAAGAAGCATCGGAGATTGAGAGCCGTTGCGGACAGCAGAGGAGCGAAAAGGAATGACAGGGATAAGAAACATGGGGTAATTTTTCCTCGCCTATCTCATACGTACAGGGACAAATATTTAGTCAAAAGGTTATATATTTTATGGTGCATTTCGTTTAACATTAGCTACATTGGTTCGGAAAAGGAGAGCAAACAAAATCATTGTGTCGGAGCACTCTGCTTCGTGCAGTTAGAGTTGAGCCTGTGTTTTCTCTTTAGGTACGGTGGTGCAAACTCTGGAGGCACTCGTTCGCTGGGCGAGGGTGGGAGGTGATATATGCTCACACGGACGCAGAGAACATGCAGCTGATTGGCTGGCATTCCAGTTACTTTACAAAGTGCAAATTTGCTTGGTTCCCTTGGTAAACTCCTAAACCTGTAGTAGTAGAAGTAGTAGTTAGTCTTCTTTAAAATGGATATTATTCCAAAGGGGGTTTAGAAAATGGATGGACGTGTGCATGTGATGATTTGTGTCTATTGCTTGAGTCATATCCAAGGAATGCACTCAAAATTTTAGCTCAAAGTACAGTTTACCAGTTTCATGTTTACAATATTCATCGCAATTTTGATTTTATCAAACAAGCATTTTATTAATAGTTATTCAACTATATATGCATATAATGCATTTCATTTCCTGCAGTCCTAGAATGACGAAAGATGTCGACAGTTTTAAAGGAGACAGCAAGATGGAAGGTGAGAATTGCTGCAATACTGTCATTGGTAACGACAAGATTGGAAGGCTATTTTGGTGTAGTTCCTGTCTTATTGTGGGTTAAACGTTGGTTTACAATAATTTATGAATTGATATACATTCGTTGCAAGGTTAAATATTGATATGTAATTCTTTGGCTGTTCTACTCGCTGTAATGATCGTGTAAAGAAAGTTATGTAATGGTCCCATCCAAGTATCTATTCTGGCACTCCCACTTTTTTTTGAAACCGTGTTTAATTTTTATCTTAATGTTTGGGTTTTTACATTCTTCCCGAGGCAACACATGGATCCACAAGAGAGAGGAGGGGCGAGAGAGAGTATATGCAGTGTGAAATATAAACATGTCAAAGAGGATGGTGTTCTCGTTAAAATGTTGACTAAAGAGTGTTCTTTCATCATGCGTTTTGTATATCAATATGCATGTTGACTAAAGAGTTTTCTTTGATCATGCGTTTTGTACATAAATATGTGCCGAACCCGTGGCAACGCACGGTATTTCAACTAGTATAGTAAAAAATATACCAGCTGCGTTTGGCTTGTCGACCAAAGAAACAAAATTACATGGATAATATATGTACATATGAGGATTATATCCCCCTGCGGCAAAAAAAATCAGGATTGTATATAGTGATGCTCATGTTGAGCAGTGGGCCAATAGTACCGGTAAGAGCATCTCCACCGGCGGCCCCCAAATAGGCGCCGGCAGGGGCACCGACACTGCCGTTGGGGGGGGGGGGGGGGGGGGGGGGGGGGGGGCGCGGCACTGCCTCCTCAATTTGGGGAAGGCATCCCCACACCGGCGGCCCCCAAACGTTCACCCCTTAACCGCGTCGTCCGGGGCAGGCCCGACGCGTCAGCCACACAATTGGACGACGCCCGCGTCGCCCGTGGCGGGCCACACGCGCCAGCCACACAACGGGAAGATCCAACCGTCACCTACCTCGCCCCAATGAATAAATGGCGCGCGGCGGCGGTGCAGTTTCCGCAGGCGAGCAGCGACACGTCCTGTCGCGCCTTGCTGCGCGCGCCGGCGTAAATGCGCGCCAACGGCCGCTCCCCCGCTCCCCTGCCGCGGCCGGTATAAAAAGAGGTGCTCGGCAGCTTCATTTTCACAAACCCTAGCCGCCGTCACCCACAAAAAACTCTAGCCGCCGCCACCCACCTTTCTCCTCTCCACACCAAACCCTAACCATGGCGGGCGCAACTGGTCGCGGTCGAGGACGCGGCCGCCGGGGCCGCGGCAGGGCCGGCCGTGTCGCCCGCTCGCCGTCGCCACCGTCCTCGTCGTCGTCTGACGAGGGGTGCCGCCACGTCCACGAGTTCGAGTTCGTCGTCCACATCACCGCCGACCCTTTTGGATGGAAAAGGCTCCCCGACAAGTTCGCTGACTTCCTCGACGGGCGGGAGCCGGCGGAGGTGTACCTGCGGGAGGCAAGCTGCGGCTTCTGCCGGTGGACCGTCGAGGTCTGGTTCGACGGCTGAGGAAAGATGTTCCTCACGTCCGGCTGGGAGGAGTTCGCCTGCGAGCACAACGTCGAGGTCAGGTGCTTGGTGCACTTCTTCTACGAAGGCGACGGCAACATGATCGTCAAGGTCTTCGACGACGAGTCTTGCCGTGTGCACTACCACGGCGACGACTCCGGCGGCGAGTCCGGCGACGCCACCGACTAGTGTAGATGAGTGTTCTTTCTTTGCAGCGATATGGCCTCCAGCCAATTGAAGCCACTAGTGTAGGTTTTCGGATGGGTTTCCTTCGAAAGCGTAAAAGCTCAGGCCGAAAGTCAGCTAGATTTTCCAGATTCGGCGACTGTGGCGGAGTGTTTTTTCTTCGCAGCGAAGGAAGCGCGGGGAAGGAGGCGCACTAGTTAGGTTTCCTCAATTTGCACTGTTTCAAATGTGTTTTTAATCGTGCGAACCACGTTCCAAATTATGTAATATTTGTGTAATGCTTAAATAAAAAAAAGAAAAAAATTAGGTATGGAAAGAGTAATTTTAACCGGCCGGCGGTGGCGCGTTCCAAATTCTGGCGGGCTGGCCGGCAGGGTCATCGAATCGGCAGCTGAATAGGCAATCTGTGGCTGCCAAGCGGGGCCAACTCACGTCATCCGACGTGGACGAAGGCGCTGGCGCGCCCGAATGGCGCCCTTCGTGAAGGGGCCGGCACGGGGTTGCCGGCGTTTCTATTGGGCTCGAAACGACGCCGGCGCTTTATTGGGAGCGTCGGTGTGAGCCCAAATTCAACGCCGGCCCCCAAATCCGTTTGGAAAGGGCTATCGGGGGCGCCGGTGGAGATGCTCTAAGCGATGCTCGCCCCCACGGCCCGTAGATCGACCACGGAACGAGATTTCCAACTAGGAAGTTCCCTTTTATCTTCCAATTCCATTTTTTGACGACTAGGAAGTTCCCTGTATCTTCCACAATCAATTTTCATTTTTGACCTACGGCATCCCGTAAGAACGGATCATACACCTGTCCGTCATCTGGCGATAGCCCTGCGTGCATGCACGTTCGTTGGATGGGATTGGAAAAAATAGGCGTACAATTTTTTTCCCTAGCACAAGAGATGTGCCAGGAACCTTCGTTGTTCGTCAACCCCGTGGCCGAATGAACCCGTCGCCTAGAAGATGCCCTCCCGCGCCGCCGATAGTTGAGGCAGCCGCACACCCATAACTCATGAACCCAGTTACCATAGGGAACATATTCATTCTAAATATCTATGAAAAAGATATGTTTCTTTCTCTTGTTTGAGAGAGCCTTTGTGTTGAAAATATTCTTACTGTTATTGTATTATCTTATTTATAGTGAAACAAGTTGGGAAGAGGTTGTTAATAAGAGATTGCCCAGGGAAATAGGTAAAAGAAATTGCGCCGCAAGGCGCAAGCAGAGAACAGAGCAGGGGTTTTACCGAGAGATCCCAACCTACTCTACACGTACTTGATTTTCCCCCAGAACCTCCACACGAACAGATCCGCCAAAAAAAGTTGTGAATATTCTTGACTGGATTTGGGTCGATCCCCTGGATCGAATGTCTTCTGATACCAATTGTAACGTTCCTCTCAAGTGGCCAAAATTTGTATGCGAAAATCCCTAGATCAAATGGGATTGGAAAATATAGGCGTGCTTATATAAGATCGCCACAATTTGTAAACATCGGAAACCAGGACGATCGAACCTTTGGTCTGGAATTAGATCTTGGTTGTTAATGTATGCGAAAACCCCTCTTGCTTGAATTAATTGGTGTATGAACCGAGACGGATGAGATGCGAACCTGAGCGGCATTGGTCACTACCACGAAACATGCTACCAGTGACAGGCGTGTTTTCCGCTACACCGACGATAGAGGCGTGCGTCACGGGTATACTGCCACTGGTAATGTGTAGCGCCGACGTTCGGCCATCCCGTCATCCTTAAGTGCATCGCTGACGATGAACCCAAAATACGCCCGTCTTAGGTAGTGGTTTCATCCGACGAGCGGCGATCTTCATCTGGCGAGAAAAACACATACCACCGGTGATCAAATTAATATTCGGCCGTCAGTGGTGCCCTTCATCTGGCGAGAGAACAAAATACCACCGGCGATCAAATTAATATTCGACCGTCAGTGGTGCCCTTCATCTGACGAGAAAAAAAAAGATACCACCGACGATCTAATTAATATTTACCCGTCGGTGGTGCCCTTCATATGGCGAGAAAAAACATACCACCAGCGATCAAACTAATATTGCGCCATCAGTGGTGCCCTTCATCTGGCGAGAAAAAAACATACCACCGGCGATCAAATTAGTATTGCGCCCGTCAGTGGTGTCCTTCATCTAGCGAGAAAAAACATACCACCGGCGATCAAACTAATATTGCGCCCGTCAGTGGTGCCCTTCATCTGGCGAGAAAAAAACATACCACCGGCGATCAAATTAATGAAGCGGTCGTCACCGGATTGTCGATAGCTCGCCATATGTACGTAACCAATGACGACTGTTTTTCTGTCGTGCTTGTCATTAGTATGTTATCGCTGACAGACGACTTTTTCACTTGCCCGTCATTAGATTCGTACATCTGACGCTCACTTTTGTTGCCACCCTGTCATTGGTAGAGAGCACTACTGACGTGTAGTGGCGTGGACGTTCGGCAAGCTTTGTCACTGGTAACTGCTTAGCGCTGACGGTTGTCGTTTTAGTTGCACGTCACTAGTTCCATGTTTGAAATAAAAAAAACGTATTTGCTATTTGAATACAATATATGTTGGGTCACGTATAAATAGAGTATTATAAATATGTATAAAAGACACTTTATACGTATAATTTCATAAATTCATCAATAATTTATGTTGTACAGCATAAATGTTTTGCACCAAAATATGTAGCTCACTAAAGATCACGTAAAACATTGCCAAAACAGAAAAGAACGCTCCTAGTCTTTGCGTTGCCTCGCAGTCACACTGTTGCAAGGAAGACATGACAAATTAAGATCATGCCACGTAAAGTGAAGGCTCGAAAGATTTAGAAAATTGAGAAGACATATAGTTAACTGAATAAGATAAGATGCATAACAATAGATACACCTTTCTTCAAAGAGATAATCTTCAAAGTTATATTACTATATAAATAGGGAAGAACAAGCCTCACAGTAACTAGACAATTGTTCATAATGGAAATATGGAAGAGTCGGGTAAGAAATAGTACCTAAGACATACCATCATTGCTGGTGTGATCCATGGAAAAATGCACGATCAGGCTGCTGTGATTCCTAAAACAATGTATGATATGAGATCATTGTGCACAGATACATTGGCAACAAAAAAAGACAATAAAAAACCTGCTTACCATCATTACTGGTGTGATCCATGGAAAAATGTACGATCAGGCTACTGTGATTCCTGAAACAATGTATGATATGAGATCATTGTGCATAGATACATTGGCCACAAAAAAAAAAAAAAAAAAAACCTGCATACCATCATTGCTGGTTTGATCCATGAAAAAATGTACGATCAGGCTGCTGCGATTCCTAAAATATTGTATGATATGAGATAATTGTGCACAGATATATTGGCAACAAAAAAGAACAATAAAAAACCTGCATACAGGGAAGTGACATGTCTTTTTAAGATTTCAAACAGGCAATAACAGACATAAAAACTTGATGCAATAAAGTTAATTATAGTACCTAAAAAGTTAATTATAACTATATGATAGTAATTTGAAGTGTGCAGTTAAATAAGCATATGTACCTGGCTTTGGCTCGAAAGGCACAGCCCCCGCGCCCTCCTGCGAGGGCCGTCATCCTCCGGTGTGCCTAAGCTGGAGTAGAAAAGCCCGGTATCCACGGTGACCTCCTGGTTGATGACTCTAGCAAGGAATGTCTGGATGCGTGCAGACTCCTTTATGGAGTCAAATTGAGATCGTTCGATTTCTAAACAGATTTTTGGTATGTCTTTAGCTGAACGCAATTTTTCCTGATTCCGTACTAAATGTGCCAGATGCCAGCAGAGGAAGTAACCTGCCGGGAGATTTGAAGACTGCGGTACACAAGAGATACCGGTAATGTTTTTGAATTTTTCCATTTTTTTTGTGTATTACCTTTGCTTGGCAGATTTCCTCCCCTTTCTGAAAATTCAGAGAGAGCTTCATTGAGAAGACTGGATATAACTTTGATTTTGAATTTCGATTTAGATTTCATGGAATCCATGTAATACGCCTTTCGATCTCTCGGCGCGAGGACTATTTGGACACAGTGGTCGCTGCGCAACCATGTGAACAACCTAAAGTGTTAACTATATATAACATATAACGAAAGTATTGATGGGACAAACATTTTTTAGGTTGTCATGGCATACTGAAATATTCAAGCATGCTAGATACTCTAGCATTCTTATATGACAGCAACAAATAGGCCAATTAACGTTCCAGGCATGTTAGGCTATGAAAGCATGGAAAATTTCACAATTCGATCTCAATATATTTCCTAAACTTTCACAAAGATTACAAATTCACATAAATAAACAAGTGTGAGCTTGGTTCTGATTTTTTATTCGTAGAGATAGGCATGTAAGTGAACTTGAATAAGCACATGGATGCATAAGCTAGTACATGCATGTAATAGTAACTCGAGTACTCGCTACAGAAGTTGCTTCATCACCTAGGTCTGTTCCCAACACATATATCACTCAACTGAGAAGGAAATAAGTACGACTAAAGACTGAGAAGGACTTACAATGTAACGTAGGGCACAAGTAGGAAAACCTTGTACTTATTTCCTAGCAGTGCATTGACGAGGGACTCTTTCATAATAGCTTTACCTGCCTCTGTGGCAGCATTCTCCCAGTGCAAGTGAAACGGATCAGCAACTGCGCATATGCCCTTATTCAACCTTCTAGTTTCCTTGGCTTGGAACACTGCCCAAAGCCTGACCAGTGACGCACTGAGCACACCTAGATTGAACATGTGAAAGATATCCTTGAACTCCAGAGTTAACGTCCCAGCTGAGTCCTCGGCGAAGAAATGGTAATCCTCTGGCACCTTGGCGGTGTACCGTGTGTCCTTGCCTTCAGCACTTTCCAGGCTTCCGATTGCGTCATGCAGAATCTTCATTTCGGAGGAAAGGAGATCATACACATCTTCAGGAACCAAGCGAGATCCCGGGATATGGTTTTTCCGCCATGTACTTTCTATTAGCGCTTGTTTTTGAGGAACGATTGGCGGTTCTTTTTGAGGAACGATTGGCGCTTCTTTTTTAGAGGATCCAAAATTTAGTTTCAGCTGCTCCTTTCTCTTCTTGCAATGTTTTCTGTCTTTTCCTGCGGAGGGCCTCTTCTTTCCAGCATCGCCTGGCCTGCTACGCCCATGATCCGGAGATGTGTTTGGAATGTTTTTGTGAGATTCTAACACCAAGCCCCTAATGAGGCTAGATGACAGGATCACCTTGGCGCCAGGCTCTTTCTGGGTGGTCTGTATTTGTTGAGTCTGTTGCTCTTCCACCACGGAACTAGACATGAGCGCCTTGATGCAAATCTCTTTCTGGATGGCCTGGATTTGTTTAATATGTTGCTCTTCCACCGATCTACTAGACATGGTAGGATCTTTCTGGGTGGTCTGCATTTGTTCAGTTCGTTGCTCTTCCACCGCTTTACTAGACATGGAAGGCTCTTTCTGGGTGATCTGTATTTGTTTAGTTGGTTGCTGTTCCACCGCGCTACTAGACATGGAAAGCTCTTTCTGGGTGGTCTGCAAATGTTCAGTTTGTTGCTCTTTAAACTCGCCCCTTGCGGCGCTACTAGACAGGACCACCTTACCGGTTATAGTACCTAAAAAGTTAATTATAACTATATGATAGTAATTTGAAGTGTGCAGTTAAATAAGCATATGTACCTGGCTTTGGCTCGAAAGGCACAGCCCCCACGCCCTCCTGCGAGGGCCATCATCCTCCGGTGTGCCTAAGCTGGAGTAGAAAAGCCCGGTATCCACGGCCGACCTCCTGGTTGATGACTCTAGCAAGGAATGTCTGGATGTGTGCAGACTCCTTTATGGAGTCAAATTGAGATCGTTCAATTTCTAAACAGATTTTTGGTATGTCTTTAGCTGAACGCAATTTTTCCTGATTCCAGTACTAAATGTGCTAGATGCCAGCAGAGGAAGTAGCCTGCCGGGAGATTTGAAGACTGCGGTACACAAGAGATACCGGTAATGTTTTTGAATTTTTCCTTTTTTTTGTGTATTTCCTTTGCTTGGCAGATTTCCTCCCCTTTCTAAAAATTCAGAGAGAGCTTCATTGAGAAGACTGGATATAACTTTGATTTTGAATTTCGATTTGGATTTCATGGAATCCATGTAATACGCCTTTCGATCTCTCGGCGCGAGGACTATTAGGACACAGTGGTCGCTGCGCAACCATGTGAACAACCTAAAGTGTTAACTATATATAACATATAACGAAAGTATTGATGGGACAAACATTTTTTAGGTTGTCATGGCATACTGAAGTATTCAAGCATGCTAGATACTCTAGCATTCTTATATGACAGCAACAAATAGGCCAATTAACGTTCCAGGCATGTTAGGCTATGAAAGCATGGAAAATTTCACAATTCGATCTCAATATATTTCCTAAACTTTCACAAAGATTACAAATTCACATACATAAACAAGTGTGAGCTTGGTTCTGATTTTTTATTCGTAGAGATAGGCATGTAAGTGAACTTGAAGAAGCACATGGATGCATAAGCTAGTACATGCATGTAATAGTAACTCGAGTACTCGCTACAGAAGTTGCTTCATCACCTAGGTCTGTTCCCAACACATATATCACTCAACTGAGAAGGAAATAAGTACGACTAAAGACTGAGAAGGACTTACAATGTAACGTAGGGCACAAGTAGGAAAACCTTGTACTTATTTCCTAGCAGTGCATTGACGAGGGACTCTTTCATAATAGCTTTACCTGCCTCTGTGGCAGCATTCTCCCAGTGCAAGTGAAACGGATCAGCAACTGCGCATATGCCCTTATTCAACCTTCTAGTTTCCTTGGCTTGGAACACTGCCCAAAGCCTGACCAGTGACGCACTGAGCACACCTAGATTGAACATGTGAAAGATATCCTTGAACTCCAGAGTTAACGTCCCAGCTGAGTCCTCGGCGAAGAAATGGTAGTCCTCTGGCACCTTGGCGGTGTACCGTGTGTCCTTTCCTTCAGCACTTTCCAGGCTTCCGATTACGTCATGCAGAATCTTCATTTCGGAGGAAAGGAGATCATACACATCTTCAGGAACCAAGCGAGATCCCGGGATATGGTTTTTCCGCCATGTACTTTCTATTAGCGCTTGTTTTTGAGGAACGATTGGCGCTTCTTTTTGAGGAACGATTGTCGCTTCTTTTTCAGAGGATCCAAAATTTAGTTTCAGCTGCTCCTTTCTCTTCTTGCAATGTTTTCTGTCTTTGCCTGCGGAGGGCCTCTTCTTTCCAGCATCGCCTGGCCTGCTACGCCCATGATCCGGAGATGTGTTTGGAATGTTTTTGTGATATTCTAACACCAAGCCCCTAATGAGGCTAGATGACAGGATCACCTTGGCGCCAGGCTCTTTCTGGGTGGTCTGTATTTGTTGAGTCTGTTGCTCTTCCACCACGGAACTAGACATGAGCGCCTTGATGCAAATCTCTTTCTGGATGGCCTGGATTTGTTTAATATGTTGCTCTTCCACCGATCTACTAGACATGGTAGGATCTTTTTGGGTGGTCTGCATTTGTTCAGTTCGTTGCTCTTCCACCGCTCTACTAGACATGGAAGGCTCTTTCTGGGTGATCTGTATTTGTTTAGTTGGTTGCTGTTCCACCGCGCTACTAGACATGGAAAGCTCTTTCTGGGTGGTCTGCAATTGTTCAGTTTGTTGCTCTTCAAACTCGCCCCTTGCGGCGCTACTAGACAGGACCACCTTACCGGCAGACTCGTTCTGGGAGGGCTGCTTTTGTTGAATAGGTTGATCTTCCTCAAAGGCCCCCTCAACATCCGTGCGTTCATGGTTTTCTTCCGCAAAAGTTAGAGGTTGAGATAAATCCAAAGGAGATGGTACTGGTGGAGTGGTGCCCAACGACTGGGATGGCTGGGTGGTTGATGGAAGCACAATTATCAACTCCTTCCGCCACTTGACGAAAGAATTCTTGTATGGACCAAGTGTGTCGCTCTCTGCAGAGATGTCCACCGCCAGATCGAAGTATTCATCCAGCACCTTATTAACTTCCACTTTCGCCATGCCTGCTGGTTATTTGACACCATGCAGCATGGTATGCTCTGTTATTGGGTACACTCGGCCGTGTGCAACAGTCACCGGGGTCTCATGGCCATCCACTTTAGGCTGTAGACTGCACAATGCAGCCTGCTGCAACACAGAAATTTTGCAAAAATTTCAGATCAAGCATGATTAATAGGCTAAACTAGTACTTTTCGTACGATAGGTTGGGGCAACGATGCTTACAGTGATGTCGTCAACTGTACATGGCGACCCATGGGCGGACCCTTCGACGATGTCGTTGCTACTTGGTTGAGCGGTTTCGAAGGGCGACGGGGTATGAGGTTGCAAGCGTGCAAGTCCTAGGCCCAATCTCTATAGTGTAGATGCCACCAGATCTTCCACATTTTTCAACAAAACAAGATTTTTTTTGTCGTGTGTCGCCTACGCGGACATCGGGGATGTTGCCACCCCCAATTTGTTCGGTAGTGGGCACGAAGGCGTTCCGACCTCAACCCTGAGTAAGGATCCGGATGATCCTCACAAGAAGCATACACAAAGCACAAACGAGCATTTTTTACCCAGGTTCAGGCCGCCCTTTGGCTAATGACCCTACGTCCTGCTTTGGTGGATTATTTGGGGTGGATCTAAGTTACAAAGGATGATACTCTCAGGGTATCAGGAGGCCGCTTTCTATAGCTTCTACACCTCCCGTCCCTTTACCTTACTTGCTTCTCTCCCAACTCCGGCGACCGGTGGAATGGCTGCCGTTCACCTCTCTCGTACTGGTGTGCCGTTTCTTGTCTCCTACGAGCTCTTGCTCTTACTCTCCCCTTGCTCTCTCCGTACTCCGAAAACCTTCTCTTTATTCCTCTCCTCTCAACTATGCCAACAGTGCCTCCTTTTATATGGTAAGGGGTCACCACAACGGCTATTAAACGAAGCACCGCCCAGGAGCGTTCCCGGGCTCGACCGCCTTGCGCCACGCGCACGCCGTGCAGGTGGGCGGTGCCAGTGGCCAATGGATGGCCACGGGCGGCCTGCAGGCGCACTTGACAAGGGCGTGACAGCTCGGGCATCGAGCTGTCAACCCTGCCTGCTGCGCACGCTGCCGTCTGCGGATGCAGATAGCACGCCTGCCTTTGCCATGATGACGCGCAGAGGCTCTGACCCCGCGCCTGTTCCCAAGGCCGGGTCTGACACGCCTTGTCAGTCCCGGTTTGACCTCCGTTCCCGGGCCGCTCCTGGTCCGGGCGCGGGGGCTGCTAGCACCCTTCCCGGGCAGCCTAGGCCGCTCCTTGGCCTAGCTGCCCAGTCTTGATCGCACCGTGCCTCCTTCCAGGGCCATCCCGGGAAGACGGTACAGAGCCCTTCTCAGCGCCCTTTGTCTTGTTCCCCTTGGCCTTGCATCGCTCGTCTGGGCATGGTCTCGTCTCGTAGCACTTGTCCTGTGCCTTGATTCCTGCAGCATGATTCATACTTAGCAGTATCGAGCGTCTCCATAGTAGAAAGGATCGTACCAGAGGTGTCGATACTGAAAGTGCATGGTTGATCCCATGCATGGTTTTGGTAATTAATGACAATCTCTATGGACTAATATTTGCATTGAGCTCTATGTGTAGGTTGTCCTTTAGCTTGTGTCAAGATCATTTGTTGACCAAGGCCAAGCTTGCTTGTCTCCATTGGTTGGAGTCAAGGTCAAGGTAGAAGATCATTTGTTGATCAAGGCCAAGCTTGTCTCCATGTGTTGGCAAGGTGCTTTGCTTGATCTCAATTTGTTGGAGTCAAGCTCAAGGGAAGAAAAGTGTTGGGTTGATCAAGGCTTTGTGCGGGTTGATCAACTCTCAAGTTCAAGTGAAGATATGCCGAAGAGTGCTCTCCCCATCTTGGTGTATGGGGGAGCGTCATGTGATTCTTCACCAAGCGAAGCGCAATCAAGAAGATGGTTCGTCTTGAGGAGATGAAGATCGTCTTCATCAACCTCAAGTGGATTAATGCGCAAGGCAAAGGTATGATCTTGATAGGGTTTTTATTTTACTGGTCTCATGATGTTAGTTGAGAGACCGGGTTATAGGATAGATAGCCGTACTATCAAGAGGGGCTCTCGACCGAGTATCGTGATCGTATCGTTCGTGGAGAGCTCAAACCTTTGCATCCATGCAATCATCTTTCTTGGTTGTTATTTGGATTTTATCCATGTGAGAATTTAGAGCTTGTGTTCATCTCCATACCAAGCTCTAGTTCATCAAAAATGGATTTCATGATTATCTTCTTGCGTTTTTGATATTGGAGGTTTTACCGGTTTGTCTTTTCTAAGAGAGGTCAAACTCTCTCCTTATGATTTCCTCCTCACATGATGGACTATGATGTGTATATGCATGATCTTGTAGGGCTTGTGATTATCTTTGAAACAAGCCCAATATCATAGAAAACGGAGTCTTGATGAAAAACTTGTTGATTTTTGATGTTGGAGAATTTACCGGTTATTCCTTTTTAGAGAAGGTTTACCTTTATACATTTTGTTTTATTCTCCTTTGTAGGACTATGATGTTTCTCTGCATGATCTTGTAGAGATCTTCGTTGCGGTTCCAACGAGTCCAAGATCATCGAAATCGGAGTCCGGGTGAAAAAGTTATTGCAGTTTTCGTTTTGCTGTTTTTGCAGGTTTTCTGTAGGCCGGAGTCTCCGGCCCTAGACCGGAGTCTCCGGCCTGAAACTTTGGATTTTCGTCGAACGGGTGGCGCGGCTCTGTTGCCCTGCCGGAGACACCCCGGAATGACCCCGGAGTCTCCGGTTTGGGCCGGAGTCTCCGGCCTGGACAGACCGGAGTCTCCGGGATAAGTTTTCCTGCAACGGCTCTTTCTCTTGGGGACCTATATAAGGCCCCCTTCTTCCCCAAAGAGCCAAGCACGTTTTCCCCTCTCTCTCCCACCATTGTTGACCTTGAAAAGCTTGCCCCTCTCCCAATTCCTCCCATGATTCTTGCATATCTTTGAGGGAAAAGAGAGAGAAGATCTAGATCTACATTTCCACCAAACAAAATCTCCTCTAAGTGGGGGGAACTCGTGGGATCTAGATTTTGGAGTTCTTGGTGTTCCTCCTTTGTTCTTCCTCCTAAATCCCTCCATAGCATTAGTTGCTTTGGTTGGATTTTAGAGAGAAGGATTTGACCACTTGGTGTGTTCTTGCTTTTTGCATTAGTTGCATCGGGTTGCTCTCCCCACGGTGATACGTGAAGTTGAAGGTTGAGAAGCTTGTTACTCTTGGGTGCATTGTGTTCCCAAGAGCTTGTTGCCTCTTGGGTGCATTGTGTACCCTAGACGGTTGGAGGTGCCGCGAAGATTTCGAGTTGTGAAGCTTCGGCACGAGTTTGGGAGCCCCCAATTGAGTTGTGGGTGTGTGCCCCAAGAAGAGTTGTAAAGGGCTCCGGAATCCGCCCCGAAGGATTCCGATAGTGGAAGGTGAACCAATCCCTTGGGTGAGGTTCATCGGAGAATAGGGTGAGGCCTTTGTGGCATCTTGAGTAGGCCTTTTGTGGCGAGCTCACACCCCTCCAACGAGACGTACTCCCTTAACAAGGAGGAACTCGGGAATACATCCTCGTCTCCGCGTGCCTCGGTTATTTCTATACCCGAGCTTTACTTATGCAATCTACATTGTGATAGCCTTCGTGCTTGAAGTTCATATCTTGCTTTCACCTTGTTGCTTGAATTGCTTAGCATAAGTTGTTGGTGCACATAGGTGAGCCTAGTAATTAGGTTGTTGGCTTGTTAATTTAAACACATAGTTTTATTCCGCAATTATCAAGCCCCTAATTTGAAAAAGTTTTAATCGCCTATTCACCCCCCCCCCCCTCTAGGCGACATCCGGGCATAGTTGTTCTTTCAATTGGTATCAGAGCCTCGTCTCTCTTGTTTGGCTTTACCGCCTAGAGAGTAAAGATGTCGTCTAGGGATTTAGTGCACAATTCCTTGTTTAGATTTAATGGCACAAATTTTAATGCTTGGAAAACTCATATGCTTAATCACTTACGGGTCTTGGACCCCAATATAGAGCGTGTCCTAGATATAGGTTTTTCTCCTCCAAAGGACTACGAAAGTACGACCTTTGAGGATGAGAAAAACTTATATCTAGATGCTCTAGCATCTAACGAGTTTTGCAAGTTTGTAAGTGTAGATGTGTTTGAGTCAATCATGCCTCTCCGGGATGCTCATGAGCTTTGGACCAAGCTTCAAGATAAATATGGAGTGTCCAACATTATTGAGGATGATTGTTCTCCCTCCACCTCCGGCCGTGACGAGCTCTCGTCTTCGACTACTTCACCAAAATGTGGTAAGCCACAATCCAATGTAATGGTGAGTAGTGATAGGTTTTGCAACCTTGATAGTGAGCTCATTATTGATGATCGTTTATCTCTATCTTGTTGCAATGCTTCATCTTTGGACCTAAACACTCGTAGCACTATAAATGATTTACATGCTAGTGTTGATAGTCCTTGCATATCATCAAAAATTGGCTTGGATGAATCTCTTTATGATATGCTTGCTTTATCTTGTTGCCATGATAAAAATGCTTGTGTCTCCTCTAACTCTTGCATGAACAATAATGTAGAGGAAACCCAATTTGCTATGCAACAAGATGTGAACTTGAGTAGTTCAAAAATTAATTGCTCTTCTTCATCCATCACTCATTGCCTTATGGCTAAATCTTCTTCTAGCAATGATAATAATAATGATGATAATGATGAAGAAGTTGATATGGAAAAAGTTAATGCCCTTCTTCAAAATAAAGGTCTAATGATTCTTAAAGCCATTCCTACTAATAAAAGTGCTCAAGCTAACCTCTTTGAAATCATGAGCACTCTTATTGAGCGTGGGGAAGCTATTGAGACCTTGGAAGCAAGCCTTGAAGAAAAGGGTAAGGTCGAAAGAGATGATGCTATGGAGAAAGCATCGTTAGAAGATGCTCTTGAGGAAGAGCAAGAGACTCGTGCTTCTCTTGAGGAGAAACTAAATTCTATCGAGGAGTCTCATAATGATATAATTGCTAAAATCATTAAAGAACGTGACCATGCTCATGCTAAATATAAAGTCACGAAAAATGAAAATGCTAGATTAAATGATGAGCTTGCTAAGCTTTCTTCTTCTATTCCTAATGCTAATGATGCTTGTGCTACTAACTCCATTTCTTGTGAAGCATCTACCTTGAAGGAGAATGTTGAGCTAAGGGCTCAACTTGAGTTGCTAACTAGCAAGTATAGGGAGTTGGAAGAAAATCATGAAAAGCTATCTAGCTCTAATGATGAACTTCTAGCATCCTATGCTTGTCTCAAGTTAGTTCATGAGGCCATCACTACAAAGGTAACATCAAGTGAGCCTCATGTGGATATTAGCACAACTTTAATTAATAATGCTATATTGCCATGTGCTAGTCCTAGTAGTTCATCCACTAAGAATGTTGGTACATCATGTGATGAATTACTTGCTTTGCCTTGTTGCTCTAACATTGATGCATCTACCTCCTCTAGTACTTGTGTTGTCACTAACCATGTAGAGAAAAGAGGAGAGCTCAAGGCCCAAGCCACTTCCATGAAGAAAGGCTTGGAAAAGCGTCATGAAGGGAAGCGTGCACTTGACAACATGTTGAGTGTGCAACAATCCCCCAATGACAAGAGTGGACTTGGATTCAACTCCAACAACAAGAACAAGTCCAAGGTTGAGAAGAAGAAGGGCCAAGTTCAAATCAAGAATCCGGCCAAGATCATTTGCTTCAAGTGCAAGCTAGAAGGGCACCATGTTCGTGATTGCCCAATGAAGAAGAAGAAGCCTCTTAGTGAGAAGCAACTAGGGAAGCGGCCTCTTGTTCAATCTCGTGCTCAACCACGAGTTGAACAAAGGCCACCTCCCAAGAAGACTCAAGTTATTGCTCCTCAAGTTAAGGAGCCTATTAAGAAGAAGAAGAGTCGGTGTTGCTACCTTTGCCGTGGCAAAGGTCATTTTGCTTCTTCATGCACGAACGGTACCCCATCCAACCTTATCATAATTGATGATATTTATTCTCTTGGGAAGGATAGAGTTGGCAATGTGTTTGCCAAGTATGTGGGAGCTCAAAGTGGTGGCAAGAAAAGCACCATTTGGGTTCCCAAGCCTATTGTGACTAACCTCTTAGGACCCAACTTGGTTGGGGACCAACAAGCTTCAACTTGATCAATAGGTTGATGTGGAGGACATTGGTGACTTGGTTTCTTTTGAAGAATTAAGGGATCTTCATGATTTTATCTCATCAAGCCAAGTCAATTGGATCATCACATATCTATCTCATAACCAATGCTTCCTCCTTGCGGTAACTTGTATTTAACTCATATATACATTGAAAGTTGCTTGCTCCCTTGCATGTGTTAGTTTTGTTCCTAGCATGTGCTTGTATATGATATGCTACTTTCCTACTTGTCTTGTTATTCAAGGTTGTGTTTGGTAGTTGTATATCATGTATGTGTAATTTGTGTGTTGAGCTTTTTAGATCTTGTGTGGATTTAATTTGGCTTTTTGAGATATTAGTGGACCATCCCATTTTGGGGGAGTGAAATGCTTTGTGCACTTCACAAACCTAAAAATGTGCGTACATGAAGCACGCCACCTAGTGTTGATATTTCATATTATCTAGCTACTATGTGGTATGTCATATTCATGAGAAATTCAAATTCTACAATGTCCATTAATTTCTCTAGTTGGTTTTATTTGCCTCTTGTTTAAAAATAAAATGAATCATCACATTATGGGGGAGTAATAAGCTATGTGCATATTACAATCCCATAAAAATGTGAACATTTGAGGTTTGCCACTTAGAGTTGATATTATACTTTATCCATTTCCTATGTGGCATGTTTACTCAAACAAGTTCCAATTTTTCTTTGTGGTTACCCTTTGGTTCTTTGTTTGTGTGAGGTTGCTTGGTGTGGTTTCTCTCTAATATGCATTCCCATATATTATGTGAGAAACCATTTGTTTCTTTTTATTCTAACCATGGCTTTGCCGGTTGGTTCGAATAATTGAAACTACCAACAAGCCTTTTTAAAATTGGTGTTTTAATTCCTATCTTTTGCCATTTGCTAGTTTGTGGTGAAGTTGGTCTTGTACATCATTCCTTTACACCACCGAGAAATATCTCTATATACTCCTTGTCCATGACAAGTGATACTAGTAATTGTGGTGGATTTTTTAGACCATCTTCACATTGGCTCTTGCGTTGATTTGCTTTATCTATTGTCTTCCTTGCCTTTTGAATGGATCCTATTTTTCATTTGGTAGTGTTTAGTGTTGTAAATAAAATATGGAGAGTAATGATCCCTTGTGCATGCATTTTGTATTCAAATGCAAATATCAAAGATAATGCATGTATATTGGGGGAGCATTCCTTTTTATTTAGAACACTAACCTATCTATCAATTTTTGATCCTTTCAATTGGCATTTGATTCTTTATCTTGTGTTGGTACCTTCAATTGGTATTAATTGGAATTTAATATCTCCTCCATAGATATTTGTTCCAATTAATATTTATTGTGGGAGTCTTGATACCTTTTGCCTTATTTTAACCATACTTGATTTCGGTCAAGTATCACCCTCTTTTTGGTATCTTTTCTCCTAGTTGATATTTATTGTTTTAATTGGTATCTTATTTTCAATTGGTGTCTTTTCAATCATTTGTTGTGTTGATTTGATTCCTTTTGATATCACACTTCATGTGTTGATGTGTTTTGGAATCAATCATTAGTTGATTTGATTTTTTCCTCAATCATGTGTTGATTTGGATTTTGATATAATTTGGACAACCTTTTCTTGTCACACCTTGGTGTGCTTTATTGGTTTACTTGGTGTTTTTGTCCAATTTGTATCTCTTTTGGTTCTTGTAAGTCTATGCATGCTTTTTACTAGTATATATATTATTTAGCATGCTAGTCTTTCTAGTTCCAATATATAGGGGATACTCCACCGAATCCTAAATCGGCTAAGATGTGCATGAAATTCAATTTCATATCTATATGCACATATTTATGTGGAGTGTTTCCTATATATTGTAGTTTATCTAACTACTATGGGACCCAATGAGTTTGGGAACCATTTTGTACTCTAATTGTGTTTTAGGTACAATGGAGATGCATTGGATGCTTGCCTCATTCATAAGGAAGGTGTTCTCACCGTGTGATTGTCGGAGTCAAGCTTTGATGACAAACAAACTCTCATCATCTTCATCATCAATGCATCTCGGTAACAAGTATCTATCCCATGCATACTTTTCTAGTTCCAACCTTGTGTAGGTTAGCTCTTGGCATGAATGCTCTTATATGCAATTGTTGTGGTTTTGGCCTATTTCCTTCACTTAATATATCTTTGTGATATGTGTGATGAATTTGCAAAAACCTTTTCTTCAATTGATATTATTTGTTTGTGATACTTGTTGCCTATTTCAAAGCATCTTCACTATCTCTTGTTCCCTTAGTGATATGTGTGATGCATTTGATATATTTGAAGTTCATTTATATACAATGAGATAAATTTGAGCTATGTGCTATGCTTTCAAGCAACAATCTCGTTTGTATATTTATGACTTACTTTTGGATACCTTGTTCTCTTTTTCCCGGACCATTTCGTATGTATATGTTTCTTTGCGGATGTATATCTTTGTGGTTTGTCTAATTAGAAACCTATACATATGAGAGAGTTCACCTTTTAGTCGGTATCCTATTCCTTTTGAGCCACCTTGTGTTTCATCTATAATTCTTTGGTGGCTCCAAATTTGCCTCATGAGTGCTTGTCTTAGTGTTTATTGGTACCTTTACACACTCATGTATTTGTTGAAGATCTTTTACCTCATGCTTACCATGGTGAGCATGTTGATTTTTATTGGCTAAATGCTCTCACTAGCTTTTGGCATTTTCAATTGGTTTTAGTTTCCAATTGGTATCCCTAAGCGTGTGAACATATTTCTTTAAAAGATCTCTTTTCTCGGTTGGGCCTATCTTACGATGATTTTTTTTTTAAAATTGGTATCTACTTATGGCTCAACCACATCTTTGATGCAAGTGCTATGATTTGCTTTTTCATTATGCACTATTGCACTTGTTGCGTGTTCTAGATGATTTTGGGGGAGTGAGGATACCATATTTGTGCACTCTTCATTTTGTGCATAAACATTGGGGAGCTTCTCCATTTTTTTTGGAACTCTTGCTTTGGATCCTTTTGATTGCCTTTCTCCTTTGTGGAGATGTTTAAAATGGTTTCATTTTTTGTTGCAATCTTTGGATCCTCAATATAGTTTGATTTCCTCTAATTATTCGTCAATGAATAAGTGCATTTGATTTCACTCATATCTTGAGAAATGCACATCTTTATGGAGGAACTCTTATTATATTGGCTCTCTAATTTTTTTTTTCCCATTTCGGTAATCGATGCCAATGGGGGAGAAGTTTAGAGGGTTTAAGGGAATTTGGGTTTTATGCGCTTTGCTTGCATTTGCCTTTAATGCGCTTTGCATCCTTGCTCGTGTGTCTTGCAAAGATGCTTTATTCATTATATAAACCCTCTTAAACGGGATTGTCATCAATTACCAAAATGGGGGAGATTGAAAGTGCATGGTTGATCCCATGCATGGTTTTGGTAATTAATGACAATCTCTATGGACTAATATTTGCATTGAGCTCTATGTGTAGGTTGTCCTTTAGCTTGTGTCAAGATCATTTGTTGACCAAGGCCAAGCTTGCTTGTCTCCATTGGTTGGAGTCAAGGTCAAGGTAGAAGATCATTTGTTGATCAAGGCCAAGCTTGTCTCCATGTGTTGGCAAGGTGCTTTGCTTGATCTCAATTTGTTGGAGTCAAGCTCAAGGGAAGAAAAGTGTTGGGTTGATCAAGGCTTTGTGCGGGTTGATCAACTCTCAAGTTCAAGTGAAGATATGCCGAAGAGTGCTCTCCCCATCTTGGTGTATGGGGGAGCGTCATGTGATTCTTCACCAAGCGAAGCGCAATCAAGAAGATGGTTCGTCTTGAGGAGATGAAGATCGTCTTCATCAACCTCAAGTGGATTAATGCGCAAGGCAAAGGTATGATCTTGATAGGGTTTTTATTTTACTGGTCTCATGATGTTAGTTGAGAGACCGGGTTATAGGATAGATAGCCGTACTATCAAGAGGGGCTCTCGACCGAGTATCGTGATCGTATCGTTCGTGGAGAGCTCAAACCTTTGCATCCATGCAATCATCTTTCTTGGTTGTTATTTGGATTTTATCCATGTGAGAATTTAGAGCTTGTGTTCATCTCCATACCAAGCTCTAGTTCATCAAAAATGGATTTCATGATTATCTTCTTGCGTTTTTGATATTGGAGGTTTTACCGGTTTGTCTTTTCTAAGAGAGGTCAAACTCTCTCCTTATGATTTCCTCCTCACATGATGGACTATGATGTGTATATGCATGATCTTGTAGGGCTTGTGATTATCTTTGAAACAAGCCCAATATCATAGAAAACGGAGTCTTGATGAAAAACTTGTTGATTTTTGATGTTGGAGAATTTACCGGTTATTCCTTTTTAGAGAAGGTTTACCTTTATACATTTTGTTTTATTCTCCTTTGTAGGACTATGATGTTTCTCTGCATGATCTTGTAGAGATCTTCGTTGCGGTTCCAACGAGTCCAAGATCATCGAAATCGGAGTCCGGGTGAAAAAGTTATTGCAGTTTTCGTTTTGCTGTTTTTGCAGGTTTTCTGTAGGCCGGAGTCTCCGGCCCTAGACCGGAGTCTCCGGCCTGAAACTTTGGATTTTCGTCGAACGGGTGGCGCGGCTCTGTTGCCCTGCCGGAGACACCCCGGAATGACCCCGGAGTCTCCGGTTTGGGCCGGAGTCTCCGGCCTGGACAGACCGGAGTCTCCGGGGTAAGTTTTCCTGCAACGGCTCTTTCTCTTGGGGACCTATATAAGGCCCCCTTCTTCCCCAAAGAGCCAAGCACGTTTTCCCCTCTCTCTCCCACCATTGTTGACCTTGAAAAGCTTGCCCCTCTCCCAATTCCTCCCATGATTCTTGCATATCTTTGAGGGAAAAGAGAGAGAAGATCTAGATCTACATTTCCACCAAACAAAATCTCCTCTAAGTGGGGGGAACTCGTGGGATCTAGATTTTGGAGTTCTTGGTGTTCCTCCTTTGTTCTTCCTCCTAAATCCCTCCATAGCATTAGTTGCTTTGGTTGGATTTTAGAGAGAAGGATTTGACCACTTGGTGTGTTCTTGCTTTTTGCATTAGTTGCATCGGGTTGCTCTCCCCACGGTGATACGTGAAGTTGAAGGTTGAGAAGCTTGTTACTCTTGGGTTCATTGTGTTCCCAAGAGCTTGTTGCCTCTTGGGTGCATTGTGTACCCTAGACGGTTGGAGGTGCCGCGAAGACTTCGAGTTGTGAAGCTTCGGCATGAGTTTGGGAGCCCCCAATTGAGTTGTGGGTGTGTGCCCCAAGAAGAGTTGTAAAGGGCTCCGGAATCCGCCCCGAAGGATTCCGATAGTGGAAGGTGAACCAATCCCTTGGGTGAGGTTCATCGGAGAATAGGGTGAGGCCTTTGTGGCATCTTGAGTAGGCCTTTTGTGGCGAGCTCACACCCCTCCAACGAGACGTACTCCCTTAACAAGGAGGAACTCGGGAATACATCCTCGTCTCCGCGTGCCTCGGTTATTTCTATACCCGAGCTTTACTTATGCAATCTACATTGTGATAGCCTTCGTGCTTGAAGTTCATATCTTGCTTTCACCTTGTTGCTTGAATTGCTTAGCATAAGTTGTTGGTGCACATAGGTGAGCCTACTAATTAGGTTGTTGGCTTGTTAATTTAAACACATAGTTTTATTGCGCAATTATCAAGCCCCTAATTTGAAAAAGTTTTAATCGCCTATTCACCCCCCCCCCCCTCTAGGCGACATCCGGGCATAGTTGTTCTTTCAGCCGGCCACTATGGCCACAGTGTGGAGAAGACGTTGTCTTCACGAAACCCCCCCCCCCCCCCCCCCGGCCCATTTAAAATAATTACAAAAAGGTCCAGTGGCATGTTATGGATTTAACTTGAGCAACTTAGGCACTTGTGAAAAATCTGAAATTATTCTGGTAGCCTCCCAATAACACATATAAGCTCCACAAAAATTGGGGTGGCAAACAAAAATGTTTTGGGCAACATTTGTTCATAGGGTTTAGATTTGGTAATTTTTGATAAATTGCAATAAGCATTTAATTGGGGCAATTAATCATTTCCAAAAATAGTGAATTTAATCATGGAGACTCCCAACATATTAATGAAGTTCCCCATGAATTTAGTTTGAATTTTTGGAAAACTTAACTCGGTCCCAAAAAGAGAATTGGATTAAACCAAAATGAATTCTCTATTTTAATTATTTGCTTGACAAGAAAAAGCCTTTGACAATTATTTGCAAAATATATTCTTGGAACTTCCGGGACAATTTGGAAATTCAAGAATAATTGGTTTTACCAAATTGAGTATTGTATTTGGTTTGAAAATTTTTGGAAGGGTTTTGCTTCCCTAGTTTTTTTAATTTTCCAAGTGTTGCCTTATTTTAAATTAGAAATTTTAGATGGATGCCATGATGCAATGCAAAACAAAAAGAGAAAAAAATGGCCCATATTTTAGGGTACTAATCTGGGGCTGTTACAATTAGTAACAGAGCTAGTACTATTTAATACTTTATTATTAATTTGTTCTTATTCAATCTACTATTTAACCGTGTTTTTAATCTTAATATATTATTATTCAATAAGAAGTACTCCTAGCATGTGCGGTGAAGCCCAAAGGGTTTGTACCTCTACATACAGTACTGATGAACACATCTCGATCCGCTCTGCTCTCATGTGCAGCAAATACATCAAGTAAAACAATTATCGAATATCGCAGCTTAGCGCAACCCCCCTGACCCTAATCAATATCAATACACGGACTGTCTTCTCTTGAAATAAAATACCTCAAACACACACTGCAACCTCCTAAAGTCCACGGCCTCCTCGGCTCGGCTCCTCCCACACCCATCGGCCTTTGGTGCTCCTGTTCCTGTTGAGACGTCAGACATGGAGAGAGAACCCCTCGACACCATGGCTACGATCCAAAGCTCTTCATCCTGCTCCTCATGACGCTCAATGCCTCATGTTCCCGTCGTACTCCGCCAGCAAGCTATCGAGCAGTCGAGCACCAGGAGGTGCGCCTCGCTCTCGTCGTCCATCACCCAATATGAAGGGAGAATTCGAGGCAGTGCGCAGCGAAGCATCCGACACCCCGAGGCGGCAGCAGCACCAGGAGGAAGCTGGGATCGAGAATCATGCCCGCGAGCTGGTCGCCTACCATCTTCACCATGAAACCACCGTTCAGATGAAGAAGCAGCTGGGGCAGGTTGAGGCGGCGGAACGGCGAAGGAAGTCGGGAATTAAGATGGAGATACCAGATGCGACGCCAATGTCGGCAAACTCACGTGTAGCACTCCTCCCTAATGGAGTGCCAGAATCACTCCAGGAGGCATCGCCACCGGCGCCGATGGAGAGGATGTGCTCGGACGCGGTCAAGCAGCTGCTGTCACCACGTTGGTTGGGTAGCAGGTACACCGCCACGAACTTCGCCTCGATCGGATCCTCGACGAAGAATTGATTAGCAACTCGCTAACGAAGATTGTATTGATCCAGTTGATCGATCTGTCGATGGATACCTCGATCGAGCGGTCTATATATATGAACGTTTACATAGAGCAACCTACATGAAGGTCGACCATGAGTCTTTTTCGGAGGAAGGAACGGAGACCAGACCTGATACGACGACCAGCAGAGGATGTACGACGTACGAAACCACGGAAACCATGGACGGACGAAAAACGGACGAAATTTTGAGAGGAAGAAACCTTAGTGCTTTTATTATTAGGTATAGATAGCAAAAAATGCCTGTGCGTTGCTACGGAATGATATTTATTTTAAAATTCTAAATCTCGGGCTATAGAGGCCTATATCACGGCTATAGCGATTTTATAGTAGGGACGCGCTAAACGCCATTTACATACAATTTAACAGATTTAGCAGCGTATAGCCTGATTTAGTGGCGCTATAGTCTGGATTTAGCTTATTTTGAGGCTGCCGCTATATCCCATATCCCGCTATTTGAAGCACTGATATTTATTTAATATATGCATCTACTCGACTACCAGGCACATGCGGTCTCCATATCTACCACGACTACGCTAAAACAGTCACACATGACACGCTTATCTCCCGCGGTCACTACGGACGTGTTCTCCCGCGTCTGCTATATCGCAGCGCCACTACCAACAGGAGGTGGCTCCTCAGCCACTGCAATCGGTGTTCATAGCCGACGTGGCTACTACCGATGGGTGGAGGATCCTTCACGTCCACACTTGGCGCAGGAGTGACGCACCTTCAAGGACTTCTCGATCGTGCTCGATATCGTTGTTGATAAGCACGACGTGCCCATGCAGATGGGCGATGCGGGTCAGGTGCGAGCCGCCGACAACGACATATGAACTTGGGTCATCCCATAATATTTGACAATGACGTTGCCGGAGCAACTCGTCGTGCGGCTATACTCTCATCTTGCCCCCACGCGCCCCTACTACCACACGCCGCCTGCGTCTCCCTGCCCTTCTCACTCTGGTCGTCCATGATTGTCTCCGCGGCGCTTCCGGCTGCTTTCCTCGCCATGGGAAGCACATGCATATGTATGATCGTGCACGTTGTTGTAGCTGCACGCAGATGCACATGGACTTCTAGTCAGCCAGCTAGCTTGCTAGAGAATCCGTGCACGAGCATGAGGACCTCACGAGCTGAACCATGGAGAACGGTTGTGAGCTACGTCGCCTTCGCCAACAGGGTGGGGTGGCTGAGTTTGCCGCGTGCTGTGCGTTAGGAGACTCAGCGGCGAACTGTGCCGGCAGCGTCTCCTTCGTCAATGGGGTGGCTGACTTTGACCGTGAGCTGTGCATTAGCGCCAGCAGCGTGTCGCTTTCTCCAATCAGTGGCGGATCTAGGATTTTTCCATTGGGTATGCCGCACAAAAAATTGTTGGCCAGTGCCATAAAATATATTTAGCATTTCAATTAATATTTGTAAACTTGCATTGTATTATGTTATAAAAGCAATAAATAATTTGTAACTGAAAGATTAAAAAAGGTACATAGATTATCATACAAATAGTTTAAAACCCATATTAATAGTCTAAAATATGCATAAACAAAACTTACAGTACTACTTTTTTGACTTGTCTGGCTTACGCCTCCTTAAGGACATGAAAGTCTCTTTTATTTAATCTTCATCCACCTCGAAGAAAATATCCCGCTCAATGTACTCCCTCCGTCCACAAATAAGTGGACATCTAGAAATTTTAAGACAGATTATGAAGTGGAGTAAAAAATACATTGGGAATGTGCAAATCTCCATCTCTCTCCTCTTTAATTTTCTCACCTCCAATGAGCTAAGTGCATATAGAAAATGAGGAGACCATGTGTTGAATGTTATTGGGTTTGATTCCCGTGTGATGAGAGAGAAGCATTGTTTTCTATTTTAAAATGCATTGGGAAGATAGAAGTACACTCTTTTGTGGACAAATTTCAAAGCTAAACGTCCACTTATTTGTGGACGGAGTGAGTATGTGACTAGACAATCATCCAACAGAGTATCCCCCATCTTATTTCTTAACTTTGTTTTCACTAAAGTCATTGTGGAAAACCTCGAGTCGTTGCGGCGAGCGGCGTGCCGGCGTCCAAGTATTCCGCAGTTCCGACCGGGTGCTCTGCACAAATCACTTCCCGTCTCGTCTCCCCCAGTTGATCTGGGCTCTTGGTGTTGCGCCGTGGCGGCCGGCGGCGTAGTCGCTATTCGCTCGACGCGTGGGGGATTAGTTTGATCTGTATTCGATCGAGTAGATCGGTTTGGCCTTTTTTTTATGTACTAGAGGTCGCACGCCCGAACGTTGCATGCACAAGCTGACCAGTTTTCCCGCCAGCTCTTGCATATCGATCGGACTCTTTTTTTTCCTATACTAGTATTACATGGTTGCATGGCTCGTTTGCAGGGTATGCCAAGGCATACCCGGCATACCTTGTGGCTCCGCCACTGTCTCCAATGGTGGCTGAGTTTGGCCGCGAGTTCTACGTTCGGGAGCATCAACTGCTCTCGGTGAGATCGCTCGCCTGCGTAAGCGAGGGAGCATCAGCTGCTCTCGGCGAGATCAGCTCCTTCGAGCTCTCGCCTACTTGCGCGCGACGGAGTCCGGCCACAGGCTCTCGACGAGATCATCTCCTCCGAGCTCTAGCCTGCGTCAGCGAGATGTCGCCTACACGTCTCCTCCGGCCACAGGCTTCTCGGCGAGATCGTTTCCTCCAAGCTTTCGCTTGGCCGCTTGGGTGAGAAAGATGTCGCCCGGAGTTGTCCACGCGTCTCTATCCTGCATTATATAGGGAGCAGGCCTAACCTAAGGCGGTGCATCGGTGTGTAGCGTATTCGTGTTGTATTCTGATTTAACTTATATGCAGGAGACCAGTCGAATCAACATACTACCCGGCCGGCTCGCGGGCTGCCGTTTTTATTAGCGAGAATTGGATGTCAGCGTGGATGTTCGAGGATTCCATCACATACACGGGACGTACAAGGCTGAACCCACGAAGAAACCGAATCAGGCGACGAAACGAAACTTTTTTTCTTTTTTTCTACTTATTATGGGTGGCATATGTAGGTAATTATATACAACATGAGGGGTAATTCGGATGACGTACCAAACCAAACCGCGGAAGCCTTATTGCTTTTATTATTATTAGGTATAGATTCAAATGCAAGATATTCCCAATGGGTGTTACATGACCTAACAACCTTAACAAATAAGGATTTCCTTAGCACAGAGCCAACGGGAGAACCAAGAAACTGGAGCTTACATCTGCATGGTGCTCCAACAAAATTTTCATCATGCCAGCTTCACCTTTTTTAGCAGCAATATGCAATGGGGTCCCCCGCACAGGAGGTTCAATAGAATATCAACTAGGGACCAGGCATTAGTTTCCTGTTATGAACACCCAGTAACCACCAGACCCCATCTAGGACAAAGTTTCCAAATGTCATAACATTGAGAATACAAATACTTAAACATTCATGGTTTGTATTTAGATACTGAAAATAGGAAAAAAATCTTTAGTTTATGAAAACAGAAATGAAAACTGAACTACTTTATTTTCCAGGCATCAAGTGGTCGAAACAAAATCTCGTTGTTGCTTCTTTTCAAATATGAAATCATTTCTATGTGAGCTATGTCCATGGACGTCACATAGGAACATAAGGAAAGATAGGCTAATATAGAAACACTTGACAAGACAGGCAATCAATCACTGAACTGTCAAGGGCCCGGGTGAGGAGGTTGCAGGTGGTCAAAAGCAGACGAAGCCCTCCATAACCCGGGACAATGACAGATCGACGGCATTCATGTGTGCGGGCAGGACAAGATTGCAGTGCCCAAATTGCTAATGACAATACTAATTGATGGATTCTTAGCTGAGTATAATCAAGAATTGATGCCGTAACATATTCAACTATCTCCTAGAATTTTCCACCTTAATCGCGTTGCTTTCACCTACGAGGAAAACTCCCGCACACGCGATTTCATTTTCTTCTTCCCTAAAACTAGCATCATGCAAGAACTCCGATACAACAGAAAGAGGCCATTTATATTTCCCAATCGCAGCATGAAACAATTCGAAATCCTCTACTTTCTCATGTGAAATAAGTCCCATCTCGATTCTCTTCCTCGACCTTCTATCTCGGTATCTCCACCAAAAAAAAAAAAAAATAGGCTTAGTGGACTGATTGGTTATAGTAACAAAACCGGAATGGTACATTCGACTAAAACACAGCCTGTACACACGTTCAAAATTTACTTTATTTTGCATTAAAGTGCTCCTCAGGGAAAACAATTTCCGCGTTATACTGAAGAACATCTTTTTATAATCGCCTTTTCTTATCAACTGAGCTCTAATTTTAGCATTCGCACCGGGCCTCCAAATGTCCATGCACGACCTGTGGGGTGGGGGTGGGGGGAGTTGCATACGAGCCATTACAGCACCATGTAGAGCTGACCCCATCCTTCCAGCAGCCGTTGGATCAGCACCGTGATCAAGAAGATATCTTGTAGTAGCAGCAGTTGTCCCAAAAGTTGCAGAACTATACACAGCGTTTTCACCTGAAAACAGAAAACATCAGGTATTGAAAAGGGATCACACCCGTCCTTTTGAACACCAAATAAAGCGAACTTACATATTTCGGTACATTAAGTTGGATGTTTCATTTCTTAGCGATTAATAAAGCTTCTAATTTAAAGAAACAATAATAAATTTCTCAGTCCCAAATTAACTAGCAGCACCTAAATAAAGCTCGTACCACCGTATCTGGGACAGATCGTTATTTATCCATTCTTTCCTCCTAAAAAACATCCGTATATATATATAGCTGCCAAAATCGACGCGAAGTGCAGAGAATCGGACCTTTGTCAGTGAGCCAGTTAACGTCGACGCGGATATCTTCGACGAGGTACCTGTAGAGGTCCAGATGCCCCTCCATGGCTGCCAGCACCAGATACTACTAGGAAAAGGGCTACCTCCGGCGCACCAAATTGGGCTACCGCTGGCGCACGGGGACGCGCCGGCGATGCTCACGCCGGTGGTACGCACATAGCGCCGGCGCGCCCCTATGCGCCGGGGGTAGTCCAGTTACCGTCGGCGCGCTTGCCCCCCTACGCGCCGGGGGTAGTCCAGTTACCGTCGGCGCGCCAACATTCCTATGCGCCGGCGGTAACTTTTTGAAATTTGAAAATTTTGGGCGGCCAGATCCAGATCTAGATCTAGATCTGGATCTGGCCGCCCAAAATTTTCAAATTTCAAAAAAAAAGTGGGCGAATTTGGAGGTGGCCGGCGTGGAGGTGGCCGGCGTGGGGAGGAGGTGGCCGACGACGTGGAGGTGGCCAGCATGGGAAGGAGGTGGCCGGCGTGGGGAGGAGGTGGCCGACGTGGGGTGGAGGTGGCCGTGGTGGCGGCTGGCGTGGAGGTGGCCGTGGAGTTGGAGGAGAGGAAGGGAGGGAGAGGGAGTAGGGAGAAGGGAGGAAGGAAGGAAGGAAGAAGAAGAAGGGAGAAGAGAGAAAGGGGGAGAGAGGAAGGAAGAAGAAGAAATGAGAGGGGAAAGGGAGAAGGGAGTATATATAGTTGGGAATTCTCACCCGGGTTTGATTTTTTTTTCTCAATTTATTGATTTTGTAGGAAAATTTCTTCTTTCTAAAATAACTTTTTTTTCCTTTTGGAATTTTGAGAATCTGAGAAAATTCCTACCGGGTAAACCCGGTGAAATCGAGTCCGAGTTTTTCTCTAGTTTTTTTATATATTATTTGCATTTTTTCGACGTCGTATGCAAAAGTTATGGCCGTTTTAATATTTTTTTCACCTACTTTTGGAAAAAAAAGTCAAAATGTGTATTTCTAATTTTTCCTAACAACTAGACCCTAAACCTTCCCTATATCTAAAATGATTTTATTTTTTGAATTTTTTATCATTTTCTTTCACTTGGTGCAAAACTGAAAAGGCGATCCACCGGGGGGGGGGTGCGTGGAGTGAAAAAATGCTGCGGTTACCGCCGGCGCGCGCTTTCACCGCTGCGCCGGGGGTAAGTTTCGTTCCTGGGATAACTTACCGCCGGCGCGCAGGACGGGGGACGCGCCGGCGCTAACCAGCTTAGCGCCGGCGCGCGTGTGGGCGACGCGCCGGGGGTACGCGCGGGTGGGGGCGGGTCTGGCCCCACTATTACCGCCGGCGCGTGCAAGAATCGGTGCGCCGGGGGTAACCTGGTAGCGCCGGCGCGCGGCTATGGTAGGCGCCGGCGGTAATTTTTTTTCTATAAGCCTTTTCCTAGTAGTGAGAGTGCGGTTCCAGACCTCGCCTTTCCCCGCGACGGGCGCCATCTCTTGGTACACGATCGCACCACATTAGTACATTACCGTTAAAAAAAAGAGGAAACCCTAAGGATGAGTAGTACGAGCGACGCAGAAGAGGCCGGCAGCTACCTTTGAGGAGGCGGAGGTTGCCTTCGAGAGCAGCCCGCAAGACCGGGTGGGGAACCTCGTCCATGGATTGCGATCCCGGCGAGAAGGCGGCTGGTTCGAAACCCCGATAGCTAGCAGCAGGCGGTGGCGGAAGTGGTAGTAAGCTCGTAGCGAGGAAGAGAAGGGGACGACAGTGTGAACGCTGAACAGAGTGGACGAGGTTTGTTCTTCTCTCTTTTTTTTTTGAGGGAAACATGCCGCTACTTTATTAACTGTTTTATGATAAAGAGATACAAAATTCGTCTGGGCACCTGGTGCCTTCAATTTAAAAAAAAAAAAAGCCAGACGTGACGACCTAACTTGCGGTAAGCAGATGATCTAGCTAGGCCATGTGCCTTCTCTTTTCTTTTGAGAGTGGAAACAGAGTGCACGAGGAAATCTTCCTAGCGTAAAGGAAAAGGCCCAATAAGGCCCACGCGACCATTCTTCTAATATGTTTCTCCACAAAAGCCATCTTTTTTTCGAACGGGGGTTGGTCGCGAAGGACCGAGAGCTTCATTGATTGTCAACGCTGGATTTACATTTTACACGTAAGGCCTCTAAGAAAATGAAAATTACACACATGGCCATACAATTTTCACAAAGGACCTCAGAAAGACTAGAGAAAAAGTAATCATGTCTCTCCTTCTCCAACGTGACGGAACTGAGACGCATCGCGTCCAACCTCAGCTTCACCGGGGATGAACCACTTAGGAAGAAGAGGTCAAAGCTGCCTGCGATCGAAGGGCTTCCACATCGGCAACTAGGCCTGGAGGTTGAGTCATACCATCCAACGTCGGTCGGGAATCCATCCCCAATGTCCGAGGCGGGAGCGGCCGCCTTTCGACCATGAGAACGACGACGAAGACAACGCTGCCATGAGGAAGGTCCCAGGAGAAGCACCATCGCTCCCTTGATGTAGATCCCACCAACAGCATAGGTCTCTTTTCGAGAATGTCTTCGGAGTCGGAGGCGTCTGGCCTCCGGGGTAGCATATGCACCTGGTATTCAGAATGCATTTAAAACACATTTTGAAATGTTAAAAATTATGAAAAAAAGTTTGCACATAGGTGTTAACTTATGTGCTTACAAAGTCGTTTTACGGAAAACCGACATTTTTTGTGCCCTATGTAAAAAAAATTGTTTTCTTACGCATAACACAAAAAAGTACCGATTTTTCGCGAAATTATTTTGTGAGCACATAGAATGTTAATATGTATCCGTGAAATTTTATTTCATATTTTTTCAACATTTAAAAAAAATAAAATACCGGGTGCCAAAGTGGATTGCCAAATGTGATAAAGCTATTTAGCCTTCCTTTCTTTTATTGCAGTCAAGTATTTTCTTGTTGTTCATTTGGATTGTTTCTTTAGACAACTTCTCTTTCTTTACCAATAGATTTTTTTCTGAAAAATATATCACTGAAAGAAAAGGTCGAAATAAATTCTAACTGTGGGAGGAACTTAACTGTTTTATGCTTCAACGACTTTGCAAAATTCGATGTTTGTAGATGAACATCATTGGTATATAAATAAACATTCTTTCACTGAAGCATGGACATTTTTTCATTCGAAACATGGGCACTATGTTACCGTATCATGTTTCTCACAACTATTAGTTGATTTTTGTATTTTTTTTGTGTTTTCCAAAATTCTTAGAAACTTATAAATAAAAAATAATACAGTATTAAATTTTAGTTTTCTTATGATTCATCAACACTACTTGGTTGAGATACACACATGAACAATTTAACATTATTTAGAGGATGCATGCAATACACATGTTTCCGTTGAACCGTGGAACATATTATCACATGAATATAAACATATTTTCATGTGCCATTGTTCAACACGATTGTCACACAAAAATTCAAGTTATGTCACCAAAATATTCGAGCATATCAAGTGAGACTTCACACTAAGTTGGCGATCACCGTAAGAAGTAACGACACGTGGCTAGCACATGCATCTAGAATCCCTCATAAATATTTTGCTCTCAAAATCACCTTGGATCTCACAATATGCAAGATTTAGGTGTTTGAAATAAAGAGTAAAGGTATGGCCAAGAAAGACTCTCTCTTCTCTCAGAAAAACTCCTCCAAAAACCTCTCATTTTGCCTTCGGGTGTGGGTCTATGCATATGCAAAACCAGAAATCCGTCCTTTACAGGAAAAAGTAACTTTAGGCATAAGATGGCGAAACAAGAAGGTTCTGAAAAATGGTTCGGAGGTACTAGAGTGTATAACGGCTAGTTTGTGTCCTGAAAATATGAACGAACAACATTACCGAGAGAGAGTCATCTAAGAGATAACGTCTCAAATAAAACACCCTCACAATAAGAGTTGGACAGAAAAACTAAAAAGTCCCTACTCAAAGGTATCGAACGGATTTGACTTGGAACTGCCGACCCTATACAGTAGACTTTCCTAGTCAAATTATATGATGGGTCGGTGGTTCTGACTATATACCAAACTCGGTACTACCGAAGGAAATAGAGACACATAAAAAATAGACCTCCGCCATTCTATCAAACTCCACATGGTCGGAGGTACCAAGATGAAATCATCTAGGGGCACCGAGTGTTTGTAAAAAGATTCAGTTTAAGATTTTTTAGTGGATATGAAAACAAAATGTTGTGGAAATTTGTGAGGGACTTTTTTCTATGCTTTGCTAGGTACCCATCTTGATAGTACGAGATAGCTATGACTCAAGGGTTGCCAAGGAAATTTGATCCACTCTTGCATTATGCATGATCCACTTAGCATTGCCTTTATCCACTTATTAAACTTTATGAACTAAAATTACAATAAAGATTATTATTTCCCTAATTGACTTGTCATGCATGAATCTTTCAAAACACCTTTAAGGATCCTAGATGCACTTTCACCCCGGCAAAAGTGATCATCCTTCCAATATGAAGCACTAAATGGGAAAAGTTGTGGGAGATCACCGTCTTGCACTTGTCTTCCACTTTGTCTGATCGAGTAAGGCTCACTGTCGTAGGTCTACGATCTGTAGAGCGTAAATGACTTGTTTTTTTTATTGATAAACCGGTGATCTCCCATGTCTAAAGGAAGGAGGATAATTCACCATGTGCCGTTAGTAAGGGTTATAAAATGGAACATCTCTAATAAAAATAGACATTTTTTTAAAAGAAACATACAATGGTTGATCAAAAGGTAGTATACACTACATTATCTATGAATCTCCAAAAGTTAATGCTTGCATGCTCCTTACGGGGTGAATAAAATTAAAATACAAATTTGTGTGAAAGGAGAAGACATCCCGTAGAATGGGCGAAATGGCCGTATATTCTTGCTAAGATATCATCTCTTAGCTAAAATAAGAAGAAAATCTTGTTCGATTGCTCACTTTTTCAACCCAACAATTGCCATATTATATAGCTCAGACATAACGACTTTATGTGCCCTAAGGACCTTGATGCCCTCCATGTCACCGACAAAAGGCTTACTACTGGCATACTACCAGATGACGTTACAAAAGAGGTTCTATACCAACTTTGGTGCATCTTTTGTTATACCTCGACATTGCTTATTGGATCAGTACACCGTCGTAGACATTTTTCAACGCTTGCATTCACATGCTTGGGTAAACCTCTGATAAAAAATAAACGCCCGGGTAACCAAATTCATCTCCTTTTTCAATGGAAGGGGAAGTGTTCATCGTGCAGGAGAGCCACTCGACCGCCGGGAGAACGTCAGTACTCGTTGGGGGAAAACAACAAGGCAATGTCAGAGCACAACTCTGAAGTGGGGAAAATTAGATTCTGTTGTAGTGGGTCGGGGAGTTCCTTGCTTTGGGAGTAGTCAGCATGTGCCTTTCCATAGCAGTTTTCGTCCGATTTTCCATAAATTTACTGGGCAATTCTATTATTCTTAATTAATAGATTGGGGAAAAGATTTTGCCCCCGTTTTAAAAAAGAAAAAAGAAAATTAGTTGTATTTTAAATATTCCACAAAAATATATTTAAATTTGTGGGTTCTATGTTAACTTTCCCTTTTGCGTGATAAACATGGCATGTGCACAGTATTTGAAATTGTGTCTTCTGTTTAAGTTCACATGGGACAGATTACATCCCATCCCCTTCCTCTTTAGTCACACTAGTTGGCACACTTCTTTTCAGCTTTTAAAAGGGCTTCTCCGAGAAGCTCCCCTCCTCCAGCTTCTCCTAGAAGGCCGACTCGTAAATTTGTTTAGACTTCTAAATTAGTCTTGGAAAGAGAGCTAGACTAATTTAGAAGTCTAAACAAATTTATGAGTCGGGCTTCTGAGAAAAGCTGGGGGAGGGGAGCTTCTCGGAGAAGCCCTCCTAGAAGCCGAAAAGAAGTGTGCCTTACACGGCCAACTGCTAGGAAATCAAGCTCAAAATGAGTTTATATGCCTTGTATTGAAGTTAGACGGGGGTGGGTCACACCCCCATGGTAGCGGATCTTTTTGCTGCTTCTATGTCTCGCTGTTACGTGGGTACTCCGTCCTTTCCGCTATGTTAGTGGTGGATTTGGTTCCACACGTGTGTCTATTTTCAATTTTCCATCCCAGTGATCCATAAGACCCACTACACGAGGAAAAACAAAAAGCGAGTAGCAAGCGTTCCTCTCCCATCAAGACCACCAACTTCCTCCTCGACGCTAGAGTTGGTGTCACTCCCCAATGGCCTCTAGAGTTGGTGTCACTCCCCAATGGCCTCTCCCCGCAAGCTTTAGCCAGCCTCTTTGTGTTCACTCTGCACGTAATCGAGTGAACAGGCAATATCAAAACCTCCTTTTCGCAATTCGCAATGGATAGATAGTCATGATTTTTTTTGTACATTCTCTGCCCGCAGCTATATATTCATTGTTTTTACCGTATTTAGGAGTTTACTGCCCATTCCCGGCTAAAAAGAAACATAAAAGTTTACATTGATGTGGCTAGCTATTCTGGAGAATTTTCAATTTGCCAAGACACTGTATTTCGTACGTTCTTAGACATGAGCACCAACATAAAGAAGCCGCCGTACATAGGAGCCTACAGCTCCGCAAGCCAGAGTTGGATATTCGAGTTCTTGCAGAAGGGTGAACAAACACAGCCTAGTACATGTTGCAAAATGAGCCGTCCAAGATGTAACCAGTTTGACACTTCATTGACGTTTAACCGTAAACAGAAGCAGAACTGGAACTAACATTATTACTACCGACTGAGCTCATCGGCACACTTAAACGGTGAGTGCCGCCAGACGTCAACAAAGGAACACGGAACCATTCCACACAAAAGAGCGCCTCAACTTCTTCAGCTAATTGATTCCAAATAGTTCGCGGTTATTTTTCAGCGCAATCAGCATTCTTCAGTGCCTCTTGGGCTTCCCTGCGACAACAATATTTTGAGAGTAAGCAATCAGTGTGATTTCCATACAACAGAGGCATTGATCTTTGCACTAGTGAGATCACGAAAAAACAACCATTCACCGATAAAGTTTCTCAACTTAGAGAATTAAAGCTAGAACTTTGACTCTTTATCCAACCAGGCAATTAATGACTAAATTAGCTTCATATTCATCGAGAGGCTGATAAATAATTTGCACTGGAAGAGACGATAAGAACGAGTGGACCATCCTTCATGTATTATATCCTGCCTCTTAAACAGACTTTTCTAAATCATTTGCACTCCAGGAAAACGTAAATCGATATATAATAAATAATTTGGACTGGACCTATCAAGTTAGCGGCTTCATAAAAACATTAAAAAGTTACCTTAAAGCGTTCTTAATATCAATATTTGTATGGTCTAGTTTCAAGCCATCTTCAAAAGCCTTGCATGCTTTTCCGTAGTCCTGTAAGCAGACGCCAGCAGATAATCAAGTCCATGATCACAAAAAACAGAGTGTAACTATTATTTTTACCTTCAGTAACATATAAGCTGCCCCTTGTCGATAGTATCCTTTAGGCCAATAAGGTAGATACTCTATGCAACTAGTAGCATCGGAGACGGCATCTTCTCCTCTTCCCATGCGCAAGAAGCAGAAACTCCTATTTGACAGCAAGATTGCACGATCTTTTACTCTATCTTCAAGTTTCATTGTCTGCAGTACACAATCACATGGCACTTTTATTATGTGGTAGTTTACCATCTTGTGTTTGGAATGCTTATGTACAAAAGTACCCACAAACATCAGGACACAAATTTCTCTACCACCAAGAGATGGTAGAGTATCTGCCTTATCGTTAATAACCACAAATTTATAAATGAAAAAAATAGCTCGTAACCTCTGAATGCAAAATTATATCTCTTTATGATTTCTAATGTTGGCGAAATATATTTGGAAAAAGGTCAATACCTCTATAAATATTCATTAATCGAACTGAAACAAAAGATAAAATTACTTTATGATCAACCAAAGTTCCATGGAGTTACTTGGTGTAATTTTAGTTTTTGTTAGTTCATAGTACTTGCTTGAATAATCATCTACTAAAAAAATCGTAATAAACACCATGCATTATATTTTAAGTATAAATACATGGATATGCCTAGCCTGTCCTAAAGATAAGTACATCCGGAATGAAAATAAAAGGTACATTCAAATCCAGAGGGACACGCAGATGGCACACCAACTAAAGCATCCATACATGTCACTGGGACTTTGGGAGTTGATCATCTAATATGTAGTAACTAATAGTCGAGTCTAGATGTGGCACTGTATAATTGATTTCATCCAAGGCGTGAAATGGATGTGTGCTAAAAGCAAGATGACAGAGATATGAAAGCACGAACTGACGCTGGATCTAGGGGTTTTATGGCCCACAGGGCATAGCAACATATTTTCCATATATTACACGTGTCTTTATTGTTCTGAAAGACCCTCAAATGACATATATTAGGAACACAAGGAATATTATATACCTTCGTAAATATACGATAAAAAAAATCAATTATTTTGGAAGAACTCAGGTACTCAAAGAAGGGATATTGAACTAGTTTACATGATAGAACAGAGGCCATTTAACCATTAATACACTTAAGGCATTTCTTCCATACTTTCTACCTAATAACGTAAACGCCTTCTACTGCTAAATAAGAATCTAAGTACCTAACATAAACATTTTTTACAAATTACAGTAGCACGAAAAGTAACTTCGGCAAGGAATGTAGTATAGAAACAAGTTTTTATTCTAGAAATTCTAAACATGTTTCGAACAATCATCATGATGCACAATGACTTACATAACCATACAGCTCTGCTGCTCTCATATATTCCTTTCTCCTAAAAGCCTCTGTAGCCTCTGATTTCACCTTAGCTATTTTCTCTTCCAGTGCCAGCGGATTTTTAAACTGGTAAAGAAATATTTGAAGTCAGAACAAATATGTCGATCCCATAGACAAGATGCTGCATTTAGACACTAATAACATGCAACACATCCTCCAGCGTGCGTATGCTTGAACATATTTTCAGTATTTACGAGTATCATTAGTATACATAGGAAGAACTACAGAACAATGGGACTACTATGGCGTTAAATAACGTTAGGCAATCACAACTATGGATAGAAGGAAACACATACTCTCGGGTTCAAATTAAAAATGTTCACATGAGAAATGATTCCATCAATACTCCAATCCGGCACAGTTGGAAGAGGAGAAGTTAACGGAAATAGCATTTCAACAATATCCCTTCTGCGACGAATAGCAGCAATTTCAATTGCAGTTGCACCAAACTGCAGGAATAGACAGTTGGTTAATTTTGCATTTCATCATCAGCATAAATATCAAATGCATTTGCAAATGATTAATATATTAACTAGCACAGTACTGATGCACTGATATGGATCTTAAATAATCATATATACAACAGTAGCAAAATTATAAAGCATCATTTTCTTCTTCGCCCGCTCCTCTGCCACACCATGACTTCGTCTCCTGTCACCATTGCGCCTGTCAGTCAGCTCTGCTAAGTCATGTGTTGCTAATTCTATGAACCTTAATACACATACTATGACCAGAAAAATACAAAATATCATCTTCATTCTCCCTGTGCTCTCTCCTCCCATGGCTTATATCTGTCACCACTAGCTTATCGCTATATTTCACTTATGTTTTGTCCGGGGGAGGGCGCTATTGATCTTAGATACATACATAAAGCACAACCACGAGAAGACAAATATTTGTCTTCGACCTGTCTTTATCACAATGCACTCACTCGTCTGCTCTGCCTCCGCTGTGCTACCACTACGCCATCACACTGTTTTGTTGGATGGAGCATATGATTCTATGGATTCTAAATAGAATGGCCGCAAGAAGGCATTACAGTGTCGGCCTCCTTCCTTTCTCTCTCTATGTCGTCTTGCGGATACGACTGTTTTGTTGGATGGAGCATATGATTCTATGGATTCTAAATAGAATGACCACAAGAAAGCATCACAGTGTCGGCCTCCTTCCTTTCTCTCTCTATGTCGTCTCGTGGATCCGCTTCCGGCTCCTCTGTCGCTGCACTATCACTCCGCTCTGCTGTCTCGTAGCTCCCTGCTGCATCGCTCAGCACTCACGCAACACTGTCTTTTTTCAATATAGCAGACCTCCATCAAGGTTGGTGACGTATGGCAGCATTAAGTGTCTCATTGGCTAATTGCACTATGGATAATAAGAGAAGAATATATGGTAAAGCCAGCATTCACTGCGGATTATATTTCCAATTTAAGTGCAGAGAGGAACCGTGTTTAAATACATGGTTAAGCAAATAAAGCACACTAAATTATCCTTTGACGCAAGTAAACTTGCACTCTTGAAGTACGATGGGACACAAAAATATACTGGAAAGCATAAAACGACTACAAGGACATTTTGTCGTAAATATGAGAACATGAACATTCTATGATGAGAGAAAGAGGGATGCATATATAGTAAGATTCACGCTATTGTACTTCAACAACTGGAGGAAAACATGAACCATGGATGGTATAGCTAAGCCTATAGGATGGGAAGGGGTGTCGACACCATGACTCACGTTACAAGTGGAAGTTTCAGACATTTCAACAAAATGGTTAGTTGGTTACATTATCTTTGCACAAAATCACAATGACATGAAATGGAGGAACGGCTTCTCTACTAAATATGTAAAACCAAGCTTAGCTAACTCCTCTAAAAACAAAGAAGAAAAATAGGAGAACATCTGAACTCACAGGATCTGGAGTATTGGGGTTAGCACCAGCATCTAGTAAGCACTTCACGATGTCAGGTAATCCATTATTCGCTGCAACCATCGTGTAAGTGATGCCATTATAGTAAAGAAAATTCGGATCAGCACCAGCCTGCGTGAATGAATTATTCTATGATCATCTGAACTAGTGCTTGAGATGCCATCTAAAAAGAAAACATACGCACAAAGGAAATGAAGCTGCCCACAAACTACGCTACTTAAACAAGCACCATATGAATAAAGATTACTGACCTTAATGAGTAGCCTCACACACTCCAATGATTTTTTCCGTATAGCCATACTCAGTGGGGTAGAATCAAGGTTTAAAACCTTATTAGGCTGTGGAAAGTGGAGGTGTCAACTTATTATACGAAGGAGCAAATTAGAAGAGAAAAAAATACCATTCACAAGTAAACAGAGTCAGTTATGCAGACAAGGTGAGCCTGTTTCACTTTGAGAGAACGGTCCTATAATGTTGAATATATTTGTGTAAATTGGTAAAGATGGTGAAGCACAAGTACCGCAATCGGCAGACCACAATATTTCCAATTCAGATTCCAATGCAAGATAGTCCCAAATGGGTGCTACATAACCTAACGGCCTTAACAAATAAGGATTTCCTTAATACAGTCAAGGGGAGAACAAAGAAACTGGTGCTTACATCTGCATGGTGCTCCAACAAAAGTTTCACCAAGTCAGCTTCACCATTAGAAGCGGCAATATGCAGCGCGGTCCCATGCTCAGAGTCAAATAGGTCCACATCAATTCCTCTTGAAAGCAGCAGTTCGACGTTTTCATATTGTCCTACAAAGGAGGTTTTATAAAATATCAACTAGGGGACCCCAAGGCATCAGTTTCCTGCTACGACAAAGATTCCAAATGTCGTAATATTGCGAATACGATCATTTAAACTTCCGATTTGTATTCAGATAGTGGCACTAGCACAAATCATCAGTTTATGAGAAAACAGAGCCGATGCTTAGAATGGAAAATCGAACTGCTCTATTTTGAGTCCTAAAGTGGTCGACAGCATCTGTGTCTGTGTGCAGGAGAGGGAGCGTCATACGAGCCAATACAGCGCCATGTAGAGCTGACCCCTTACTTCCAGCAATCGTTGGATCAGCACCGTGGTCAAGAAGATATCTTGTAGTAGCAGCTGTCCCAAACATTGCAGAAATAAACACTGCAGTTTGACCTGAAACCAGAGTACATCAGGTACTGAAAGGAATCATATATACTACAATATATACTAGTCCTGCCGGTGCCATGAACAGAACAAAGTTTCAACAGTGGAAAAGACACGCTACATCGGTCACAGTCAAAATTAGCGGTATATTGGGTGTTTAACTTGGCATTCGCGCCTTCCAAACACGAGATAATCGATAAGGCATGTATACATTTCGATCCGGTAATCAAGCTGAGTGTTTGGTTTCCAGTTTACATTAAACCGAGATTAAAAAAAATTCTGCCGGCCGAATTTCCCAAATACAGCTTCTAGTTTGTCCCGAGGTGAAGAGAGGCGGAGGCGCACCTTCACTGTCGGATTTGTTGACGTCGACGCGGACGTCCTCGACGAGCAGCCTGCAGACGTCCAGCCGCCCGTCCATCGCCGCCAGCAGCAGCGCGCGGTTCCAGACGCCGCCCTCGTTCTTCACGACGGTCGCCATCTCTGCGGGCACCACATTGCCGTCAGAGAAGTAAACCCTAGGGGCTGCGGGTGAGTGGTCGAGGAAGCCAGCGGAGGCGCCGAGAGGCGAGCGAGTAGTTAGTACCTTTGAGGACGCGGAGGTTGCCGTCGAGGGCAGGCCCGCAGGACTGGGTGGGGAGCAAGATCCTCGTCCATGGCGATCGGGTGCGCAGGCGGGTGTTCCGAGACCCCCATGGCTAGCGGGTAGCGGCAGTGGTACGCGAGATGAGTAGCGGGGGAGAGGGAAATGACCAAGGGGAGACGAGACGACGACTGCGGTTGGAGGGAGCGGAGGCTGCGGAACGGCGGGGTGGGTGACCGCTAACTAAGGAAACCCTACCACTGCTTCGCGCCCGTTGGCCCAGTAAGGTCCCCTACCGTGGGCCGACGCTCTCTTAGAGCCTTATTCGGCCCAAGTGTCATCCTTATATTAAAATACTTCCTCCGATCCGGTTTAAGTGTCGTCATAAAAGAGCTTGATTACGTAAAGATTTATTGTACTACTTCCGACATTTTTTTGAGACCAGATGGAGTAGTAGTGGTATTTTGTTTCAATAAGATATACATGGCGCCAGACTAAGTGTTTGATCATTTGTAGGTTAGGGGTACACCACCCGTCTTCTTAACCATCGAACAAATTGTTGGTTCTCAGTGGTAGAAAAAAATTAATGCCAAAGTTTTAGATCTAAAAGAATTCGGGTTATTAACTATATGAGGAGGGTGAATGGGACATTATAAAACTGTATTCTTACTAGATTGTTGCTCTGCAAGTATAACAAGATACGATATCTACGAAAGACTCTACTCAACCTAGCTAGCTTGCAATAATGTACACAACA
The DNA here is from genome assembly GCA_012064385.1 of Puccinellia tenuiflora. Classification (NCBI taxonomy): domain Eukaryota; kingdom Viridiplantae; phylum Streptophyta; class Magnoliopsida; order Poales; family Poaceae; genus Puccinellia; species Puccinellia tenuiflora. The sequence goes on from QRDG01001191.1 coordinate 1,152,990, forward strand.
TATCAAAGAGACACCGGAACATGAAGCTTTGATGTCGAAGTTCGGATGCTTAGCATGGATCATACGTCATCGTCGAGGAAGCTTGATGCAATCGAAACTGGCACCAACGTAGCCCCCTCCATTAAGGGCATTGAAACTGCAAACTCCAACCTCTTCAATTGTGGTAGCCCTTTCACCTTGAGGTGGACGAAATGCGACCTCTCACAAACTTTCTAAGGCTCGTCGTGGTCTCTTGAAGATTTTCAAGGCTTTTATAGCTTCCTAGGACATGCCAAAATAAATAAGACACAAGAGTACTAGGTTATCGTCCATCAACTCAATTGGATACGAGTTATTGGTTTCTCCTCCACTAACCGCATATCTCTTTATCTTGCATATTCATCACAATATTCGCTCAATTTAGGAAGTTAAGAGGTACACTCTATGGTGTAGAAAGACTTGTGTGTATAAAGACACTTGTGGGTATATAGAGAAGAATCCATAAGATATATTATTGTGTTATGTAATGTGCTACAACCAAACAACTTATGTTAAAAAATTGTATACTCAATTTCATACATAAGACCCAATATGTCATGGCATTTGAATCGTATATTTTCCTATTCTCGAGTTCATAGAATCCAAAGTAATGAGACACTACACGACTAGCCATTATACAAAAATAATGATTTTAAGATGTTTTCACAATTAAAACCAACAACTCATTTTTACTTTTTAATAAACACATACTTGCATAAACAAGAAACTCTCACAAGTTCATGCATTTCAAAACACTAGGTCATAAATAAATATTGGTGGTTCCAACTTAAACCTGGTCACTATGGACCTATTTTAATTTCGTCAATCTTATATTCCTAGAAGTCATTTCGATGGTTTCCGACATTGCACTTAGTTCTTTAAGATTTCAAATGCAAGGTTTGATAAAGGTTACCGGAGCTTTGAGATATTTTTGACAACTCTGACATTCTGAGCACATTACTCAAGCAATCCCTAGAGCAAAACTTGGCCATCATAACAAGACTTTGACCTTTCAATCCATCTCACAGAGAATTAAAAGGATATTTCAAAGACTTTGAAGTTCCAACTTAAACCTGGTCACTATGGACCTATTTTAATTTTGTCAATATTATATTCCTAGGAGTCATTTTGGTGGTTCCGACGTAACACTTAGTTCTTTAAGATTTCAAATGCAGGGTCTGATAAAGGTTACTGAGCTTTGCGATATTTTTGACAACTCCGACATTCTGAGCACATGATCAAAGCAATCCCTAGAGCAAAACTTGGTGATCATGACAAGACTTTGACCTTTCAATCTAGCTGACAGAGAATTAAAAGGATATTTCAAAGACTTTGAAGTTCCATGCTTCTGTTCTAGAAATGAAGCTCAGAGGTTTAATGACTTGGAGGTTTCAACATTTCTAAAAAAACATACAAATAAGAATACTTTCAAATGCCTATTTTATTTTCAAAACTTGATTCCTAGTCGAACGTTAGCAAGTTTATCTCAGCAACTTCCTACATGGCTCCCCTTATATTGTGTTTGTTCTAGACTTACTCTGACTCCTCACATATGAATATAGTTAATCTTCACACCTTTGTGCCATATTTTCTTTCACATTTTTAGGGGCCGCCAATGCTTGTTGTTACGCTTGCTTTTAGGCCTAAACACGATCACATTTGATGCATATACTTAATTTCCGAATCATTTTATCATGAGTCATCGATACTAATTGAGAGGGATGCATTTTCAATTCCCCATGCGATGAAATGCATGGTGCAACTTTGCACAATACATGCATCTTTTAAAGACGATATAAATGTTAAAAGTGATATACACTACGTGACAAAAGTAATATAAGAGACTGCATGGTTTGTGAATAAGAAAGCCACACGAAAACGCACTCAGCAAGCAGAAGCAAAAAAATCTCACCTAAATATGTTGTGCAGATTGTCAAAACACCTTTCAAATACTTTACCAGCAACGAGAACTACGTTTTGGGTGACGTAGGCCACACACAGTACGCCATCATGTTCTCCTTTCTCCAGATTTCGTCGTCGACGCGCCCTGCATCGATCAAAATAAAGTTGATCTTGAGCTTGTCTATGACGATGTGATCCAGATTTTTTAAAGTTTGATTTAACTTACGTGACCCTAAGGTACATTTTAATCATACTACTTGTGCGTAAATTACTCGACGTTTGCACTTTATCCCATATGAAACTTTGATTTGTCGCTTACAGACAAATTTGTGAAATGACGGTATGCTACATAAAAACAACCAGGGGGTCGATCAAGATCTACAACAATCTAGTCTTACTATTTATTAGTTCTGTTCAGGCCAGCTCATTCCATAACCAAATTAGCAGATGCTCTTGGCCATCGCTTTCTCCAAATCCTGTGGCTGATGAAAAATGCGAGACCAAAGTGACGCTGCGTCTTCTCTTCTTTCTTACGTGTCCACTATTGCGTCGCCATGTATGCAGGCTACCATGTAGCCACAAGGTAGGCCGGCCGGATAGGACAGCAACCAAATCATGGCGTGGACAAATACTGCTGATTTTGATGTTAACATGACGACGAGCAAACACTTAAACCTCAAGCAAGAAATTGTGGTGGCAAAATGACACTTCGGTTCCTTCGTTAGGAGGTTAATCTGTTCTATGTTTCTTAACAATTATTCTTTGATCAGCACGGACTGAAAGAAGTTAGGCACTACAATGCAGAGAAATACATAGATTTCGGACGAGTCAAACGAAGCCGTGAGATATTCAGTTTACAGAGAGAGAACCCCTCTTCAGAAGTTCTTCAAATTGGCACTGAGAATCCCACGAACAAATTATGTTTTCTGGTCTTCGGTCAAGGGAACCTAGAAAAAAGATCGGACCAATAAAGTGCAACAACCGGAGCGAATCGAACTATATGTTACCAAATTGCAGGGGACATTTCGCAATTTTTTAATTTTGGCTTGATTCCTTCACACTAAGCAACGTTTGTAAAGTGAACTTATTCTAATGCTAATGCAGGAATATAAACAACTAAGGTTCTTCTTCTGTCGCCAATCAGCGACTACTAAACAGTTCATGTTGTAACGTCAGCCTGGACAGCTAGCAATATAAAGCAAAAACAATTGTCCCACAAGATTAGCTTAACTACTGTAATGGTTCTTGAGAATGATGTGGGCTGCCCACAATAATTCAGATCTTTTGGAGGTCCCTCCAATAATTGTCACCGAAAATATTAGTGTGTAGAAGAATGTTGTTTTTGCTGGACATTTATAGGAAAACATCATGTGAGGCCGAGTTTGCAGTATACTTTTTTTTCGACGAAGAGCATATATTAATATCGCAAAGATACCAATTATACCTACGGAAATCCGCTTTGGTGCCCAGGCTCATCTGAGCCCGGCTGCTTTTCCGATTTTTTTAAATTTTAAAAACGCTTCAAAAAAATCTAAAAAAAAATATGCGGAAACATATTCATGTATTCAATACTCGTGTAAATTTTCGACAGAAAATATCAATTTTTGCACCCTGTGCAAAAAAGAAAAAAATCTGACAAACAAAATAGGTGAACAGTCCACTATTCAAAAAGACAGATTTGTCTTTTTTACACAGGGCGCAAAAATTGATATTTTCTGTCGAAATTTTACACGAGTGTTGAATACTTCAATATGTTCATGTCCAATTTCTCTGTGTAGTCGCCCCCACATACATGCCGCTGCTCCAAGACACGAATCACCTAGCCAATTCCTCATCGCCACAAAGACTCAAACCACCATTGGTAGTCCTCAGATCTCGCGTTCCATAACATTCTCCACCAGCACCATGGAAAGAAAAAGAATGCTCCATGATATTTATAGCCAGCAGAGTTTCGAACGGCTCCCTCTGAAACCAAACGGCCAGAGAAAAAAACATGGGTGCGCACGATCGAATATCATCCGATACAGCAATCTCCAGACATGAGTCGCCTAGTGGAGTTCGTACGCGGAGCCTTCCGAAACACGATCGTCTAGCCAGATCAATGGGGATAGGCATACCGATGGCACCCATCCCCATTGGGTATGGGTGTAGCTTAACCAAACCCGCACCCGCGTCCTACCTATCTTACCCGCACCCGCACCCACACCCGTACCCGCATCTGGGTATAGATTTTATACCATACCCGCACCCGTCAGGGTATTAAAAACCCATGGGTAAACCCACCCAACAACTCAACGAGACAACATAACGTATAAGAAGAAAAGACATGTAGGATCATTATTCACTAATTCGTCCATGGGTGATGAGATCGATTGTGCGGGGCGTCGGGACGTCTATGGTGCAAGAGACATGAGGCGTGGGCGTCGTGACGTGAGTTGACCTAGACGTGGCATGAAAGCGGGAGGGTCACAGGGTTAAACTAAATTGACTAGAAATTTAGCACTTGTCCTGTTTACTGTAGGTATTAAATTTTGGAAATTGTGATTTTTTTCTAGAGAACTAACATGTCATATGTAAAATAAACCAGGTACGTGGGTAGTGGGTATGGGTTCTGCTATACCACACCCGCACCCACTATACCCACTGGGTACACACTTTTTACCATTTGCATACCCATGGGTAAAGTTTTTTTTACCAAACCCTCACCCTACAGGGTAAAAACCCGCAGGGTAGGTGAGTAATGGGTACCCATTGCCATCGGTAGATAGGCATCCGACAGATTGCAACCTTGATGCGAGAAGAACCCTAGGACCGTCTCCTTTATTCACCTTGAGCACCCGAAAACAGGGGCTGGACGGAGGAGATCCATCCCTCCGCCGTCTTGCCGGCCGCGGGCACCACCACGATGCCCAGCAGTCGGAAACACTAGGTGCGCCACCGTCCGCCGCAAGACCTACCCGTCGGATCCGTAGATGGATCTGAACAGGCAGGACCGCCATGTCCGCCAGAGGAGAACCACGGATAGCAGGCCGTGGCAACCCGCAATTCCACTCCCATCAAGCCGACAGAGCCACCGGTTGATCCCCGCACGCGAGCCCCTCCAAACTGCGAGCCAAAGCCGGAGAAGACGGACAAGAGCCTCATCGTCCCCTTCCTAGACGGCCACGGGGCTACACCCGCTGCTGCCTCGAGGGACGGCGAGGAGGAGATGGTAGGAGGAGGGGAGGCGGCGGCGGGATTTAGGGTTTACCCCGAGTCGCCAGGAGGGAGGCGACCCGAGGAAGTCTCCGTCTGTTTTCTCGACACCAGACCTCTAGAATTTGTGCAGGCTGCGTTGAACCCTAAACTTGGGGGGGGGGGGGGGGGGGGATTTCACTTCCCCGGTCTCTACACCAACTAAGGATGCACACAACCATTAAGCATGAGTACCAGGATTTTTATCTTAATTAATAACCAAGTCTGGTCCTCAGGATAAATTGCATGAGAGTTTGCAGCATACTAGCTAAAGTATGCATTGTTATTTATCTTGTAACACGTGTGGAAACAATATCCATGAAAACAGAAAAATATTACTTGCAAAACAGTGAAATAGACAAAAAATGATCGGAAAAAGGGATTAATCTTAATTCATATAAATGCCAAAAATAACCTGAACTGTCATTGAGAATGTACATCCATTTGTTAAAAGCATTTTTTTTGTTAAATAATAGAGAAGTCATATGTGTTCTTCGAAAGAGCTTTTGCACCCAACAAACATTTTCTTATGCACAATTTTATAAGTTCAGAATCTGTAAACTAGTGAAGTAAGAATGGTCTATGTTCAAACAGATACACCCTGTGTTTTGACAGCATAGGTCTTATACGCACGATTGAAAAGTATGATGTAAGGTCACGATTGTGCCGAAAGTGAAGCTCAAGTGCTCCAATTTCTCAAAACGTTGCTAATGTCATGTGCCTCACTTTGACTTCCTTTTAACCGCAGTATTGACAGCACTATAGTCGGCTGGATATTTTGCCAAACACTTTCTTGAAACGTCAAGAGTGAAAAATTCAGAATCATTTTTCGATAAAATGGGGAATTCAGTAATCGCACAATCAGAGCAAAAATATTCCATGACAATCCACTAACCGGGGACAATCTAGCTAGGGCCCTCTTTCGACAAGTTCAGCACCACCAAGCCATCATAGCTTAGCAAAGATATCTTCTCTGTGGTGGCCTGGCTTTGTCTTGTGTTAGGACCAAATGCGTGGAAACTTCTGCCGCACTAGCACCGACCATAGCGTATCAGCCACTAATTCGACGTTGAGCTTCCGGGAGGAGCACCAGCCAGCGTGGGCCTTTGGCGCGGTTCCTGTCGCGTCAATTATTCGGCAGCCAATGCACTGTTTGATTGGCTGATTGGGTTATCCCTTCAAAGTACTAAGCTCTCTAGAAATGGAGAGCTGTGGTTGCTCCTAGGTGTGAATGTGGGTGGCTCCACCTTTAAGTGAGTGTGATTTTAATAATCCCTCTAATATCTAATCATGCAATAAATAGAGCTTTCCAGTTGCTCCTAGGTGTCAACCTCTCATTGGTTCTTTTCCTGCATATTACTGCACACCAGATTGCGTATGGTACATTTTCATTTTCACCGCGCACGAACCTATTAAGCAGGCTTTGGAGGTGCCAGCTAGGGTGCCCAGCTCGGTCACGTATAACTTTTGCGGTATGTATGCTCGTCTAAATTTGCTTCAGCTTATTATTTTTAATTTGCACAACGGTATTTTGATTGAAGATAAAATGTACACGAAATATATATGCGTCGTCTACAAGTAGGTTTATTCTCATGATCGGTTTTAAATTCCGTCGACTATAAATTGTTAATATTGGACCGAAGTTTGTACCATATTTTGAAGAATTTTATCAAATTCATCGCACTCGTTCGACCGTTTGATATTTATTTTGACATATAGATCCACCTCATCTTTTGCCACAACTTTCGTGTTGTAATTTTTTTATTTCGACGGACATATAAACATTAATTTACACAATGTATTTTGATTCGAAATAAAATGTACACGAAATATATGCGACTCCACAAGTAGGTTTTATTTCGTGACTGGTTTTAAATTTCATCGACTATAAATTGTTAATTTTGGACCGAAGTTTGTATCATATTTTGAAGAATTTTATAAATTCATCGAGCACTCGTTCGACTGTTTGAAATTTATTTTGACATATAGATTCACCTCATCATCGTTTGCCACAACTTTCGGATGGTAATTTTTTTATTTCGACGGATATGTAAGCATAGATGTTATGTATGTATATATTTACACTTTGCTTGTTGTACGTATTCATGATGTGCTTGTATGTTCGCTTCCGCCACAAACTTCACTGGTGTGCTCCTGCCGCACCGCCGTCGCGCCATTACCCCGCTCGCCGCTTCTTATGTGGTTGTCAAGTAGATGAATTTGCTCAAGTATGGTGGGGCCGGTGAGGTAAGTTCACTAAGTAGCCAAGTGATAAGAGTACATGAAACACAGTACACAACCAAACGCACGTGTTTGTGTTTCTCCAGACGCGGGAGAAAAATCAATATGCAAACGTAACCCGAAACATTTTCCAAGCCACCTCCCTTGGTACTCTCCTAGACATCATATTCCTCACTTGGACTTTTTCCCGAACTGATAGAGACAATTATATACAATATGTGGTGGAGTTTGTTTCAGAGCAGTAGTACATCTAGGTACCGATGTCGGTCGAAGGAAAGAGTGACTACCGGTTGCATATGAGGTCGGATCAGAGACTAAAAACGACACCGGTTGAAGAAAATAAGAAGACATTGAATGACAATCCGATGGACGCTACATCCTTAACAAATTAACTTCCACACATCTGAACTACATCTAGATGTAGTTATTTTTTATCGAAGATCGGTAAGTACGAAAATGAAGATAAAAACTTACATAGCAAAGACCATGCGGGCGCGGCAAAGCACGCCTTATCCTTCTAGTTTGTTCCATTTGGCCACCGTTTCTCCCTCCAGAGCCTTCTCTGCTGCTTCCCTCTGCTCTCTGCCTGCCTATAAAACACCAGAGTGTCATCTTGCTCATAAGAAGCGGTGGCTCATCACTTTCATTTGTCACATTGCACAAAAGCAAAACGCACACTTCAAGTAGCTAGCTGCTCTGCCAGTGTACTGTCAAATTTAGATATTGTGTGAGACTCCGTGCAAGTTGCAAGATGGTTAAGGTATGTTACTGATTAATCCCCGGTTTGTCTTGTTCTCGGACTAGCTAATTTGTGCATCGATCTGAATATGTGTTCCCGATTTGTTGCAGCAAAAGATTGTTCTCAAGTTGGCGCTGGACGACGAGAGGAAGAGGAGGAAGGCCTTCAAGGCCGCTGTAGGCATGTCAGGTACGAACAAGCCACTGATAACATTTATTCGATCCTTAATCCATGATCCATCGTGTTGTCTTCTTCATAATTATAATAACAAGTACGTGCTGAATGCCTGAATCCTGCAGGCGTGACATCCGCGACGATGGAGGGGGACAAGATAATCATCCTCGGGGACGGCGTAGACCCGATCACGCTGACGACGATGCTCCGCCGCGGCCTGGGCTACGCCGAGCTCCTCAGCGTCTCGTCCGGCGACGACAAGAAGAAGGACGGCTACGGCGCATACGGGTACGGCGGCGGCGAAAAGAAGAAGGACGGCTACGACGCATATGGGTACGGCGGCGGCGAAAAGAAGAAGGACGGCTACGGATACGGCGGTGGCAGTGGCATGAGCTTCGGCGGCAAGGAGGGTGGTAGCTCCAAGGGCGGCAGCGGCGGTGGTGGAGGCGGCTACCCTCAGAATGCGGTGGCACCGGTCTCGTACCCGGCGTACCAGCAGTACAACGCCATGCCGCCGCCGTCATACCCTGTTTACTCCTACCCCGCTCCTACTGCGTATCAGCAACAAGAACAGGATCCCGGTTGCAGCATAATGTAGTTTGTTAGAACTGCGACTAGCGTTCAGGCCAAGATAGATGGTCTGACCTGATGATCAAGCTAAGAGATCAGAGAGATGTTGGTTCTGCCAGAGCACTGAGAAGTATGTATGTATATATATATGTACAGGTTGGATCAGCAATTATTTGGTGTTTACAGTTTTTTCAGGCTATATCAGTTCAGATCGTGGTAGTAACAGATTGTACGGGAGGAGGAATGAATAAAAAGGAAAAGTCGTGTGTTTGCATGAAGTTCTCAAGTTTGGTTCGAACTTCGAAGTCCCGATGCGAGGGGTGTCGAGCAGCGGAGGCACGCTTACAGATCATACGATCTCACACGATTAAAATCAACCTTTCCCACGGATTACTGAACCGTCACCATGGAGGATTGCCGATGATATGATTCGCATACGGCTACCGAAATAGGGTGCGATGATAGAAGCATCACAAACAATTCCTTACAACAAGGACGTGTGCGATGCTTTATGGATTTGCATGCTTTTCTTTTATAAAACCATTTGGTGGAAGGTGAGCATTCATAGGTTCCCTGTTATGTCAAGAATGGCAAGAAGTTTCTTGACTATACCAGATATTACTGTTTCTTCCTAGTCATCTCAGAGGGTGTTTGGTTAGGCCTTTTACATAGCTTTTGGCTTTGGCTTATAAGCCCGAAAAACATCTAAATAGGTGTTTTTGGCTTTTGACTTTTAGCTTATGTTTAACTATGGTATAAGCCAAAAGTCAAAAGCCGAAAGCCAAGAAAAAAGCCTAACCAAACACCCTCTCAACAGGCGGTAGAGTCCTTGATGATTACCGGAGTTCTCTACTGCCAACAATAGTTGAGAGACCAGTTTGTGCTTCTAGATGGATACGAGGTTCATACAATGTCAACAAATCGCCAAGAGTAGTGGTATATATATGTCCCATTTAGTATTTCAATTATTCTATATGCAAATATTGTTTCTCTTTCTAACTTGCATGTCTTCCACTGTATAAGATTTCTCGTTTTGGCATGGCCTAACCGACGATCTCAAAGCCAACCCTTGTCAACCTTGGCCATTAGACACATTAGGGGTGAAGGGATCTCTTTCGAGAAATCGGCCACATAATAATGCCCTCAGCATGTCCAACAAAGACCAATTTTATATTATCATCCCTAAAGACCATACATTACGTTTGGTAAAATAAGAATTGTAACCAATGTTTACAAGATGATTAATGGAAAGCAAATTATAACCAAGGGGTTCGACAAGCATGACATTCTTGAGAGACAAGTCTTTCGTGATTGCCACTTTGCCATATGCCAATACATTTCCTCTTGAATTATCCCCAAAGGTGATGTAGGAAGTTCCATTGACATCTACAATGAATTGATCAAGCAACTCCTTTCCTCCGGACAAATGATTGGTGCATCCACTATCAAACTCCAATTTTGGACCACCGGAGGCATATCCCTACACACAATTAATTCTTGAATTTAGTAACCCATTGTAGAGTGGGTCCCTTGGCGTTAGTAACAAGAGACTTAGGTACCCCAATAGAGTATCATCTAAAAGCATTGCGGGGACCAAAATATTTAGCATACACATCCCCTTTTGTGCCCTTACATAACACATATGACGGGTTAAATTTTCCCGCAAAGCGATGGTTAGGATTGCCCCTACTGACATTCCTTTCCAAACCATCCCTCTTGCCATTGTCAACCTCCTTTTTCCCTTCTTGCACAAAGTTCACCTTGTTGGTGGAATTGGCCTTCTTCTTATTGTTCCTTTGGTTAAACCCAAGCCCTTGCTTTTCGGAGGTCTCATGTTTTGTTGGGCAAGAACCTCATCAAAAGTATTCTCACTTTGAGTGGTTGTGAGACACTCCTTCTCAAGTTGGTCTTTCAACTTATTATTTACTCAACGAGTGAGGCATGATCATTCAAAGGTTAGAAGCACAAGCAATATTATCAATGACAATAGGAGCACTTGAGGAACCAAGAGACTTCCAAAAAGTTGATCATACTTCACCTCAAGTTTCTTAAGCTCACACTTTATAAGTATGCAGGCTTTCTCAAGGTGATCAAGATCCTTAGTAAGAGAAGCATGAGCAACATCAAGCTCTTTCTTAAAGGCATCAAGCTCTTGGGACATCTCAAGTGCCTTATCAATAGTATGTAGATATTTAATTTTATCAATCTTATAGGATTCCACTTGTTGAGTAAGAGTAAAAGAGCTATGCTTCTCATTTGTGAGCTTTTGCTTAAGGAGATTGAATCTCCATCTCCCATCCTCAACATGGGATTCAAGTTCCTCAATGGTATCGTCGTGTTCGGCAACGATATCCATCAAGTACTCGAATTGAGTTCGAGCTTCACCACCTAGAGAGCACATAACTCTATGAAATTTTATCATAACATCATTTCCATCCTCGTCATTTTCATCCACCTTACTAGAGGGCAATGGTGGACAAGAATTGAATATGGCAGGATTGGAAGAAGGTATCACTATATATGATGCAATAATAGAAATACAATATTGAAAGAGCTCGGATAGAAATAGCCGAGGCACGCGAAGACGAAGATGTAATCACATGTTCCTTCTCTTATGAGAGAAGGACGTCACGTTGTAGAGTTGCAGGACCACAAAGGAACCCGACGGCACGAAGACTCACCTTCTTCTTCTTGAGCCTCCCACACGAAGTAGGAGCGCAATCCACTATTGTTAGATCTTGAGTCGACCTCCAAACCGTTGTAAATTTTCCCGGAGCACAATCCACAACTCGGAAGCTTCCGGGCGACCTTAACCGCCTAGGGTTTCCCAACGAACCCAAGGGTAACAAGCAACTCGATGAAATTAAGGGGCTATTATAACTTTTGGCTTGGTGGAAACGTAGATCCGGACCTCCTCTTACTTTCTCTCGAAGTGATTTGATTTTAGTTGGAGAGAATGGGACATCTCAAGCTTTCAGTGTGCTTCCACAATGGAGGTGAGAGAGAGAAAGATATGAAATGAATCTGAACAAGGGTAACCCTCTTAAGATGGAAGAAAGTAGGTATTTATAGGTGCTCACGGAAATCCAGCTTTTGGAGATATTTCTGGGCCCGTTGGCCTGAAAGTTGGTTGGACCGGTCGCACAACCTCCCAGAATCGGTTCAACTGCCCGCACAACCGAAATCCTATCCTGTTGTGCCGGAACACAACCGGCAGACATCGGTTCACAGACCGGTTAACCGGAGCCTGACCGGCATGTCAACCGAAAAGTTGTTATGTTGTGCCGAAACACAACCGACCAATATCAGTTGGCTGGCCGGTCAATCAACAGCGGACTGACGGGTCAACAAAAAAGACGTTCTGTTGTGCCGATGCATGACTGATACGTCTCCGACGTATCTATAATTTTTTATGTTCCATGCTTGATTATATATCAGTGCCACATGTTTTTATAATGTTTTTATATCATTTTGGCATGATTTATGGAACTAACCTATTAACAAGATGCCCAGTGCCAGTTCCTGTTTTCTGCTGTCTTTTTGTTTCAGAACAGTTGTTCTGGGAAGTTTCTCGGAACGCGCTGAAAATTTACGGGATTTATTTCCAAGCTGAAACAAAGACGGAGCCAGAAGGACGCCCGGAGGGGGAGGCCACAGCCTCCAGACGCCCTCGAGGCGAGGCCCCACCCTAGGCTGCGCCTGGGCAGCTCCTTCGCCTCCTCGAGCCGCCTCTTCGCCTATAAATTAGTCTTCGTCCCGAAAATCCTAAGTACCCGATCATATTTCTCAGAAGACGTCCGAGGCCGCCGCCATTGCCAACCCTAGTTCGGGAGGGTTCTGCATCTCTTCCCGGCACCCTGTCGGAGAGGGGAATCGACACCGGAGGCATCTACATCACCATGCCTGCCTCCGGAGTGATGCGTGAGTAGTCCACCACGGGACTACGGGTCCATAGCATTAGCTAGATGGTTGTCTCTCCTCCTTGTACTCCATTGCTTAGATCTTGTGAGCTGCATATCATGATCAAGATCATATTATCTGTAACTGCTACATGATTGTGTTTGAGCTCGGGTTGACAGAAATGATTAAGACTAGAGATGTGATGTTGCCACTAGGGAGAAAACAGCGGTGTGATTTCCTTGTGTTATTTTCATTGCTTACATTATGCACTTTGCTTATTGTAATTATCTGTTGCTTGCAACTTAATACTTTTGGGTGACATGCTGGATAGCGATCCCGGAGTGGATTATTAGTCATAGATGTAGTTGGATAACTGTCTATGTATTTTGACGTAATGCCCATATTAGATGAAATGGTGAACTATATTGTTTTATGATAGTATTGTTGTGCGCCCACAATTCTGTCAATTGCCATGCTGTAATTTGTTTACCCATCATGTATATCTTTTGGAGATACACCGCTAGTGATCTGTGGACCCCGGTCCTATTTTCCTACATTGCTTACAACCGTTTTAATAGCTTTTCATCATCATTTGCTCGCTGGTCATATTTCACTCTCATCATATTTTACATCCACACATTTAATTCTTTGTGTTCAGCAAGCCGGAGAGATTGACAACCTCTCTGTTTCATTGGGGGCAAAATAGTTTGTTTGTGATTGTGTGCAGGTCCACATCAATTATCGTAAAAAGCATCGTTGACACCTTGCTAAGCCTTCTCCAAGTACTACTGGATCTGACAACCTTGGTTTTGTAATCAAGGGAAACTCCTGCTCTACTGCATCATACCTTCCTCTTGAGGTTCCCCAGCGAACGTGTGATCACGTCATAAGAAAGCTTTTTCTGGCACCGTTGCCGGGGATTTGAAGAAGGCAACCACCAAGTCTTCCGTCAACACGCCAGAAAGCTTTTTCTGGCGCCGTTTCCGGGGACTTGGAAGCTTCAGCTAGGGGAGTTTCACACATCCTTTCACTTTACTTTATTATTGTCATGCGTAGTATATTTTTTGTTAGTCTTGTTTTGCCTTTCGTTTGCTCTAAAACTGAAAAACACAAAAAAATTAAAAATTCCAGCACTAGTCTTTTTATCATTTACTTGATATTATGTCTAGTTCTTTACTTGCTATCAATGTTTACTTCGTTTGAGACTAGATCTTATTGGCAAGGTGGGTTCACGGAGGAACAACAAAATTATTATAAGGAATACCGCTTGTCTGAAAAAGGGAAACACTTGGGCACAAATAAATAAATTGAATAGTCTTGCTAAAAAGTTTTGCTCTACTTATGATGAATCCTGGTACCTTAATGAATCTTTTTGCTGTAGAAGGTATAAACACCTCCCTTTCCAATGTGATTGTAATGATAATGAAATATTGGCTTCTTATGCTAAAGGAAATTGATAATATTGAACAAATTGAAGAATTTGTTGTTTTTATGGGTGCCTATGAAATTACTTCTGTGCTTAAAGATATTGATGATGCTTCTTAAAAATATGAAAATTTTGTTATACTTGGATATTTCCTTGAGTACTATAATGATAATCCTTATAATACTGAATTTCTTGAGAGAACTTATCCTCCAAAGGAAGAGACTGATGTCTTGCAGGAAATCGTGGAAAAAGAAATTGCTGAAACTGGAAGCTCATTAGATGAAAAAGAGGAAGAAAGTGACAAACAAAAGGAGGAACATGGATTAGTTACCCATGCCTACCTTCTAATGAGAGTAACTCTTTAACTCTTACGTTATTTGATTGCCCTCCATTCTTACCAAATGAGGATGAATGTTAGGGCATGTACAATGGGGTGATGTCAGTCTCACAGATGCCACATCAGATTTTTGCTTAGTTGGCGGAGAGAGAATGAAGAAAGAGAGGGTTGTCTTCCCTTAGCTAAGAGATGAATATTTTCTCCATTGTACCGCATGCCTTCTCTTATTAACATAATTTTATACTAAAATTTAATTAATTCTCATTAATTACTAGAGATGACAATAAGAGAGAGCACATTGTATGACCGATATTTATTGCCTTCTCCAGATGACGTGGAGGGGTAAGGGAAGACCCGTCTTCTCTACCATTGTACATGCCCTTATATTCCTATGGATTCTCTTGAAATATCCCTTTTTGAGGAAATTGATGCTTGCTACACTTATGACCATGATTCCCCTATTAAACATCACCCAAACTCAAAGAAAACAAAAAGAAACATGTTTAATAATGGGATTGGAAAGGTCATGACTTCTGTTTATTTTGATCATACTATTTTGGAGCTTAATAAAAATTATGTGTTTGTAGATCATGAAAAGCATGTTTTATGTGATAGTCATATTGTTGAGTTTGTTCATGATGCTACTGGAAATTATTTTGAGAGAGGGAAATATGGTTATGAAAATTTTCATGTCACTAAAACACCTCTCTTTATGTTGACCATTTTGAAATTGCTCTTGTTTTATCTTCCTATGCTTATCACTATGTTCTTCGTGGATTTATTTGATTACAAGGTTCATATGCATAGGAAGTGGGTTAGGCTTAAATGTGTTTGATATTTGTTTCTTGATGATATATTTGTGTTTCAACTCTTATTCTTATGAGAGCATCATTAAAATTATCAAGCCTAGCTAAAAGGCGTTAAACAAAAACGCTTATGGGAGGCAATCCATTTTATTTTTACCTACTATTTTGTGTGAGTTTTTGGTGATGTTACTTCTGTAACAACTCCCTTGTATCTTTTTGTTTTGGTTTTTGGTGCCAAGAACAGCCTCCGAAACAGATTTCCGTTCTTCATTGTTCGAAAATCCAAAAAATCACAGAACGTCATCTGTGGTTGTGATACGTCTCCGACGTATCTATAATTTTTTATGTTCCGTGCTTGATTATATATCTGTGCCACATGTTTTTATATCATTTTGGCATGATTTATGGAACTAACCTATTAACAAGATGCCCAGTGACAGTTCCTGCTTTCTGCTATCTTTTTGTTTCAGAAAAGTTGTTCTGGGAAGTTTCTCGGATTGCGCTGATAATTTACGGGAATTATTTCCAATATGAAACAAAGACGGAACCCGAAGGACGGTCGGAGGGGAGGCACCCAGCCTCCAGGTGCCACCCAGGCGCGGCCCAGCGGCTGGGGCTCACCTGGGCATCTCCCTTGCCTCCTCGCGCCGCCTCTTCGCCTATAAATTCACCCCTGACCTAAAAACACCAGAGACACGATCATATTCTCCAGAAGACGTCCGAGGCCGCCGCCATCTCCAACCCTAGTTCGGGAGGGTTCTGCATGATACGTCTCCGACATATCTATAATTTTTGATGCTCCATGCTTGATTATTTATCAATGCCACATGTTTTTACAATGTTTTTATATCATTTTGGCATGATTTATGGAACTAGCCTATTAACAAGATGCCCAGTGCCAGTTCCTGTTTTCTACTGTCTTTTTGTATCAGAAAAGTTGTTCTAGGAAGTTTCTCGGATTGCTCTCATAATTTACGGGAATTATTTCCAATATGAAACAAAGTCGGAACCCAAAGGACAGCCGGAGGGGAGGCATGATGACCCGCAAGTATAGGGAATCTATCGTAGTCCTTTTGATAAGTAAGAGTGTCGAACCCAACGAGGAGCAGAAGGTGTTGACAAGTAGATTTCAGCAAGGTTTTACTGCAAGCACTAAAAGAGAAATATTTTTGGAGTTTTGATATAAAGAACAAGTAAATAAAAGGGTGCTACAATAGTTGCAGCGAATAGCCCAATCCTTTTAAGCTCAAAGGACAGGCCGGTTGTGCTACTTATAGTGATTAAAATGTTCTCGAGGACATATGGGAACTTCTGCCTAGTCATTTTCATTGCACGCCGGTGATTAATCTTCAACATTTTGATAAAATGCTGTGTAGGTAGACCTATGCTAATGTACCGCCATTACTTGGACAAATACATACTTGTGATTAAACCCCTTGCAAGCATCCGCAACTACAAGAAAGTAATTAAGATAAAAACCTAACCACAACCTTAAACTCCGAGACCCTACACTCCCTAGTGCACTAGTTTGCGAATTGGGGTTTAGGTTTCTGTCACTCCTGCAACCCTACCATAGGCAAACTAAATACACCATGCATTCCCCTAGGCCCTTTGAAAGGTGAAGTATCATATAGTCGACGTTCACACGATACCACTAGAGGAATTACATCTCAACATATAATCAAACAATTAAATATTACTCAACATTATGCAATTACTAGCAACTAGACTTTCCCCATGTCCTCAAGAACCAAACGAACTACTCACAAGACATTATATGGATCATGATCAGAGGTGATATGAACATGGGCAACAATCTAATTGTAATGATAATTCACCGATAAAACTCTCAAACATCAACTACAAGTGGTAATCAACGCCCGGGCATAGTTTAAAAAACTGGACCGGACCGCCGGTTGAACCGGAAAAAACCGGAACCGGCAGCCTCGCTGGTCTGTTAAGCGCACTGGACCGGTCCCACATGAAAGAACAACTATGCCCGAGATGTCGCCTAGAGGGGGGGGGGTGAATAGGCGATTAAAACTTTTTCTATTTAGGGGCTTGATAATTGCGGAATAAAACTAGGTGTTTTAAATTAACAAGCCAACAACCTAAAATTCTAGGTTTACCTAAGTGCACCAACAACCTATGCTAAACAAGTCAAGTAACAAGATGATAGCAAGATATAGACTTCAAGCACGATGGCTATCACAATGTAAATTTGCATAAGTAAAAGCTCGGGTATAGAAATAACCGAGGCACGCGGAGATGAAGATTTATTCCCGAGTTCCTCCTTGTTAAGGGAGTATGTCTCGTTGGAGGGGTGTGAGCTCGCCACAAAAGGCCTACTCAAGATGCCACAAAGGCCTCACCCTATTCTCCGATGAACCGCACCCAAAGGCTTGGTTCACCTTCCACTATCGGAATCCTTCGGGGCGGATTCCGGAGCCCTTACAACTTTTGAGGCACACACCCACAACTCAATTGGGGGCTCCCAAACTCGTGCCGAAGCTCCACAACTCGAAGTCTTCGCGGCACCTCCAAACCGTCTAGGGTACACAATGCACCCAAGAGGCAACAAGCTCTTGGGAACACAATGCACCCAAGAGTAACAAGCTTCCAACCTTCAATCCCACGAATCACCGTGGGGAGCACAACCCGATGCAACAAATGCAAAAGGGGAAGATCACACCAAGTGGTCAAATTCTTCTCCCCAAAATCCAACCGAAGCAACTAATGCTACGGAGGGATTTAGGAGGAAGAACGGAGGAGAAACACCAAGAACTCCAAAATCTAGATCCCACAAGTTCCCCTCACTTAGAGGAGATTTTGTTTGGTGGAAAGATGGATCTAGATCTCCTCTCTTGTTTCCCTAAATTTGGGCAAGAATCATCGGAGGGATTAGAGGAAATCGAGCTCTCAAAATGTTGGCAATGGAGGAGAGAGAGCAAGGGATGAGATCTGCACTGAAAATGGGGAAGAAAACCCTTTTATAGGTGGCTCTAAAAAGTGACCGTTGTAGCTCAAAAAGTTGGACAAAAGTGCAAAAAAAACGTGCCAGGCGGCCCGGCCAGCAGCCGGCCAGCACCCCGGCCTGGCCGGGAACGAGCGACCAAGCCAGCAGACCAGCCGGCCTGCCCCCAGCCAGGGACCGGCCTGCCAGCGTGCTGGGCCGGGGCACAGCCCGAGCCGGCCGGCCTGGTCCCGGCCTGGGCCGGTCAGGCAGCGCGCTGGGCCGGCAGGCCAGCCGAGGCGCCCGGCCAGGTCCCGGCCTGGGGCCGGCCCGGCCGGCCAGACTGCTTATTTTTTCTTCCTTTTTTTTTTGAATCTGTCTAATAAAAAACCCGAAATAGAAATGCAATAACTTTCGCATACGAACTCCGTTTTCGATAAACTTGGACTCGTTGGAATCGTCACAACGAGCACAACAAGAATATGCAGAGAAACATCATAGTCCAAGAATATATTATAAAGATAAATGGGGAAAGGTAAAAGCTCCCATTTGCAAATCGGAAATGCAATAACTTTCACCCACGAACTCCGTTTTCGATAATCTTGGACTCGTTGGAATCATCACAATGAGCACAACAAGATTATGCAAAGAAACATCATAGTCCAAGAAAATATAATAAAACCAAATGGGGAAAGTTAAAAACTCTTTTTCACAAACCGAAAATGCCGGAACTTTTGCAATTGACGTCCGAATGAAATAAAACCAATTTTGTTGGAAAGAGGACGACAAATGCTACCTTTGAAAATGACAAACAAGCAATGGAGATTTTGCAAAGAAATGGAAGAGAGAAATCTTCCACTCGGATAAACCGGCAAAATCTCCAATACCGAAACCGCAAAAGAAGACGCATATGAAAACCGTTTTCGGTGAACTTGGCTTTGTCATGACAAGCACGACAAGCACCAAGACCACACCACGATTCGAGACAAATAAGAACCAATAAATATGAATGCATGGATGCAAAGGTTTGTGCTCTCTACGGCGATACGATCACGATATTCGGTCGAGAGCCCCTCTTGATAGTACGGTTATCTATCCTATAAACCAGTCTCTCACTAAACAACATGAGACCGGTAAAATAGAAACCCTATCAAGATCATACCTTTGCCTTGCGCAATAATCCACTTGAGGTCGATGAAGACGATCTTCAACTCCTCAAGACGCACCACCTTTCTTCATTTCGCTTCGCTCGGTGAAGATTCACTTGATGCTCCCCCATACACCAAGATGGGAGACACTCTCTTTGGCATATCTTCACTTGGCCTTTATCTTGATGACGAACACCTTGGCCTTGATCAACAAATGATCTTCTTCCCTTAACCTTGACTTCAACATATGGAGACAAGCAAACAAATGGACAACCTACAAATATAGCTCAATGCAAATATTAGTCCATAGAGATTGTCATTAATTACCAAAACCATGCATGGGAGCGACCATGCACTTTCAATCTCCCCCATTTTGGTAATTGATGACAATCCCTTTTAAGAGGGTTTATATAATGAATAAAGCATCCTTGCATGACAAACAAGCAAGAATGCAAAGCGCATTAAAGGCAAATGC
The DNA here is from genome assembly GCA_012064385.1 of Puccinellia tenuiflora. NCBI lineage: Eukaryota > Viridiplantae > Streptophyta > Magnoliopsida > Poales > Poaceae > Puccinellia > Puccinellia tenuiflora. The sequence continues at coordinate 1,172,913 of QRDG01001191.1, forward strand.
AACAAAAGCATAAAACCCAAATTCCCTTAAACCCTCTAAACTTCTCCCCCATTGGCATCGATTGCCGAAATGGGAAGAAAAATTTAGAGAGCCAATATAATATGAGTTCCTCCATAAAGGTGATGACAATCCCTTTTAACGGAAAAATAGAGGAAATCAAATTATATTGAGGATCAAAAGATTGCAAAAAGATGAAATCATTTTAAACATCTCCACAAAGGAGAAAAGCAACCGAACGATCCGAAGCGAGAGTTCTAAATAAAACCGGAGAAACTCCCCAATGTTCATGCACTATAGAGAAGTGCACAAAAATGGCATCCTCGCTCCCCAAAATCATCTAGAACACGCAACAAGTGCAATAGTGCATAATGCAAAAGCAAATCATAGCACTTGCACCAAAAATGTGGTTGAGCCACAAAGAGATACCAATTTTCAAAAAATCATCATAAAATAGGCCCAACCGAGAAAAAAAGATCTTTTAGAGAAATATGTTCACAAGCCTAGGGATACCAACTGGAAACTAAAACCAATTGAAAATGCCAAAAGCTAGTGAGATCATTTAGCCAATAAAATTCAACATGCTCACCATGGTAAGCATGAGGTAAAAGATCTTCAACAAATACATGAGTGTGTAAAGATACCAATAAACACTAAGACAAGCACTCATGAGGCAAATTTGGAGCCACCAAAGAATTATAGATGAAACACAAGGTGGCTCAAAAGGAATAGGATACCGACTAAAAGGTGACCTCTCTCATATGTATAGGTTTCTAATTAGACAAACCACAAAGATATACATCCGCAAAGAAACATATACATACGAAATGGTCCGAGAAAAAGAGAACAAGGTATCCAAAAGGAAGTCATAAATATACAAACGAGATTGTTGCTTGAAAGCATAGCACATAGCTCAAATTTATCTCATTGTATATAAATGAACTTCAAATATATCAAATGCATCACACATATCACTAAGGGAACAAGAGATAGTGAAGATGCTTTGAAATAGGCAACAAGTATCACAAACAAATAATATCAATTGAAGAAAAGGTTTTTGCAAATTCATCACACATATCACAAAGATATATTAAGTGAAGGAAATAGGCCAAAACCACAACAATTGCATATAAGAGCTTTCATGCCAAGAGGGAACCTACACAAGGTTGGATACTAGAAAATTATGCATGAGATAGATACTTGTTACCGGGATGGCATTGGTGATGAAGAAGATGAGAATTTTGATTATCATCAAAGCTTGACTCCGACAATCACATGGTGAGAACACCTTCCTTATGAATGAGACTAGCATCCAATGCATCTCCATTGTACCTAAAACACAATTAGAGTACAAAATGGTTCCCAAACTCATTGGGTCCCATAGTAGTTAGATCAACTACAATATATAGGAAACACTCCACATAAATATGTGCATATAGATATGAAATTGAATTTCATGCACATCTTAGCCGATTTAGGATTCGGTGGAGTTTCCCCTATATATTGGAACAAGAAAGGCTAGCATGCCATAAAATAAATATACTAGTAAATATGCATGCATAGACTTACAAGCACCAAACGAGATACAAATTGGACAAAACACCAAGTAAACCAATAAAGCACACCAAGGTGTGACAAGGAATGGTTGTCCAAATTATATCAAAATCCAAATCAACAAATGATTGAGGAGAAATCAAATCAACAAATGATTGATTCCATAACACATCAACACATGAGGTGTGATATCAAAAGGAATCAAATCAACACAACAAACGATTGAAAAGACACCAAATGAAAATAAGATACCAATTAAAACAACAAATAACAATTAGGAGAAAAGATACCAAGAAGAGGGTGATACTTGGCCGAAGTCAAGTAAAGTAAGGTAAAGCAAAAAGGTATCAAGACTCCCACAATAAATATCAATTGGAACAAATATCTATGGAGGAGATATTAAATTCCAATTAATACCAATTGAAGGTACCAACACAAGATAAAGAATCAAATGCCAATTGAAAGGATGAAATATTGATAGATGGGATAGTGTTCTAAATAAAAATGAATGCTCCCCCAAGATTCATGCATTATCTTATATATTTGCATTTGAATACAAAATGCATGCACAAGGGATCATCACTCTCCATATTTTATTGAGAACACTAAACACTACCAAATGAAGATTAGGATCCTTGCAAGAGGCAAAGAAGGTAATAAATAAGACAAATTTAACGCAAGAGCCAATGCGAAGATGGTCTACACAATCCACCACAATTACTAGTATCACTTGTCAAGACAAGGAGTATATAGAGATATCTCTCGGTGGTATATAGGAATGATGATCAAGACCAACTTCACAACAAAGGCATATGGCAAGAGGTAAGAATTTAAACGCCATATTGAAAAATGTTTGTCGGTAGTTTCAATTATTCGAACCAACCGGCAATGCCATGGTTAAAATAAAATGAAACAAATGGTTTCTCACATAATATATGGAAATGGATATTAGAGAAAAACCACACCAAGCAAACTCACACAAACAAGAACCAAAGGGTAACCACAAAGGAAAATTGGAACTTGTTTGAGCACACATGCCACATAGGAAAGATAATTTATAATATCAACTACTAAGTGGCAAAACTCAAATGTTCACATTTTTATGGGATTGTAATATGCACATAGCTTATTACTCCCCCATAATGTGATAATTCATTTTATTTTTAAACAAGAGGCAAATAAAACCAACTAGAGAAATTAATGGACATGTAGAATTTGAATTTCTCATGAATATGACATACCACATAGTAGACTAGATAAGATGAAATATCAAAACTAGGTGGTGTGCTTCATGTACATACATTTTTAGGTTTGTGAGGTGCACTAAGCACATCACTCCCCCAAAATGGGATAGTCCATTAATATCTCAAAGAGCCAAATAAAATCCACACAAGATTCAATAAAGCTCAACACACAAATTACACATACATGATACACAACTAACATACACAACCTTGAGTAACAAGACTAGTAGGAAAGAAGCATATCACATACAAGCACATATTAGGAACAAGACTAACACATGCAAGGGAGCAAGCAACTTTCAATGAATATTTGAGTTAAATACAAGTTACCGCAAGGAGGAAGCATTGGATATGAGATAGATATGTGATAATCCAATTGACTTGGCTTGAGAAATAAACCCATGAAGATCCCTTAATTCTTCAAAAATAGCCAAGTCACCAATGTCCTCCACAAACACCTATTGATCAAGTTTGAGCTTGTTGGTCCCCAACCGAGTTGGGTCCTAAGAGGTTAGTCACAATAGGTTTGGGAACCCAAATGGTGCTTTTCTTGCCACCACTTTGAGCTCCCACATACTTGGCAAACACATTGCCAACTCTATCCTTCCCAAGAGAATAAACATCATCAATTATGATAGGGTTGGATGGGGTACCGTTAGTGCATGAAGAAGCAAAATGACCTTTGCCACGGCAAAGGTAGCAACACCGACTCTTCTTCTTCTTAATAGGCTCCTCAACTTGAGGAGCGTTGACTTGAGTCTTCTTAGGAGGTGGTCTTTGTTCAACCCGTGGTTGAGCACGAGATTGAACAAGAGGCCGCTTCCCTAGTTGCTTCTCACTAAGAGGCTTCTTCTTCTTCATTGGGCAATCACGAACATGATGCCCTTCTAGCTTGCACTTGAAGCAAGTGATCTTGGCCGGATTCTTGACTTGAACTTGGCCCTTCTTCTTCTTCTCAACCTTGGACTTGTTCTTGTTGTTGGAGTTGAATCCAAGTCCACTCTTGTCATTGGGGAATTGTTGCACACTCAACATGTTGTCAAGTGCACGCTTCCCTTCATGACGCTTTTCCACGCCTTTCTTCATAGAAGTGGCTTGTGCCTTGAGCTCTCCTCTTTTCTCTACATGGTTAGTGATAACACAACAACTAGAGGAGGTAGATGCATCATTGTTAGAGCAACAAGGCAAAGCAAGTAATTCATCACATGATGTACCAACATTTTTAGTGGATGAACTACTAGGACTAGCACATGGCATTTTAGCATTTTTAGTTATGGTTGTGCTATTATCCACATGAGGCTCACAAGATGTTACCTTTGTAGTGACGGCCTCATGAGCTAACTTTAGACAAGCATAGGAAGCTAGAAGATCATCATTAGAGCTAGATAGCTTTTTATGACTTTCTTCCAACTCCCTATACTTGCTAGTTAGCAACTCAAGTTGAGCCCTTAGCTCAACATTCTCCTTCAAAGTAGATGCTTCACAAGAAATTGAGTTAGTAGCACAAGCATCATTGTCATTAGGAATAGAAGAAGATAACTTCGCAAGCTCATCATTTAACTTAGCATTTTCATTTTTCGTGACTTTATATTTAGCATGAGCATGGTCACGTTCTTTAATGATTTTAGCAATTATATCATTATGAGACTCCTCGATAGATTCTAGTTTCTCCTCTAGAGAAGCACGAGTCTCTTGCTCTTCCTCAAGAGCATCTTCTAACGATGCTTTCTCCATAGCATCATCTCTTTCGATCTTACCCTTTTCTTCAAGGCTTGCTTCCAAGGCCTCAATAGTTTCCCCACGCTCAATAAGAGTGCTCATGATTTCAAAGAGGTTAGCTTGAGCACTTTCATTAGTAGGAATGGCTTTGAGAATCATTAGACCTTTATTTTGAAGAAGGGCATTAATTTTTTTCATATCAACTTCTTCATCATTATTATCATTATCATTATTATCATCATTGTCATTACTAGAAGAAGATTTAGCCATGAGACAATGAGAGGTGAAAGATGAAGAATAATTGATTTTTGAACTACTCAAGTTCAAATCTTGTTGCATAGCAAATTGGGTTTCCTCTACATTATTATTAATGCAAGAGTTAGAGGGAACACAAACATTTTCATCATGGCAACAAGATAAAGCAAGCATATCATAAAGAGATTCATCCAAGCAAATTTTTGATGATATGCAAGGACTATCAACACTAGCATGTAAGATCATTTATAGTGCTATGAGTGTTTAGGTCCAAAGATGAAGCATTGCAACAAGATAGAGATAAATGATCATTAATAATGAGCTCACTATCAAGGTTGCAAAACCTATCACTACTCACCATTACATTGGATTGTGGCTTACCACATTTTGGTGAAGTAGATGAAGACGAGAACTCGTCACGGCCGGAGGTGGAGGGAGAGCAATCATCCTCAATAGAGTTGGACACTCCATATTTATCTTGAAGCTTGGTCCAAAGCTCATGAGCATCCCGGAGAGGCATGATTGACTCGAAAACTACAACACTCACAAATTTGCAAAACTCGTTAGATGCTAGAGCATCTAGATATAAGTTTTTCTCATCCTCTAAAGTCCTACTTTCGTAGTCCTTTGGAGGAGAAAAACCTATATCTAAGATACGCTCAATATTGGGGTCCAAGACCCGTAAGTGTCTAAGCATATGAGTTTTCCAAACATTAAAATTTGTGCCATTAAATCTAAACATGGAATTGTGCACTAAATCCCTAGACGACATCTTTACTCTCTAGGCGGTAAAGCCAAACAAGAGAGACGAGGCTCTGATACCAATTGAAAGAACAACTATGCCCGAGATGTCGCCTAGAGGGGGGGGGGTGAATAGGCGATTAAAACTTTTTCTATTTAGGGGCTTGATAATTGCGGAATAAAACTAGGTGTTTAAATTAACAAGCCAACAACCTAAAATTCTAGGTTTACCTAAGTGCACCAACAACCTATGCTAAACAAGTCAAGTAACAAGATGATAGCAAGATATAGACTTCAAGCACGATGGCTATCACAATGTAAATTTGCATAAGTAAAAGCTCGGGTATAGAAATAACCGAGGCACGCGGAGACGAAGATTTATTCCCGAGTTCCTCCTTGTTAAGGGAGTACGTCTCGTTGGAGGGGTGTGAGCTCGCCACAAAAGGCCTACTCAAGATGCCACAAAGGCCTCACCCTATTCTCCGATGAACCGCACCCAAAGGCTTGGTTCACCTTCCACTATCGGAATCCTTCGGGGCGGATTCCGGAGCCCTTACAACTTCTTGAGGCACACACCCACAACTCAATTGGGGGCTCCCAAACTCGTGCCGAAGCTCCACAACTCGAAGTCTTCGCGGCACCTCCAAACCGTCTAGGGTACACAATGCACCCAAGAGGCAACAAGCTCTTGGGAACACAATGCACCCAAGAGTAACAAGCTTCCAACCTTCAATCCCACGAATCACCGTGGGGAGCACAACCCGATGCAACAAATGCAAAAGGGGAAGATCACACCAAGTGGTCAAATTCTTCTCCCCAAAATCCAACCAAAGCAACGAATGCTATGGAGGGATTTAGGAGGAAGAACGGAGGAGAAACACCAAGAACTCCAAAATCTAGATCCCACAAGTTTCCCTCACTTAGAGGAGATTTTGTTTGGTGGAAAGATGGATCTAGATCTCCTCTCTTGTTTCCCTAAATTTGGGCAAGAATCATCGGAGGGATTAGGAGGAATCGAGCTCTCAAAATGTTGGCAATGGAGGAGAGAGAGCAAGGGATGAGATCTACACTGAAAATGGGGAAGAAAACCCTTTTATAGGTGGCTCTAAAAAGTGACCGTTGTAGCTCAAAAAGTTGGACAAAAGTGCAAAAAAAACGTGCCAGGCGGCCCGGCCAGCAGCCGGCCAGCACCCCGGCCTGGCCGGGAACGAGCGACCAAGCCAGCAGACCAGCCGGCCTGCCCCCAGCCAGGGACCGGCCTGCCAGCGTGCTGGGCCGGGGCACAGCCCGAGCCGGCCGGCCTGGTCCCGGCCTGGGCCGGTCAGGCAGCGCGCTGGGCCGGCAGGCCAGCCGAGGCGCCCGGCCAGGTCCCGGCCTGGGGCCGGCCCGGCCGGCCAGACTGCTTATTTTTTCTTCCTTTTTTTTTTGAATCTGTCTAATAAAAAACCCGAAATAGAAATGCAATAACTTTCGCATACGAACTCCGTTTTCGATAAACTTGGACTCGTTGGAATCGTCACAACGAGCACAACAAGAATATGCAGAGAAACATCATAGTCCAAGAATATATTATAAAGATAAATGGGGAAAGGTAAAAGCTCCCATTTGCAAATCGGAAATGCAATAACTTTCACCCACGAACTCCGTTTTCGATAATCTTGGACTCGTTGGAATCATCACAATGAGCACAACAAGATTATGCAAAGAAACATCATAGTCCAAGAAAATATAATAAAACCAAATGGGGAAAGTTAAAAACTCTTTTTCACAAACCGAAAATGCCGGAACTTTTGCAATTGACGTCCGAATGAAATAAAACCAATTTTGTTGGAAAGAGGACGACAAATGCTACCTTTGAAAATGACAAACAAGCAATGGAGATTTTGCAAAGAAATGGAAGAGAGAAATCTTCCGCTCGGATAAACCGGCAAAATCTCCAATACCGAAACCGCAATAGAAGACGCATATGAAAACCGTTTTCGGTGAACTTGGCTTTGTCATGACAAGCACGACAAGCACCAAGACCACACCACGATTCGAGACAAATAAGAACCAATAAATATGAATGCATGGATGCAAAGGTTTGTGCTCTCTACGGCGATACGATCACGATATTCGGTCGAGAGCCCCTCTTGATAGTACGGTTATCTATCCTATAACCCGGTCTCTCACTAAACAACATGAGACCGGTAAAATAGAAACCCTATCAAGATCATACCTTTGCCTTGCGCAATAATCCACTTGAGGTCGATGAAGACGATCTTCAACTCCTCAAGACGCACCACCTTTCTTCATTTCGCTTCGCTCGGTGAAGATTCACTTGATGCTCCCCCATACACCAAGATGGGAGACACTCTCTTTGGCATATCTTCACTTGGCCTTTATCTTGATGACGAACACCTTGGCCTTGATCAACAAATGATCTTCTTCCCTTAACCTTGACTTCAACATATGGAGACAAGCAAACAAATGGACAACCTACAAATATAGCTCAATGCAAATATTAGTACATAGAGATTGTCATTAATTACCAAAACCATGCATGGGGGCAACCATGCACTTTCACCACAGGCGAACCGGGAAAAACAGGTAAAATCGGCGAACTGGGCGGGTTTGTGTGAGCCGGACGGTTCAGTGCCTGTTCCAGAATTACCGCTCGTTCGAATTGTTTTTGTCTGAAAAAAGAGGGGCAAGGTTGGAAATATGCAAAAGAAGCTAAGTTTTCTTCCCTGATCAGTCGATCGACTCGATCTGGTTTCCCTTTCCTTTCCCCTTGCCCAGCCGCCACTGAGAAAGAGACGTGGGGACGGCGGGAGCGGGACGCCATGGCCGCCGCTTGACTGCTTGAGGAGCTCTGCTCCACGCATACGACAATACTCAATACATATTGTCGTATTTTGTGATAGAAAAAATATTATTTTACATGTTAAAAACCGGACAGTGAACCGGTGAACCAGTGGTTCGACCGGTAAAAACCTGAACCGAGAGCCTGACCGGTTCGATTACCGGTCCAGTTTTTTAAACTATGCGCCCGGGAGACGATTCCGATGAACTAATAGCAACACAATGATAATTGTTACAGCGAGATGAGATGAGATGGCGACGGTGATGATGGTGTTGATGGTGGAGATGATTTTGATGATGATCCCGATGATGCCCGGCGTGATGGCGATGATGATGGCGGCGATTCCCCCCTCCGGGAGGGAGATTCCCCGACAGTTTTCTCCCTACCGGAGCTCTTCTTCTCTCTATCTGGTTTCCGCCTCGTGGATGCGGCGGAAAAATTATTGGTCGATCCCCCCGACATTTTTAGGTCAAAGGGAAGTAATACGCCGAAGGGGAGCCGGAGGGGGGCACTGGGGCCAGGGGCGGGTCCCACCCATGGCCCAGGGTGGACCCGCGGTAGGGGGCCGCCCCTTCTCCCTGGAGCTCGCCTCCGTGCGCCCTTTTGGTTCCTTGACTTATTTCCCAAAATATTTATCTTCGAATTTTTCTGGAATTTTTGGAGCTTCCGATGTCAGGTATCTTGACAGGTACTTTTCCAGTTGATTCCGGGCTCCGGCAGATCCATCCCCAATAATTGCAAAACATGCAAAATAAGGTAAAATAACATAAATATTGCATCATAATATGAAATATATCAATGAATAAAGGTAAATTATGATGTAAAATAGTGATGCAAAATGGACGTATCAACCCCCCCCCCAAGCTTAGACTCCGCTTGTCCCCAAGCGAAAACTGAGCTCTGTAAACATGACCACAGGTTTATGGAGTGAAGTGTCGATAAATAAGGAATACGAACATGAAGCATCAATATTTACTCATGAAACACAAATACATTTTTAAACAGCAACTTTTCTCTCATAAAGCTTCTCGAAGACAAGTAATGTAAGTATAACATGTTAAGGTGAAATAAAACAGAAGCTTATTAAGCAATGACAAACTGAGACTTCGCTCAAGAGGCAATTATACTTGTCAGCTCATATTTCAAGAAAGATCCATTTAAATGCTTATCTTTCCACGAGTTGCAAATCATCAAGTCTGTATTCTCGTGATAAAGGAGTTAGAACTGACATAAGAAAAATGAACAACTATCATGAGACATAAAAGACACAATGTAGATATATATCATACTTGCTAACATCATAGGTCAACACTGTAAGTTTGCTTGTGGAAGATAGAAGGGAAAAGGAAGACTGACTCAACATTAAAAGTAAGAGAAAGGCCCTTCGCAGAGGGAAGCAGGGATTAGTCATGTGCTAGAGCTTTTTATTTTATGAAACAGAAGTAAAACAATTTTGAGGCATGCATGCTTTCGTCAACGACTTCACAACAGAGAAGCTATCTAGTCCCCCATAACAAGCAAGGCTTTTAGACTTGTGAGAGCAGCTGGTTTTTGAGGAGCGAGTACGCTCCTCTTTCTCCTTGGTTTCACCACTGTCCAATGTTTAGAGCTGATTTCTCAGATTTTCATTGCGCGGAGGAGAACGGTGAGTTATATTTATATTTTTGCTTAAGCTGCTCTCGGGTTGATTCAAGTGAAGACGTAATCCATCAACACCGGGTGAAAAGGGGGGAAATGACCTTGCTCGTCACGAGTTGTATCTAGCTCTCTACTGCTCCCTCATGAGCTTAAAAACAGAGGCACAAAATGAGTATTTTGAATTTTTAAAGATAGCACATGACAAATTTACTTGGAATGGCAAGAAATACCATGCATAGGTAGATATTGTGGACTCAGCTGGCAGGATAGTTTGGCTTTGGGATTTGGATGCACGAGTGAACCATACACTCAGTACGAAAAAAAAATTGGGCTTAGCAAAGAAGGTATTTGAAGCAAACATACAGTGTTGAGAGATGTAAACCAAATATGTTATCTAGAACAATATGCCAAACATGCAACATAAAGCTTATCATCACTGTCAGAAATAAATCTAATACAAAAGTATGCAAGCTAGAGAATTCACAAGCATGTAAGATATAAAGGATAGTATATTTGCAATCAAATTCCTCTTCTCTACTCAAGCATCGATGTAATTATTGCAAGTTAAAAAAGGTCATGCTTGCCAATACCGAATAAACTTCTACTCATACACCCAATGTCAAATCATCACTTACCACAAGACCAGCAGATGAGAGAGATTGCCATAATAAAATATAAAGTGTAGACGAATAAAAGATGCTTCTCATTTATATTCCATTATAGAAAACCACACACCAACGGATACAAAAGACTCACAAGGAGCGACGAGACACATTGCAAAACTATACTACATGATAATTTCTCTACTCATGATACGACTCACGTGACTAAGAAAATAAAAGATAAAGATACCGGGGCACTCCCCCAAGCTTGGAACAAGCCAAGGGAGTGCCATTACCCAATAGACGAATCACTCCCTCGGAGGAGACGATGGTACTATATTGAGAGGTGTTAGAAAATACTGAAGACGTCGGCGGAGCTTGAGATTCTCCACCTCCAATATCGCAACTTCCGCTTTCAAGCAACGAAACTGCTCGCAGAACTGATCGGTCACTCTATGAGCCTCGCCAACAATGGAGCAATGTGGGGATCCTGTTGCTGTGGCACTGTCCCTGGAACATCATTAGAATAAGCACGTCGAGGGTTAATAGATCCCACAAAAGTAGGATTGCCTTGACGTGATGCTGCCCTTCTCACTTCTTCCCGCACGTTGCGCTCCAGCTCCGCTTTTCTGGCGGCGATCTCCTCATCTGTCGCAAAGTTCATGAAGTTACCGTGGTTGATGTCCTGCTGGATCTGGCGAAGGCACCTTGCTGCGTAATCTTCCCCGCTAGATCCGCAAGAAGACATCTAGGTGGAGACTCTCGAGACCCTGCCAAGAAAAGCTCAGAACGAAAACACGGCGAAAAACACGGGATACGCTACTCGAAAAATTCGGGGAAATTTATAGTTGAGATTTTTGCAATAAAAGGAAAATAACAAGACTAGGCGGAGTCGGAGGCGGTGTCCAGGGGCCAGGGGCAGGTCCCCACCGCGGCCAAAGGTGGGGCCACGACAGAGGGTCGCCCCTGCCTCCTGTACTCCGTCTCGTACTCCATCTGGTCCCCGAATTTTCCTAATTTTCCAAAAATAAAAAATATAAATTTTCTGGAATTTTCCGAGGCACTTTACTTACCGAAACAGTTACCTATTCGCTTTCTGACTCTGGAGTCTTCCGGTATTTCGTTTCAATAAATTCTTCCGGAGACACCACTTGAATAACATCGGCATCCTTCTCTAGAGGATTACCGGAGATATAGTGCTTGAGTCACTGACAATTCACCACTTGAGGCTTGTCTCCGTCAAGGCTGTTAATTTTTTTAGCACCGAACCGATAAACTTCCTCAATGATGAATGGTCCTTCCCATTTAGAGAGCAACTTGCCTACAAAAAATCTGAGACGAGACCTATACAAAAGCACTTTGTCACCAACATTAAATTCTCTTTTTAAAATTCTCTTATCATGCCATCTCTTTACTTTCTATTTAAACAAATGAGCATTTTCATAAGCTTTATTTCTCCACTCTTCCAAGGAGCTTAATTTAAGCAATCTGGTTTTACCGGCAAGAATAGGATCAGAATTAAGTTGTCTAACAGCCCAATAAGCTTTATGCTCTAATTCAAGAGGCAAATGACATGCCTTCCCATAAACCATTTTATAAGGAGACATGCCCATAGGATTTTTATAAGCAGTTCTATAAACCCATAAAGCATCATTAAGTTTTTTAGACCAATTCTTCCTAGACTTGCTAACAGTCTTTTGCAATATTAACTTGATCTCTCTATTAGTTAACTCAACTTGCCCACTAGTTTGAGGGTGATAAGGTGAAGAAACTCTGTGATTAACATCATATTTAGCTAAAACCTTTCTAAAAGCACCATGAATAAAATGGGACCCTCCATCTGTCATAAGATATCTAGGCACACCAAACCTAGGGAAAATAACTTCTTTAAGCATTTTTAGAGAGGTCTTATGATCAACACTTTTAGTTGGTATAGCTTCTACCCATTTAGTAACATAGTCTACAGCAACAAGGATATGAGTGTTCCCATGTGAAGTGGGAAAAGGAACCATAAAATCAAATCCCCAACAATCAAAAGGCTCAATAACAAGAGAATAATTCATAGGCATTTCATTACGTCTACTAATGTTACCAACCCTTTGACACTCGTCACAAGATGAAACAAACCTTTTAGCATCCTTGAATAAACTAGGCCAATAAAAAACTGATTGAAGAACCTTATGTGCAGTCCTTTCTCCTGCATGATGCCCTCCATAGCCACTGTTGTGGCACTTCCGCAATACTTCCTCCTGTTCATGCTCAGGAATACATCTCCTCAAAATTCCATTGACCCCCTCCTTATATAAATGTGGGTCATTCCAAAAGTAGTGCCTGAAGTCATAGAAGAATTTCCTTTTCTGTTGATAAGTAAAGCTTGGAGGCAAAAACTTTGAAACGATAAAATTAGCATAATCAGCATACCAAGGAGCGTCATGAATCATGATAGGTTATCTTAATAACATCAAGTTGTTCATCAGGAAAACTATCATTTAAAGGGATAGGATCATGAGGTATATTTTCCATTCTAGATAAATTATCAGCCTCAGGATTTTCTGCACCTTTTCTATCAACAATATGTAAATCAAACTCTTGCAGCAAAAGCACCCATCTAATAAGCCTAGGCTTAGCATCTTTCTTCTCCATAAGGTACTTAATTGCAGCATGATCAGTATGAATAATTACTTTAGAATCTACAATGTATTGTCTAAATTTATCACAAGCGAAAACAACTGCTAAAAATTCCTTTTCAGTAGTTGCATAATTCCTTTGAGCACTATCCAGAGTTTTACTAGCATAATGAATAACATTTACCTTCTTATCAATACTTTGGCCAAGAACAGCCCCTACAGCATAATCACTAGCATCACACACAATCTCAAAGGGTAAATTCCAATCAGGCGGTTGGACTATAGGAGCGGTGATTAAAGCTTTCTTAAGTATTTCGAAGGCTTCCTTACAACCTTCATCGAAAACAAATGGAACATCCTTTTGAAGAAGATTTGTCGATGGTTTAGATCAACGGTGAAGATACTGGACTATGTACGCGCGGACATCGTCGATGTGGGTTAGTAGACGAACGACACGGGAGAAAGGATTTATACAGCTTCGGGACTCGGGAAACATCATCCGGTAATATCCCTACGTGCTATTTGTGGCTAGGTTGTATTCCTCTCATGGTGGAAGTCGCCGATGAGGCGGCTCCTCTATTGTGTAGATCGGGCTCTGTCCCGTCCGTCTTGGTTGTGTTGGGTCTGTTTTGGCTTGTCCCTCTTGGTGCTCCCGGCTCCTCCTTATAAAGGTGGAGGGCCGAGTTACAAGTAGAGTCCTCTTAGGACTCGGCTAATCTATTACAAGTTGGAAAGGTGAGTCCTTATCCTAATCTGACTGTGGAGTCGGCCTGCTGGGCCACCCCTGATGGGCCACGTTAGTACTCCTTACGGGTACCTGTGTCCCATATCCACGACAGTAGCCCCCGAGCTTTCGGGTGACTTGTAGAGTCATGCGGAAGGTCTTGATTTGAAGAAATGGGACACAGAGTCCGTGCCGGGTTCTTTGCCGGCTCATAGTTGTAGCGCTTTGCAAAGTTGTAGATGTCGCGGAACCCGGCTTCAGCATTTGCCGAGTTGTCGATGTAGACTTTGCTGGGTTGTCGATGTAGATGTTGCCGGATTGTTGATGTCGGCTTCTCCTGCCGACTTGTTAATGCCGACTCCTCCTGCCGACTTGTTAATGCCGGCTTCTCTTGCCGACTTGTTAATGTCGTCTTCTGTTGCCGACTTGTTAATGCCGGCTTCTACTGCCGACTTATGCTGAAGTGACTCGGAATTTTTTTCCGAGTCCTCTTGACGAAATGTATGACTTTGCGCAAGCTTGTTTACACCGGTATATATGTAGCCCCTGAGTGCCGGGTCGTTTGCCTGCGACGACTCGGGACTCCTTGGTGTATAACTCCTTTTCTTGAGCTTTGAACAGTGTAGCCCCCCGAGTGCCGGGTTGCTTGCCTGCAGCAACTCTGGACTCCTTCTAAGGTAGCTGAAATAAAATTGTGTATGCATTATACCGTTCGTGACGTATGAAAAGAATTAAATAAATATTACAACGATTTGATTTATTTGTGTTCAAGTGATTAATCGTTCGACTTGACTAAGTAGTCTTTCGCGATGACTTTTTTCATGCAAATATGATTTGCTCTGTCGACAAAGGCCTCTGTGCATCAGAGTCGATCCGGCATTATTCATACGCACTACTTGGTCTATTACGTTTATCAACTGACTTAGTAAAGAAACGAACGTCCATCTCCTGAGCCAGGATACCTATGTTTGGACCGCGCATCTGGCAGCTTGTCCTCTTTGGCAACCATAACTCAAAAGAATTAATAGCCCCCGAGATTGACTCAAAAGCAGCAGATTTATTTAATTGACTGGAAAATAAAAATATGAAATTTAAATATAAAAACGATAACTTAGCTTGTTTATTTTCTGTGGATGATGACTCTCGGAAGACGCGGACCGTCAAGATTGACTCGCCGCAGGTGAGGTCGTCCGAGTCTTTTGACCCGGTTGCTGACTCTCCAATTCGCTCCGCGTACGTCTTCCGTTTGGACCTCCACGTACAAGTTGTTCCTTCAAGATGTCTGATCGGAGTGATTGATTCATGCAAGTACGAGTAACACCCGGTCTGTACTTTCTTCTTTCCTTTTTCTATTCTTGATTCTTGAACCGCGTATAGTACTATTCCATAGCTGGAGCTGGCCATCACGTGATCGTTCCTCTTGACTTGAACTGACGTACGCAACCAAACTTCTTTTATTCTTTGCTTCTTTCCCTTACGTGAGCTGCTTTTCTTCTCTCTTTCTATGATTGCAATCGGATTGGATATTAGCTCGTGTCCGCACCGAACAAGACAGGCGAACTTTGAATTCTAGTCCTGGACGTAGGCTTGATGCTGTTTCTTGATCCGGGTTCGGCGATGCCGGCTTCTGCAATGTTGCCGCCGACTCAGCTTTTGAATCTGATGGAGTTGATCAGCAACACACGAGGGCGATGCTGATGTCGAGCCCCCGCGGCCGCCGTGTGGATGAAGATCTTGATGCGTCCGGGTCGCTTGACCGATGCGGTGATGAACTCGCCGTCGTCGTTGATGAAGATTGGACCCATCGAATTATGAATCCACGCGCACTTAGCCCCACGGTGGGCGCCAACTGTCGTGGTTTAGATCAATGGTGAAGATACTGGACTATGTACGCACGGGCATCGTCGATGTGGGTTAGTAGACGAACGACACGGGAGAAAGGATTTATACAGCTTTGGGACCCGAGAAACATCATCCGGTAATATCCCTACGTGCTGTTTGTGGCTAGGTTGTATTCCTTTCATGGTGGAAGTCGCCGATGAGGCGGCTCCTCTATTGTGTAGATCGGGCTCTGTCCCGTCCGTCTTGGTTGTGTTGGGTCTGTTTTGGCTTGTCCCTCTTGGTGCTCCCGGCTCCTCCTTATAAAGGTGGAGGGCCGAGTTACAAGTAGAGTCCTCTTAGGACTCGGCTAATCTATTACAAGTTGGAAAGGTGAGGCCTTATCCTAATCTGACTGTGGAGTCGGCCTGCTGGGCCACCCCTGATGGGCCACGTTAGTACTCCTTACGGGTACCTGTGTCCCATATCCACGACAAGATTAGTAAGAGGCCTCGAAGTCTTAGAAAAGTCTTTAATAAACCTCCTATAAAAACCAGCATGATCAAGGAAACTACGAATACCTTTGATGTCCTTTGGATAGGGCATCTTCTCAATTGCTTCGATTTTAGCCTTATCAACTTCAATTCCTCTCTCAGAAATTTTATGCCCAAGCACTATGCCTTCATTCACCATAAAGTGACACTTCTCCCAGTTGAGAACAAGATTAGTCTCCTCACATCTCTACAAAACTTTATCAAGATTATAGAGACAATTGTCGAAAGAAGTTCCATAGACGGAGAAATCGTCCATGAAGACTTCCACAATTTCCTCACAAAAGCCATGAAAAATAGCAGACATGCATCTTTGAAAAGTAGCAGGTGCATTACACAAACCAAAGGGCATACGTCTATAAGCATAAGTTCCATAAGGACAAGTAAAAGTAGTTTTTTCTTGATCTTCATATTTAACAGCAATTTGAGAGAAACTAGAATAACCATCAAGAAAACAAAAGTGAGTGTTCTTAGACAATCTTTCGAGCATTTGATCAATAAAAGGCAAAGGATAATGATCTTTTCGGGTAGCCTTATTAAGCTTCCTATAATCAATGCACATTCTATATCCTACAACCGTGCTCTGAGGAATGAGTTCATTATTATCATTAGAAACAACAGTCATACCTCCCTTTTTAGGAACACAATGAATATGACTAACCCATCTACTATCAGCAATAGGATAGATTATACCTGCATCGAGAAGCTTAAGTATCTCATTTCTTACCACATCCTTCATCTCCGGGTTTAATCTTCGTTAGTGATCAACAACGGGCTTCGCATCAGGTTCAAGATTAATTGTATGTTGACAAATAGATGGAGAAATCCCTTGAAGATCATCCAAAGTATAGACCATTGCAGCTCGATGTTTCTTAAGAACCTCCAATAATCGTTCCTCTTCTCTTGCTGAAAGGTTAGAATTGATAATAACAGGATATATTTTCTTCTCATTTAAATAGGTATACTTGAGAGTATCTGGGAGAGCTTTAAATTCAAAAACAGGATCTCCTTTTGGAGGCATGGGCGTCCCCAATGATTCCACAGGTAGATCATGTTTTAGAATAGCTGGCTGTCTAATAAAGACTTCATCAATTTCTTCCCTTTCCTGCATAAACATATCATTCTCGTGCTCCTCCATAAATTGCTGCAAATGATCGTTAGGAGGCACAGCAATAGAAGCGATTCTTTCAATAATAAGATCCTCATTAGGTAATTCTTTATCATAGCGATGTCTAGAAAATTTGGAAAAATTAAATTCATATGGTTCTCCAGCGAATTGAACAGAGACTTTTTCTTTCTTAAAGTCTATAACATCACTACAAGTATTTAAGAAATGTCTACCAAATATGATAGGACAAAATTTATGTTTAATTGACCCCAAAACAAGGAAATCAGTTGGATATTTTACCTTACCACATAAGACTTCAACGTCTCTAACAATTCCCACCGGGTGAATAACATCTCTATTAGCCAATTTAATCTCCAAGTCAATATCTTCAAGCTCACATGGTGCAATCTCGCGCATTATTTCTTGATAAAGTGTATAAGGAATAGCACTTGCACTTGCTCCCATATCACATAGTCCATAGTAGCAATGATCACCTATTTTGACAGAAACAACAGGAGTACCAACAACTTTTGCACTCTTATCTTGCCTAACAATGTTAGTAGCAGCTTCACAACAATTAATAGAACTTCCATCGACGTTCTCAGGAGATCTTAGTGCCACATATCTTGCCTAACATAGTCTCCGACGTAGTCAACAACTTTTGCACTCTTATCTTGCCTAACATAGTCTCCGACGTATCTATAATTTTTTATGTTCCATGCTTGATTATATATCAGTGCCACATGTTTTAATAATGTTTTTATATCATTTTGGCATGATTTATGGAACTAACCTATTAACAAGATGCCCAGTGCTAGTTCCTGTTTTCTGCTGTCTTTTTGTTTCAGAAAAGTAATTGTTATGGGAAGTTTCCGGATTGCTCTCATAATTTACGGGATTATTTCCAATATGAAACGAAGACGGAACCCGAAGGACAGCCGGAGGGGAGGCACATTGGGCTCCAGACGCCACCTGGCCGCGGCCCCCCCTTGGCCGCACGTGGGCCACCAGCTAAGTCTCCCCTCCGGTTGTTTGAAGAGGCGTTAATTCTTTGTAGGACTTGCAATTCCTAGGACCATCCGGCTGCTGGGCTCGATCAAGTTTGATCTGGTGAGTTCTTTGTCCCTTGACTCGATTAACTATTCCTTGCCGCTGAACTCTATCAACGTTGAATCTGGCCAGGATCTTGCCGCTGGACTGGATATTTGGAGACAAAATGAATCTGGAAGGTGGAGAGTTCATTGCTGGAAGTACCTATTCTGCCTCACCCGTCTACAATTTCTGAAAGTTCTTCTCTATGGTGCAGATTAGTGAAGATAATGCACGAGCCAACAATTGGAGGTGGTATTTAAAGCAGAGGGCAATTGCATCAGACCAGCGGAAGGTAACTTCTATTTTCGAATTATTCTAAATGCATCAAGCTTCCTCGATCTGGGACAGGGTTATGCACTGGTAATTCTGATGCTCGGTTTTTTATTTTGGAGTTTTCCACGAACAGGATCAGATTTGCAGGACGCATCTAGTACATATACGTATGTCTTCAACCGGACTGAAACTTCAGGATAATTTTTTGCAGCTTCACACCGTATTTACTCTGATCATATAAGCATATTAACTTGCCGTCAAATTGTTACCAGCTTACCAATTGTTTTCTGGTCGTGTAGTTTTCCCTCGCAGGTTGTTGGGATGAATTTTCAAGCGGCTGGATATGTAGCGCAAACAAAGTCTGCAGAACCAATGAACCGTAGAGCAGAAGATTTGGCGATCTAATAGATAAATTTGTGGTAGTTAGAAATTTCATACCAAAATTGTACGTAGGACTTATTCACTTGTGTACACAAATATTTGTAAGCATGTACACTTCACTTGTAAAGTACAATTGCCATCAAATAATGTAATCGACATTTCTCACTGTATTTTCGTGATGCCTTTTCTTTCATGACGGCTGTAATTTGATTCAAGTCATATGATGTGCAGTGTGTGCAATTTTTACAAAGCTTTCAAAAATAAATAACGCACCTGGGGCCTTGTCCATCGCCTCGTGTCGCCCCTTCGCCTATAAATTCTCCTCTGACCTAAAAACAGAGGAGGCGCGATCATAATCTCCAGAATACGTCCGAGGCCGCCGCCATCTCAAACCCTAGTTCGAGAGGGTTCAGAAGCTCTTCTCGACACCCTGCCGGAGAGGGGAATCGACGCCGGAGGCATCTACACCACCATGCCTGCCTCCGGAGTGATGCGTGAGTAGTCCACCACGGGACTACAGGATCCATAGCAGTAGCTAGATGGTTGTCTCTCCTCCTTGTACTCCATTGTTTAGATCTTGTGAGCTGCCTATCATGATCAAGATCATATTATCTGTAACTGCTACATGGTTGTGTTTGCATGGATCCGATGAATTATGGAAGTCATTGCTTTTGTTCATCTATGTGTTGTGTTTTATCTATGATCTTGTATGCTCTCCGATGCTAGTGGATGCTTTGGCCAAGTAATTATTAGTGTTGTATGAGGGAGTATTTATGCTAGATAGTGGGTTCATGCCTCTCTTTGTCTGAGTTTGGTGACAGGAACGGTTAAGGCTAGAGATGTTCTGTTGCCACTAGGGAGAAAATGGCGGTGTAATTTCTTCGTGTTATCTACATTGCTTACATTATGCACTTTGCTTATTGCGGTGATCTGTTGCTTGCAACTTAATACTTTTGGGTGACATGCTGGATAGCGGTCCCAGAGTGGATTATTAGTCATAGATGCACTTGGATGACGGTCTATCTATTTTGACGTAATGCCCATATTAGATGAAGCGGTGAACTATATTTTTTTATGATAGCCTTGTTGTGCGCCTACAATTCTGTCAATTGCCATGCTGTAATTTGTTTACCCATCATGTATATCTTTTGGAGAGATACCTCTAGTGAACTGTGGACCCCGGTCCTATTTTCCTACATTGCTTACAACCGTTTTCATAGCTTTTCGTCATCATTTGCTCGCTGGTCATATTTCATCCTCATCATATTTTACATCCACACATTTAATTCTTTGTGTTTGGCAAGCCGGAGAGATTGACAACCTCTCTGTTTTGTTGGGGCAAAGTAGTTTGTTGGTGATTGTGTGCAGGTCCACGTCAATAATCGAGAAACGGCGCTATTGACACCTTGCTAAGCCTTCTCCAAGTCCTAATGGTTCGACAATCTTGGTTTTGAAATCAAGGGAAAACTTCCGCTACGCTGCTTCATACTTTCCTCTAGGGGTTTCCCAACAGCAATCGGCAGGAATCGACACCGGAGGCATCTACACCACCATGCCTGCCTCCGGAGTGATGCGTGAGTAGTCCACCACGGGACTACGGATCCATAGCAGTAGCTAGATGGTTGTCTCTCCTCCTTGTACTCCATTGTTTAGATCTTGTGAGCTGCCTATCATGATCAAGATCATATTATCTGTAACTGCTACATGGTTGTGTTTGCATGGATCCGATGAATTATGGAAGTCATTGCTTTTGTTCATCTATGTGTTGTGTTTTATCTATGATCTTGTATGCTCTCCGATGCTAGTGGATGCTTTGGCCAAGTAATTATTAGTGTTGTATGAGAGAGTATTTATGCTAGATAGTGGGTTCATGCCTCTCTTGTCTGAGCTCGGGTTGACAGAAACGATTAAGACAAGAGATGTGTTGTTGCCACTAGGGAGAAAACAACGGTGTGATTTCCTTGTGTTATTTACATTGCTTACATTATGCACTTTGCTTATTGCAATGATCTGTTGCTTGCAACTTAATACTTTTGGGTGACATGCTGGATTGCGATCCCAGGGTGGATTATTAGTTATAGATGTAGTTGGAAGACAGTCTATGTATTTTGACGTAATGCCCATATTAGATGAAACGGTGAACTATATTGTTTTATGATAGCCTTGTTGTGCGCCCACAATTCTGTCAATTGCCATGCTGTAATTTGTTTACCCATCATGTATATCTTTTGGAGAGGCACCTCTAGTGAACTGTGGATCCTGGTCATATTTTTCTACATTGCTTACAACCGTTTTAATAGCTTTTCGTCATCATTTGCTCGCTGGTCATATTTCACTCTCGTCATATTTTACGTCCACACATTTAATCCTTTGTGTTCAGCAAGCCGGAGAGATTGACAACCTCTCTGTTTCGTTGGGGCAACGTAGTTTGTTTGTGATTGTGTGCAGGTCCACGTCAGCACGCCAGCAACACCTCTTCTCTGGCGCTGTTGACACCTTGCTAAGCCTTCTCCAAGTCCTACTGGTTCGATAACCTTGGTATTGTAATCAAGGGAAAACTGCTTCTGTACTGCATCATACCTTCCTCTTGGGGTTCCCCAGCGAACGTGTGATCCACGCCATCAAGCTTCTTTTCTGGCTCCATTGCCGAGGATCGAAGTAACATTTAGTCCCGTCAACTACGCCATCAAGTCTTTTCTGGCGCCATTGCCGGGGACTTGGAAGCTTTAGCTAGGGGAGTTTCACACATCCTTTCACTTTACTTTGTTATTGTCTTGCTTAGTATATTTTTTTGTTAGTCTTGTTTTGCCTTTCGTTTGCTCTAAAACTGAAAAACACAAAAAAAATAAAAATTCCAGCACCTTGTTTAATTCGGTTTACCTTGTTATCATGACTAGTCCTTCAGATATGACATCTTTGGGAGAGATTCTTACCTTTGAACAAAAGGTTGGAGAGAGTTTTAAAAATGCTTGGGAAAGAATTTCAGAACCTTACAAGAAAATCCTGCCCAGAATTGAATTTGGAGTTCTCCTAAAAAATTTCTACTTTGGTCTTACATCTGTGTATCAACACGCCTTAGATGTTATGGTAGGAGAAACCTTCTCTGAATATGATGCAATTAAGGCTTTTAGAATTATAAATGGGCTAGCCATTTTCCCTATGATGGATAAAACTGATAAGGTTATTGAAAAATTAGATAAGATGGAGAAAACTTTAAATGATCTTGCCATAAATGAAAAAGAGAGTGTTTCAGAAGCTAAGCAACCCCTTGCTTTAATGAAAAATGATTGGGAACCTTTTATTAAAATTGAAATTGATCACCAAAACTTTCTAGCTTATTGTGATCTAGGTTCCACTGTTTCAATCATGCCAAAAATGGTGTATGACTCTCTTACTTATAAAAATATGATAGATTACCCATTTTATCATTCTCATGGTAATGGAACTATTTCTAAGATTCTAGGGAGATCTAATGGTATCCCTGTTGTTTTCCGAAATAAAATGTTCCCCATTGATTTTATTATCTTAGAGAAATTCCAAGGGAATAGAGTCTTAGGGAGGTCTTTCCTTAAAGCTGCTGAGTGCTTTATTAATGTGAAGTATGGATTTATGAAGCTCAACTCTTCCATTAACCGAAAGATGTTTTTCCCTTGTAAGGTAAAAGATGAGGTTATTGAAGGGGGTAATAATTTCGATATTGAGGAATTTGATAAAACTTGAATTTGCCCTTTTTGCCTAGCTAAAAGGCGTTAAAGAAAAACGCTTATGGGAGGCAACCCATTTTATTTTACCTTCTGTTTCTTTTTGGTTTCTTTAAGTTTTGGGTGATGTTACTTCTGTAGTAACTCCCTTGTATCTTTTTGTTTTGGTTTTTTGTGCCAAGAATAGCCTCTAAAGAGAGGAAGACTAATCGGTGAGTTTGCTGTCCAGAAACAGATTTCTGTTCTTCACTGTTCGAAAATCCAAAAACTCACAGAACGTCATCTGTGGCTGAAAATGTTTGACAGAAAGCATCAGGGTTTTGTCTACATTTCTCTAGTTTTAAGTTTTCTGATTTTAGGTCCAGAAGTGTCCCGAAAAAATTCATCTTTTACAGTCTGTTCAGTTTTTGACGGATTCTGTCCTTAGTTTTGCATTGCTTCTTTCACGGACAGAGTGAAGTTCTTTACAAAGCTGGAGCTTGACTTAGACCTTTGTGACAGTAGCTAATGTTGTAAAAAAATAAGTTCATGATATGTGCTTTGGAACTGAAGGAAGATATTATTTTTGTGGACTAACCCCTCTAATGAAGTTGCTATAAGTTTTGCGTGAAGTAAGTTTTCAAGTATCCAAGTGCGAGGTGATAAAGGAAGATCGAGAAGGGATAAAAGACTAAGCTTGGGGAGGCTCCCCATGGACCCTCCTCTGAAATATTTAAGAAGTCACAAGCGTCTAAGCTTGGGGATGCCCAAGGCATCCCGTTCTTCATCAACAATCATCGGTTTCTCTCATGGTACTATATTTTTATTCCTTTACTCATTATGTGCTGTTCTTGGAGCGTCAGTTTGTTTTTACTTTCAGTTTGTTTGTGTTTAGTTCTCTGGTCTTTGCAATAATTTGGATCCATGCATGCTTGTTTGGGAGAGAGGAACGCTCCGCTTTTTCATTATACACTCCTGTGCTTCACTTATATGTGTCGAGTGTTTAGCCTTCGTTATTTTGCTTCAGCTCTTGCTTGTTCAGAGTTGTTATCTTTTGTAGTTAGGAAGTATTGCTCTTGTTGTTTCACCCTTTTAGTTTTGTTTCAAATAAGTTGATTGGTGTTTGGTTAAGTGGAAAATATCATGTAGGAAGTGTAAAAAGTATTGCTTAATCTTGTAGATCATTGTCTTGAATCTTTGATACTTGTCAATTGTTTAGAGATATGAAGTAGATTAATGCCTAAATTTGTGGATCATCTAGTAAGAATGGATTAGTAAAGAACTACTATAAAAGTTTAAAATTGTGGTGCTTGTCCTGCTTGGTAGTTCTCAAAGTCTAGATATTTTTTTTGCAAAGAGTTGGTTTGGCTAACAAGGTAGACGGTGTAAAGTCCAGTGGTTATGCATAATGTATATCTGTAGTCATTCATTGAACCAAGTTGATGTTATGTGTTTGCTTGATATCTTGCTAAGCCCAAATATCTTTGCCATTTGTGTCCACCATACCTACGTACATGTGGTATTTCCCTGCCACTCCAAGTAAAATTTTCATGTGCTATCTTTAAACTTTCAAAATTCTCCTTTTTGTGCCCCTGTTTTTAAGCTCATGAGGAAGCAGTAGGAAGCTAGATATAACCTGTGACAAGCAAGGTCATTTCCCCCCTTTCACCAGGTGTTGATGGTTCACGTCCTCAATTAAATTTACCCGAGAGCGGCTTAAGCAAAATATAAATATAACTCACCATTCTCCTCCGCACAATGAAAATCTGAGAAATCAGCTCAAACATTGGTTAGTGGTGAAACAAAGGAGAAAGAGGAATGTACTCGTTTCTCTAAAACCAGCCGCTCTCACAAGTCTAAAATCCTTGCTTGAAATGGGGGACTAGCTAGTTTCTCTATTGTGAAGTCGTTGACGAAAGCATGCATATCTCAAAATTGTTTTACTTCTGTCAAAAATCAAAAAAATAATAAAAAGTTCTAGCACATGACTAATCCCTGCTTCCCTTTACGAAGGGCCTTTCTTTTACTTTTATGTTGAGTTAGTCTTCCTCTTCCTTCTTAACCTCCTCAAGCAATCACTTGGTATCAATTTTGGTTCATGTTTTACTTCATGTTATCTTTGTGTCTAACTGTGAAAACTTTGTATTGACTTTATCTTGAGATAAGCAAGTTGCAAGTTGAAGCTTTTGCTGAAAACTTAAATCTTCCTTTGTGTTGGCCAAACTCCTTTGTTGAACTAATATTGCTTTGTGAGATATTAATCATTGTCAAGTTTTATACTTTTACATCTCCAAGGTACTCTTTTCTAGTTAATTTTTGCTTAGATGTTACACCTGGTTAACCATTGTTTGTTTCATTCAATGAACCTTTGTTTGGGATTAATGCATTCAGTTCATATGTTTTACATGATTACGTAATCAAGATTGTGTTGGTAGTATGTCACTTCAAAAATTATTTTGTTATCACTTACCTACTCGAGGACGAGCATGAGTTAAGCTTGGGGATTTAGATACGTCTCCGACGTATCTATAATTTTTTATGTTCCATGCTTGATTATATACCAGTGCCACAAGTTTTTATAATGTTTTTATATCATTTTGGCATGATTTATGGAACAAACCTATTCAAAAGATGCCCAGTGCCAGTTCCTGTTTTCTGCTGTCTTTTTGTTTCAGAAAAGTTGCTCTGGGAAGTTTCCCGGATTGCGCTGAAAATTTACGGGATTAATTTCCAAGCTGAAACAAAGACGGAGCCAGAAGGACGCCCGGAGGGGGAGGCCACAGCCTCCAGACGCCCTCCAGGCGCGGCCCCACCCTAGGCCGCGCCTGGGCCCCACCTGGGCAGCTCCTTCGCCTCCTCGAGCCGCCTCTTCGCCTATAAATTAGTCTTCGACCCGAAAATCCTAAGTACCCGATCATATTTCCCAGAAGACGTCCGAGGCCGCCGCCATCGCCAACCCTAGTTCGGGAGGGTTCTGTAGCTCTTCTCGGCACCCTGCCGGGAGGGGAATCGACACCGGAGGCATCTACATCACCATGCCTGCCTCCGGAGTGATGCGTGAGTAGTCCACCACGGGACTACGGGTCCATAGAAGTAGCTAGATGATTGTCTCTCCTCCTTGTAATCCATTGCTTAGATCATGTGAGCTGCCTATCATGATCAAGATCATATTATCTGTAACTGCTACATGATTGTGTTTGCATGGATCCGATGAATTGTGGAAGTCATTATTTTTGTTCATCTATGTGTTGTGTTTTATCTATGATCTTGCATGCTCTCCGATGCTAGTGGATGCTTTGGCCAAATAATTATTAGTGTTGTATGAGGGAGTATTTATGCTAGATAGTGGGTTCATTCCTCTTTGTCTGAGCTCGGGTTGATAGAAACGATTAAGACTAGAGATGTGCTGTTGCAACTAGGGAGAAAACAACGGTGTGATTTCCTTGTATTTTTTATATTGCTTACATTATGCACTTTGCTTATTGCAATGATCTGTTGCTTGCAACTTAATACTTTTGGGTGACATGCTGGATAGCGATCCCGGGGTGGATTATTAGTCATAGATGCAGTTGGATAACGGTCTATGTATTTTGACGTAATGCCCATATTAGATGAAACGGTGAACTATATTGTTTTATGATAGCATTGTTGTGCACCCACAATTCTGTCAATTGCCATGCTGTAATTTGTTTACCCATCATGTATATCTTTTGGAGAGACACCGCTAGTAATTTGTTTACACAGGTCCACGTCAATTATCGTAAACGGCGCCGTTCACACCTTGCTAAGCCTTCTCCAAGTCCTACTGGATCTGACAACCTGGGTTTTGTAATCAAGGGAAACTGCTGCTCTACTGCATCATACCTTCTTCTTGGGGTTCCCCAGCGAATGTGTGATCAAGTCATAAGCAATGACCGACAAATTCCACGCGTACCATTTCAAGGACATAAGAGCATCTCCACCGGAAGTGCCTAAATTATGTCCGGCACCGCCTAAAGAGGACGACTGTCGGGGGTGAGTGGACGGCTGTCCGGTCTAGTTCCCACATCGGCACCCACCAAACAGACCGGTCGTTTTATTCTTATTAGAGGCCTACATGTGGGATTGTGGTGAATTATGTGCAATTTTCTTTTCCGGCACCACCTCCCAAAATAGCCGTTCTCTTGATGGTGCCGGACAAAATTTGGGGCAGAGAGAGCCTTTACAGGCCCTCGGTGTGGCTCATTTTAGTGTCCGGGACCCTAGAGGGGCTTTTGGGGCTACTTTAGAACCCCTCGTGGAGATGCTCTAAGGAAGATCAACAACATATGGGAGGGGCGTTTTGAAGCCCGAGCTACACAAAACTCATTTTTCAAATTTAGAACTTACATTTTAAGTTTCAAAATATTCGGGAAAAAAATCCTAGATGTAGATAGTGACATGAACTAGAAGTTTGAAATTTCCAACTCTAAATTCTTTGTGTTTTAGACCGTATAAAAATGACAAATGGGTGGATCTGGGTGGTGAACAGTTCACAGTTTAAAAAACTTGAAATTTTGCCATATTTTTCTTTTTTATGTAGCCTAAAATAATAATAAATTTGGATTAAAATTTGCACACCGTTAGATCTCAGCATTATCTACGTGTAGAAATTTTGTTTCAATTTTTTAAATCTAAAAAATTCCAAATTTGAATTTGAAACAAGCTATGTATAGCTCAGACACAATTAGCACTTTTCAAACAACATACCCATTTTATAAAGAAATTTAGGGTGTGTAATAGACTATATAGCACAAATTATATAGGGGTCTTTCGATTTTAGAATTCTGTAAGCATGCGCAAAGACTCCAATCACATGCATGTCTCTTGGACTTTTTAGGTATTCTGACCGGTGATACTACCATGTCTCTCTTCGTTTCTTGCTGCACACCTCCTGCAAGATGACATACCCACCTGTTCGAGCAATCTTTCGCGTGTGCCACACGGTAAGGCTGCAGTAGTGACACCGCTGTGTGGTCCGATCAAGAATCAATGCTCTTCACCGATCATCCTGTCACCCCGCATACGTCTTCAGCGAGGGAGGTTTTATCACTTTATACCACAAGTTAGAGATTTTTTATCATACAACCGTAACTCTAGAATTTTTTATCACAAAACACCAACCTTTGGGGTAATTGTTTCACAAAACACCAACCTTTGAGCTTGATAAGTAATTAGTCGACATTACTCTCTGATTTCAAAAAAAAATGTCTCATGATCATGTTTGTGTGACAATATGACAATATTGGTACAAAACAATATTTGCTACATACTTGCAACATTTTCTAAACACAAATGAATTATCAGGATAGAATATCCATTAAATTTTTAACCGCACATGTAATATATTTCAGACCAAAAGGAACTTGTCAACACAACATTTTGACAATGTGTTCCAATACAACTACACTGGACATAAGATGTAACCACTAGTGTTGGCTCCAAACAGCTTAGTGTCTCACGGCACATACAAAATAACAGTCTAGAATGTTTGCAATCATTACATGACTCTTCTCATTTCATACTAAAAATCACCACAATTGTCTTCCTCTTGCTGATGTCCTTGCCCAGTTGTGAAGCAACCATATCTCTGGGTGTCGGTGTAATGAACCCGTCGTCTTCGTCCACGGACAGAAGTGAGCTTTGACCTTGGTGGTGGTGGAGTTTGCCGGGCCGCAGCTGAAGCTTTTTGAGATGGTGTTGGAGCAGGTCGAGGTGCAGCCAATGGTTGCGTTCATGTGGTGTACATGTGCCCTCTAAGTTTGCAATTTGAGCAAGTAATTTGTCCAGCCTTTCTAGTTCCATCTGACCCTTCACCTGCAATAGGCCGTCTTTTCTTCTTTTTTCGCCCAAGCTTGACATGGAAGACAGGAGGCTCTATATCAATTGTATCGGTTTTAACCCAATCAGAGAGTAATGTCAACTAATTACTTGTCAAACCCGAAGGTTGGTGTATTGTGAAACAATTACCCTAGAGGTTGGTGTTTTGTGATAAAAAATTCTAAAGTTGTGGTTGTGTGATAAAAAATCCACAACTTGTGATGTAAAGTGATAAAACATCTCAGCCAGGCCACCTTGGCAGTCCGCACACGTCTTGTGCAATCAAAAGATGATGCTCGTGGTGTTTGTATCCAACTAGATCATGTAGGCGCGCGTTGCCGCGCCTGTCTATTAGAAAAGTAGATTATTAAGAGTCAATATCGATATATTTGAAATTTAAAATGCGCAAAAGTATAGTGCCATGTTTTGGTGATAATATATGGTCTTATAAGAGCACTTGGTACTCTGATATGGAAAATTTCCTTTTCATCCGAAGCTAAAATTTCTCCATAGGCTAATTAATGGTTTAATGGAAGGATATTACGGAGGATTAACTGTTCTGGTCTGGTCATTTTTTCTCACATACGATGACTTGAAAAATGGGAAAGAAACTGAATGTAAATTTAATGAATCATTGTAGTGATAGAGGAATCGATGCATGTTTAATTCTATAAAATTCTTCTTTAGGTACATCACATAAGGACATGGACATGCCAAGATTTCCAACATTAAGAACACACTGAAATGGAAACGAACATATAGCTATATATAGTCCTTAATACCTATTACACTGACACATGAAAAATTAAGAAGTAATTTATATTTTCTTAGTTTTCATTTGGTACATTTGAGTTGCAAAAGAAGCATGAGATAAAGCTTTCTTTTTCAGGCATAAATACATTTGTTAGTTGGACAGAAGGACGTACTGTAAGACTACTAATTTTAGGTAACACAATTGATTGAAGTGCCATGGAAATACATGGCACTAAGCATTTTTCCATTTATACATTTTACTACCCAAACACGTAGCAAAGATGAATGAATACTATACAATAAGACTCAGCAGGCAATAGAGCATTTACTGATAAAGTGCTAGTTGCAACACAAACAGAAGCTATCGCTGCAACCAAAGCTAC
This sequence comes from Puccinellia tenuiflora, assembly GCA_012064385.1. Classification (NCBI taxonomy): domain Eukaryota; kingdom Viridiplantae; phylum Streptophyta; class Magnoliopsida; order Poales; family Poaceae; genus Puccinellia; species Puccinellia tenuiflora. The sequence continues at coordinate 1,202,736 of QRDG01001191.1, forward strand.
AATAGGTAAAAAGTTGAGCGAATAAATTAGAAAGAAATGCTTGTACTTCCGTTGGTGCATCTCATTTATCAAGCAGACCAAGGCAAGCTATAAGATCTTTTATCCTTTCACAGCTGAGGAGTTTGTATCGCCTAGTCCTCTCCTGGTCATGGATGTAGTCCTGTTCCCCTTGTTCTTCATGTACTTAACATCTTCGATCTGCATTTTTCTACTTTTACCTGAAAGTGCAAGTTGATAATGAGTGGTTAGCGAAAATGGTACACTGAGCTGGAAAACGTCACAATTAGTTAGCATTGCGAAGCTCGCCTAATATGTAGACAAAATTTCAGGGGACAATCTATAGAGCTGTACCTTTTCTAGCCTTGATGAGAATGAAGCATTACATTGCACTGAAGCATTACACTCAGATTTATGTTCATAAATTATTTACGCATTCAGGGGCACATATAAGATGTACATCATGGTTTCATATTGTACTGAAGCATTAAAAAATAAAATTGTAGCCTTGAGTGCTCCTAGTTGACACGGTAAGTTAAAATATGATATGTTTCAGTAGACTGAAGAGATCAGCTGCAACCTTCGACCTAATCCATATGAGAGCAACACGAATAAATCACTTTATACAAGAGCTTTTCGTTATTTTTATAATCAGAAACACGTAGCAGTGCCTGTGCCTAATCTATAGAGGTAGACAACAACTTAATAAAGAGTACTGAACATGTGCACATAAAAGGAAATTAATCATGATTCGATAAGGGAAAATGTGCATACCTTACTTTGATACAAAGCGAACATAATCAAAGGGCATGGATAACAGACCTCTGCCAAGAGAAACTAAAATTTGCGCACACTCAATTCTTCTGTAATGATTCACTCTCCCAATGCAACATCCAGTTCTCCAACATCATACTTTAAATTTTCCAGATAGCAAAAGAATAATCACAACAGCCGCTGCCCCCTACCATCGCTGCTAAAAGATCTGCACATCCACGAACTAAACAGGTGCAGCAAGTTATCGCTTAATTTCGTAATGTGTTCCCAGCAAAACAGATTAGTACAAATGAATTGGACAATCAAATTTGCAATATGCCAATCATGGCGTTGAAAGGGAATGTGAAGGAACGAGGGATGACAGACACACCGCATATGTGCCCCTCGTAGTCGCTATTCTTGCACGCTGGAGTTGCAGTCGACATCTTCACCGCCGCCGGAGCCCAGACGGCTAGCCGAACCAAGGGCTTTGTCGACTGACGGACAGGCGAAGGGAATCGTCCTGTGGTGATAAGGAGCTCCAGCCGTTCTTGTCCTCTCCATCCGCTATCACGCCGATCGATTGTCCGTACCGCCTACATGTACGGGATCTCCCCTGCAAACAATTCTACCAATTCAAGATCCAGATCGATCCATCAAGGTGCCATGGATGAAGCTCTATCGCAAGTAATTGAAAATTGATCGAGAAGACATGGGAGGACATTCCGTGCTGAATACCATGCGCCATGTCTCGCCGGACGCGTTCTTACCTGTGATTGCGGGTATTGAGGAGGCACCGCCGATGTAGGGCTCCTTGGTCCGGTACTTGTTCGTGGCAGTGGTCAGTGGATGCAGCTGATGTGAAGAGGACGGGCTGTCGAGGACCCGCCATGAGGGGCTGCTAGTCGGAGTTGAATGGCGACGGTGGCGGCGCGTAGGTTTCTCAGCGGCACCAAACTCTTCGGCCAGCGTCCACGTCCGCGATCGCCTTTGGCACTCTCTCCCTCTCCCTATCTTCTCTCTCTGCGACAAGGACGGCGGCGACACCTAGGTTTCTCCCAGGCCAAAACATGATGGGTGCCTGCGGGGTGGAGGGTGGCGTCGCTCGAGTCACCTCCGCTTTTGTTGATGCAAACATGGACACATCCGGACCGTCTGTATGAGATCGAACGGGAGGCCAACGATTCGATTTCCAGAGTAGCGTTCTGCGGGACATTCGGCCCAGGAGAGGCCACGCAGAATAAGAGGCACATCAGACGGCTAGGAACTATCAAAACGCACGATCGGATGGCTAAAATCCCTGATAGCGTGAGAGTGCTTCTAGTTGACTCAGTTATAATATCCCTAATGTGAAACAAGTACTCCCTCCATCCCGGTTTATATGATGCATTTGGCAAATCTCTAGGACCTAGGTGAATGGGGATTGGTCATGTAAAATCTATCTTCCAAATATTTCACCCAATAGCACTCTCATATTCAATGCCAATATTGGTAAGTGAAATGCCAAACCCAATCGGGTTTCATATTGTTCTTGGGAAAGGCCAAAACCCAACATTAACTACTCTTAATTAATGCTAATTGTTGCTTATTCTTGGAAAAACCTGGTTTTGGAATTGCATCATGTAAACCGGGATGGAGGGAGTACTACTGTTCACTACAGTAGGGAAAAATAACCTCTAGTACTTGCCTAGTGTAATACATAGCACGGTAGAAAAATCACAGCAAGGCACGTCACCAACAGCAGGCTCCACCCAATTGGCCAACAACAGCACGGGACCACCACATGCAAGCAGCAGCGCGGAAAGGTTAGAACAACAGGGAGCGATAGCGACGTGAGGAAATAGAGACCGATTTCTAACCATACAGTTTTAATCGAACGGTAACTAAGACGACCGATTTGGCGCGCAGGATCCGTCAACCGACGCCTAGCGCGCACCAAAACAAAAGGAGATGAAGTAAACTATTATTTTTGTATTGGTTCCGTTTGGTACTTCTTCATGAAGTCACGGGTGTTTACTTCCTATCATTTTATAGAAGTGTATTTGGATGGATGAAAACAGTCTAAACAACCGCACAAACAGGACAAGTCGATGTCAAAATGCAGGGTACTGGGCGGAGAAGTGCAAACGTATAGAAATCGGTAATACAAGTTTCCGATCTTGGACCTGATGTTGTCTTCAATAACGGTAGTGCAAATCCATGGCTCTTGGAAGTACATACATTCTATACAGGCAGTACAATTTTTTCATACCGACAGTACATATGCATCTTGGTAATTGTCAATACATTGGAGAGGCCTGGAGTTTGGGGGGTGCACTAGTTGTTCTCTACTTGTTTATTCAAATGCTTATAAGCGATAACAACTTTTTGGTAGATTTCCGTATTGTTAAATAAAAGTTGTAATGTCAGCAGAACACATGTAGGAAATGATGTAGTACAAAGCTAGAAAAAAAGGCAGTACAATTTTTTATCGTCCGTCCAAACCGGAAAATATTGTTACACTATGAAATAAAACCTACTCATGCCGCAGCGTCGACAATGAACGTAGCTTCAAATTAAACAAAACAATGGCATGAAGTACAAACCATGACACCGGGAAGTGCAAAGATCAATTTTTGGCAGTGCACAATGTCACGGGAAATAAGGTAGAGTGATTTCGAGAAGTACAAAAGAGTGATTCCGAGAAGTACAAAAGAGTGATTCCGAGAAGTACACGCCAACATCTCAAAAGTACACAGTTCATATAAATGCACATGAATAAAAAAAAATTACTTGATACAAAATTCATAATAGGAAGTACACGTGGTTGTAAAAGGAAGTACAAACATCACTTTTGAGAAGTACATATTTTTGCTATATATTTTTTATTTTTCCATAATTTTCGTAGATAGCTATTGACTCCATCTTTCCAATGCAACAAGAATCACTCGATTCGGAGGTCAGATGAGTGGATAAATAATTTATTAAAAGGCCAAATAAGTTTGACCGTGAAAAAAAGCCACTTAGAAATCGATTTTTGAGATTTCACTTACCGGTTTTACCGGTAACTTTAATAGATGCGTCTGCTCGCCCCGAACATTTTAAGTACTCATACATCGAAAACGGATCATATATGAGAAAGTTGTCGCTGTTTTACTGAATACTAGTGGCAAAAATATCGTCGGCAGTACACACTCATCAATTAAGATGTTTATTGATATGTCGCGAGAAGTACAACACTTTGTTTTTTCGGGGCGGATATCTATCATAATATTCTCGTTGATTTGAGACCCAAGTGCTTGAATCGTCCGTTTTAAAAGCTTCATACGATTCAATATGACACTAATTTCATTAAGTAGTACATTGCACAACGAATCAAAGTACCTAGCTCGTCAAATTTGAACGTCATCTCGCGTAAAACATCACTATTATAGTTTTAGAACTTTTAAAATTAGTTTTGAACCATCAAGAATTTGAGAAATTGATCAAAATGAAAAAATTGAGTATCGTCGGTATCTATCCAATGCCATATCATTTGTATCGTTCCGATAAACGGTTGCAAAAATGGCGATCAATATACGGTCCGCCGGTTTTGTTAGGATTCAGATTAGAGTATTTTCAAAATTACTTTTAATCGGCTAAGAATTTGAAAAATCCGTAAAAGAATGAAAGTTGCGGAATTTCAACGCCTATCCAACGGTATATCATTTGTACCATTCCGAGAAACGGTTGAGAAAATATCTGCAAATTACATTCGCTGCTATTTTGAAAGTATTCAGTGTTTTCAAAATTAATTTGAAACCGTAAAGAATTTAAAAAATATGTGTGAGACAAGAAAGATGTGGAATTACATTAGCTTTCCAACGGTATATAATTTGCTACATTCCGACGTACGGTTCGAAAATTACGTCAAAAACTATGAAACAAATCGTTTAGTCCAGCAAAACAGTTCACTGTTTTTTGTGTGAAGTATAGAACGGGTTGTAGATTAATAATATACAACCGGTTGTAGAATAGCGGGCAGCTATATATATATATTCTACACATCCCATATCTTCTCAACCGTAAATGATTTTTACGTCATGTAAATTTTGTATTACTTCGTATGTCAAAAAGAACGTAAGAAAATATTGATATCCGTAAAAAATATATTACATGACGTAAAANGCTGCGGAACGCAAGCATCGTCATATAGTTGAAACTGGCTTAACTCTCCTTGCACATGCTTGTACCTTTTGTTTTTGGAGTGATGCGTTTACCACTGCATGTTTTCTTATTAACAGGCTCCCCACACGCCTTCTCAACATGAAAACCCCTATTGAGCTTCTCTTTCATGAGGCTCCTGACTACACCTTCCTCAAAGTCTTTGGGTGTGCGTGTTGGCCGCACTTACGCCCGTATAACAGTCGTAAGCTTGAGTTTCGCTCTAAGAAGTGTGTGTTTCTTGGTTACAGCTCCATGCATAAGGGTTACAAGTGTCTCCATATCCCATCTAATCTGTTTACATTTCCCGTGATGTTATCTTTGATGAACACTTATTTCCCTTTGCTTCACCTCCTACAGTCGACACATACACCGCCTATACAGTTATCTCCTTTGCCTGATCAGTTTGAGGATGTTGCATACTTGCCTGTTTTGTTGCCTAACCATGGTGCAGGTATCGGCCGAGGTGCTTGCCTTGATCTGTTGGATAGCCCGGACGTCTCTGTCCGTGCTTCGGACACAGTAACGATGATCATTGCATGGGGCATGCAACGTCGTCGAACACCACGCCAGCTGGGCCGCCCTTGCCTGCGTTCACGCCTGCCTCCACGCATGTGTCCACTGCCGGGCCGTGCCTCGCTGCTGGGCCCTCGCCTCCAGCACCAGCTACTAGGCTGTCGCCCGCCCGCGCTACTGGGTTGTCGCCCCCGACGTCGCCAGCACCCGATGCTGGATTGTCGCCCCCGAAGTCGCCAGCACCCGTCACTGCTGGGCCTGCGTCCTCGCCACCTGATGCTGGGCCATCGCCCTGCGACCCTGGGCTGTCGCCCTGGCATCGGACGCCCCCTCGTCTGCGTCGCCAGCAGCGAGTCTTGACGACTTGCCTGCGTTGCCGACACCTGCATCGCCACCTCCATCCACTGTGACTGCGCCTGTGGTTATTCGACCACACACGCGCAGCAAGAGTGGCATTATCAAGCCACGTACACGCACTGATGGTACCATTGCTTGGCTTGCCGCTTGTCTGTCTCAAGCTGTTGCCGATCCTACTATGAGCCCCGGCATTACACTGCTGCTATGCATATTCCACATTGGCGCACTGCCATGGAGCAAGAATATCAGGCCCTTCTCAAGAATGATACATGGATGCTTGGTTCCTCCAAAGTCAGGTGTCAATGTTATTGATTGCAAATGGGTGTTTAAGTGAAGAAGCATTCTGATGGTTCTATTGAGCGCTATAAGGCACGTTTGGTTGCCAAAGGGTTCAAACAACGCTATGGACTTGACTACGAGGATACCTTTAGTCCTGTCGTCAAGACCACGACTATTCGTATTCTGCTTTCCTTGGCAGTCACTCGTGGATGGTCTCTTCGTCAGTTGGATGTGCAGAACGCTTTTCTTCCTGGTGTCTGGAAGAGGAGGTGTATATGCGCCAGCCTCCTGGATTTGTTGATCCGGATCGTCCTGATCATCTGTGTCGTCTTGTGAAGGCGTTGTATGGCCTCAAGCAGGCCCCTCGTGCCTGGCATGCACGCCTTGGCTCCCCCTACGTGCCCATGGTTTGTTCCCTCTACAGCAGATACCTCGTTGTTTCTGCTTCAGCGTCCAGAGGTCACTATGTACCTTCTGGTTTATGTTGATGACATTATTCTGGTCAGCTCGTCCTTCACTGCTGCTGATCGCTTGTTGTTTCCCTCAGTCATGACTTTGCTGTGAAGGATCTGGGCAAGCTACATTTCTTTCTTGGATTGGAGGGTAACTCATGATGATACTGGTCTGTCTCTCACTCAGAAGAAGTATTCTCTTGACTTGCTACAGCGTGCTGGTATGCTTCAGTGCAAGTCGCTACTACTCCTATGTCTGCCACTGATCAGTTGACAGCTGTTGATGGCAACACTTCTGTCTTCTGAGGATGCTATAGAGTACCGCAGTGTTGTTGGGGGCCTGCAATATTTGACACTTACCAGGCCAGATATCTCTTATGCTGTGAACCAGTGTCTGTCAGTATCTTCACTCATCCCAGGGATACTCACTGGACGGCTGTGAAGTGCATCTTGCGTATATTCGTCATACGACGTCTTATGTCTTTCGCCTCCGCTTTGCTCCTTCACTGTGCTTTCTGCTTTTCCGATGCGGATTGGGCCTGGCAGTCCTGATGATCGGCGATCCACGGGGGGATATGCAGTGTTCTTTGGTCCTAATCTGATCGCCTGGAGTGCTCGCAAGCAAGCTACAGTGTCTCGCAGTAGTACTGAAGCTGAATACAAAGCAGTTGCCAATGCCACAGCCGAGCTCATTTGGGTACAGTCTTTGCTGCTGAGAGTTGCGTATTTCGCAAGCTCAGCCTCCTGTTCTTTGGTGTGACAACATCGGTGCAACATATCTGTCTTCCAATCCTGTGTTCCATGCCCCGACGAAACACATCGAAGTTGACTATCACTTTGTGAGGGAACGTGTTGCGCGAGAAGCTACTCCAGATCAAGTTTATCTCTTCAAAGGATCAATTTGCTGACATCTTCACAAATCCGTTGTCTTTACCTTTGTTTCAAGGCTGTAGACGCAATCTTAACCTGTTAGATGTTCGATGACACGGTTAAGATTGAGAGAGGGTGTTAGACTGTATATACGTAGCTTTTGTATTCTAACTGTAACTCTGTGTACACTATAAATATAAGTCAAACGCCAACCCTAAGGGGTGTTGAGCGTTCCCAAAATCATTGTTTCACAAGCTCAAAGAAAAATACAATTAGCTACGGTTACACTTTTATGATTTGATGGAGACTTAAAGAAAAAATCAGATGGCTGAGACATAGACACTACCAAGTCATATAATACTAAAAGAATGCCATTGTAAAGATTCGTTCTTTTTTTCGCACTCTTCCCGAATGATCCACACAAGCTCATTGGACACCCGTTTCTCTGGCGACTGTAGCTATTACCCGCCATCTCCTCTCCGCCCTGTTCTATTAGGGCATTCCACTATGTTGGCAACAAGCATGTCCACAAGCAAAAAGCTATCCTTATGGACAACTTTATACATAGTGGCACCTATCCTAAGCCAATCAATAAGCTCCAAAAGCTTATGGTGACCCATAAGCTTGTAGACAACCCACAAGTAATAAAATAATATTACTTTTGCAACTATAGTACACAAAAGCAATAAACATACAATATTTCTTACTAATTAATGTTACTTTTATAGTTTTATATGCTGATTTTTTATGACGCGCGGGACCCATCTTACGTGTGCTTTTGCAAACATACATTGTGGTGTTGTCTATATGTTTATGGGTGTAGTAAGTGGGTCCCATCTTATTGATATGTTTTGCCACATACATAGTTGATGCCCTTACCCACCATTGTGCTGCCCCCAAACTCCATCGTCTCGATCGGCTCTGTGCACGGCACCTAGCCCTGGTTACGCGCCCCTGTACATCGTCGCTCAGGCCGCCATTGACCTGCATGCTTTCTTTGTTCACGCCCCGTACCGCGGCGTGGCTGGGACAAGACGGTGGGGGTGGCATATCAGAGTCATGGCAGTCGGGCGGAGCAGCCGATGTTTGCAGAAACCAGAAAGGTAGTTTTGCGTGCTGGTCGAGCTAAGAGGACCGCCAGATCTGTTCTGCGTCGTCCTCCACGTCCCATGTCATCGTTCTCGTCCGCTCATTCCTATCGGCGTCATGCTCCTCTGTCCCACTTCCACCATTATCTGGCCGTCAGCTCCTCTGTGCAAGTGGTGTACCAACGAGCTCCCTCCATTGTTCCTTTTTACTTGGATATTTTGCTTTGTTATGGTAGATCAATAGTAGGTATGCACGTAACAAACCGGAAACCGAACCGAAAAAAATCAAACCGTAACCAAAATTGTGGTTTTTACGGTTAGTGGTTAGGTTACGATTAGCAAAAGTAATAACCATATGACATATGGTTTATTCAGTTTTAAACCGAAAAACCACATGGTTAATCAAAAAAACCGAAATGCCCGGTACATCAAATAATTTGACGTCCGAAGTCCTGTCCAACTTTACCCAAAACTATTATATAAAGTATACGGTGTATATAATTCACTAAAGTTCAGCTGGCCTATTTGTAGGACGTGTAAACATATGTTTCTTACTAGTGGTCACGAGTTCAACTGCTAGGAGTAGTATATTTTTTGCTCTTTTCCGAAATTTTATTAGTTTTTTGCTTCTATCTCTTACAAAATATCTATAGCTTGGTCATACAAAAACTAAACTGAAATATATGGCTAGAAAATTTATGTGTTATTCAAAATTCACGTCAACTGTGGTTAGTTTGGTTATAACCGAAACCAAACCAAAACTAAATGGTTATTACCGAAACTGAACCGTATTTTCGTATTAAATCGTATTAACCAAAGTATCAAAACTGTATTTATCGTATAACCGTATAAACCGAACCGAATTAACCATATTAACCGAACGCGCTGCGCTAATCAATAGGGTCACACCCCTGGTCCCATTTTCATTACATCACGTTTTGGAGGTGATTATAGTTTATGATATATCTGTTCCTAAATATGAGATTTTTTAGCTTTTAGTAATGGAGAGAGATATTAATGTATCTAGACGAGTTTAACGTGTAGGTTAACTCATTTCGGTCCGTATGTAGACTATGTTGAAATATTTTAAACATCATATTTAGGAGCGGAGGGAGTATATATTTATTGCATCACGATTTGTGTTACTTAATGGAGACGTGCATTGCACGTGCACGGTAACTAGTTCAGCTTAAACTATAGTTCAGCTTAAACTATCCTACTACAAAAGCCCCATCCCATGGGTAGAAAAAGTGTCAGTCGCCAACAACAACATAACCAGAAAGATAGCTGAAAAGCTCCATCGGATCTATATATAGGTCTGCTATTCTGAAACTAGTTCTAGAATAGCTATTCTGGAACCACTTCTGAACTTTCCTCGCAATGTTGATGAACTTTATTTAATGGTAATGTGAACTTCCTGACGGAACAGACTGATTCTCCACCTTCACGGGAAAATTTTCTAGTGCGATTTTTGATCCGCTTATCGGAATGATGCATGTGATATACCGTTGGATAGCTATGGAAATTACGAAATTTTTTCATTTTCACGGGTTTTCGAAATTAGTTACGGTTTTTAAAGAATTTCAAATATACTAACACTATTTTCGCGTCCGTACCGTATTTTGGTCGCCATTTTCAAACCGTTTATCGGATTGACGCAAATGATACGCTGTTGGAAAGCTATTAAAAAGTCGCAACTTTGTTATCTCACGCGTTTTTTCGAAATTCCTTACGGTTTAGGAGCAGTTTTAAATATACATAATTCTGTTCTTTTTAGAATTCTCGTTTTTCTGAACTTCCCACTTCACAACACTGAACTTTTTTGTAACACGTATGTGAACTTCTTCACGGAGCAATAGATGCACGCATTTTTTGAGAACTTTTTTGCTTTTGTGTTGTTATTTGGAGCGAACTTCGAAATTTTCCAGAGTGAACTTCAATTCCGTTATTTCAACTACACCAAATGATCTTCGAATTGGTCAAGACTCTCCTGTTTATGGCCCCCTTCTATTCTATATGGTACCTGTTGTTGTTTCATTGAATTTGCTTCAGGCTCGCGATTCTACTTTGATCGTTATGGATTGAGTGAACTTCAGTATAATAAATTTGGAACTTTTTTCCAATCTGGTGATTTGAATTTTTTTTACTGACAGTGTAGCGAACTTCGCACGTCACCGGAACTGAACATCTCCGAAGAAAAAAAGTGAACTTCAGCAGAAGCACACTTTAATACATTTTAGCTTTTAATTTCACAATTTCCACTTAATCCCCTGCAGAACACACCGAACTTCGCACAAAGATAGTGTGAACTTCGTCTCTGCAGAAAATAAACCTTTTTACTGAGCAATTCCACCCGAAGAAACACCACAAGTAGCAAAGCTTTATCTTCACACCAAAAAGAAAAGAAAAAAGAACTGTCAATATCCTGCGTCGGAGTCCACCGAGCTAGAGCCCGACGCGGCGGGCTCCAGGGAAACGTGCTGCCACGGCCTAGTGGAGCTGAGGGTCGACGCCTGGTCGTCGCCGGTGTGCAATCCGTCACCCTCTGGCCCGCCGCCGGCGGTGCTCTGCAGGGGAGAACGACGGAGGATCTCCGGATCTCCGGGTCACGGCGGAGTTGGGGGGCACTCCCGGTCGGCATGCGACAGAGGTAGGGAGCCTCTCAGGGCGGCGCACGGAGGAGGCCAGGCGGCCCTCCGGTGATGTCGTGCGGTGGAGGGAGAGTGGCGGCGGGCCGGAGGTGGAGCGCGGAGCGTGCGGCGGCTGGCCGGAGGTGGAGCGCGGAGCGTGCGGCGGCTGGCCGGAGGTGGAGCGCGGGGCGTGCGGGGGAGGGCCAGAGGTAGGGCGCACGGGGCGTGTGGGGGTGGGCCGGAGAGCGCGTGGCGTGCGGGGGCAGCCGGAGGTGGGGCGCACAGGGGCGGGCCGGAGAGCGCGTGGCGTGTGGGGGAGAAGGTGGAGCACGGGAAGTTTGGGGGCGGGGTGCGCCAGCGGATCCGCGCGGGGAGGGTGGTGGCGCGCCGGCGAAGAGAAGCTGGGTCGGGGTGGGAAGGTAGGTGGAGGGTGGGAGATGAAGGAGCCGGTCGGTTCCTATGAGGTGTTTTTTTACGAGAGGTTGAGGTAGTGGTTTTTTTTTTGGGGTTGGTTCGGAAAAAAAAGCTGATTAGGATGGGGTGGTTCTAGAATAGCTATTCTAAAACCTCTTAAGGGGGGTTCTAGAATAGTCCTGCTCTTAGTCCTGATTACCACGCGGATTTGCTACCATGGGGGCTAGCTGTGCACGCTTTGGTTACCGTTGGATATGAAGAGCATGTGATCCACCTGTTTTGATCTTTCACCGGCTGAGGTAGCAGTGGTAACGGTGTTCTTCCTGCCGTCCGTGACATGTAGCCAGCCGTGGACCGTGGTTGTTTTTGTTGTGAGATATTTTGAATTGCATGGGACCATGGGTGGCAGGCCAATATCCAGCCGTGGTTGTTTTGGTTAGAATTTTTTAATTCCATGGGTGGCAGGGCCAATGTAGCAGACAGCCATAATTGTTTTGGTTGTGGTAATTTTTGAATTGCATGGGCGGCATGCAGTATTCGTTTGTTTCTGGGTAGCGTACGGAGGGGGCTCCGTTCTAATGGTGCCAAAAAAAAGCACAAATCCTACAAGGTAGCTCCAATATTACGGAATCATCAAAAATAATTCAATTAATCCATCTGATTGTAGCAGCAAAGAAATCCATCAACCCAGCAGCAAGAGAAGCACAAATTTTTCCTCCCAATCACAAATCCATCAACGGACTGCCCTGCTCCTCCACGTTTCGTGTTCATAGACGGTTGAGAAACAATATTTCCGACTATGCTTTCACTTAATCGGAACAATAAATTGCAAGAGTTGCGAGTACAAAATTTTACACGACATAAACATGCACTTAATCTATATTGCTAATGGCAACCATAAATAATTACATTGCCATTTGCCAATAGTATTTCTCAATACTGGACGAGCTGGGTGACTGTACAGAAGACAGACCGTGGGTATGCGTCAAACCATACAGCCACAAGGAGGATAAACAGAAAGGGTCGGGACCATACAGCTGATGAATTTGATTGTTCCAGGAAACAAATGAAAGTGTTGCACACATTGATCTACAAAAGAGCACCTCAGCTCCTTCTCAGAAGCACAATTACAAAACTGAAGAGGAATACACAAATATGAACTGGATCTGCAGCAACGGGCTGAAAGAATATCTGTCAAGAACAATCACAACCGAGTTATTAACGAATTGAGCTTGCCTATATTCAGAAGAAAACAGTGCTTGTACATCCGAAAATTATTCGGTGCCTAGTCTAAATACCGAATGGTGCTTGTACATCCGAAAATTCTTCGGTGCCTACATTCAAGTCACTTTGAAATAATGGGGACATGAATACCTGATGCAAAATTATTATAGCATGTACTGCAGCCGGAAAAGAAAATTCTACTTTTTAGAGAGAGAAAGAGGGAACACTTTGGTCAATGGAAAGGCTGAGTATAAATTCGTTTTTTTTTTTCAATATGTACATAGGGTGAACCAATGCAGCTCAAGAATCCATTACGGACTGCTGAACAAATCAGCTCAGCTCGTGAATCCACTAAAATACATCCTGGGTCCCGGCTTGTGGCATGACGGCGAAGCGTGCCAAACTCCAGCTCCGTAAGACCGTAATCAATTTTCTGCTCATTTTCTCGGCATGATCGAAACCATAAACAGAATAGATTATAAACCAAATTCGATTCAAAACCAAAACATTAATTTAGACCATGGATAAATCCTTGATCCTGAGACAAAGTTAGCATGGAAAAAAAGAAAATCGCTCGCCTGTACCTCTGTGAATGCATGTAACACGATGTGCTTCTTTCACTGCTGCAAGAACACATGTGCACCGGAAAAAAGCAGAAACGAGATAAGATAAAAAGGAGGCCCATCCAAAGGTTTTGAAATACGTTGAAACATGATACGGAAGGGGACAACAAGACAGGTTAGATCTGGCTGCGGCTCGGTGAAGAGACTGAAGAAAAAAATCAAGCGGCAGCCCCAAAGCTCGAAGTAGAGAGAGAGAAGGAACGGGAGCTGCTGGCATAGATCCGAACCACCTACCTCTCCTGTAAGCAAAATTATTGGAGGAAAGAGGACAGGTGCCTACGGCCCGGCGTCGATGGACGCAAGCTCCAGCGCCCGCGGCTTCCTCATCAGAGACTTTCCGGAAGCAAACGCTCGAATTCCTCCTCCCCGGGGCGAGAAAAAAGTCCGACGCGAGATCCCCTGTCCATGCTTGTCGACGCGGCCACACGCCGTTTCTCCTGTCCGGCGGGAGCCACCCCGTGGCCGCACGCCGTTCCATATCCCCGGGCCACATCGGGTCCCAGCAGCACCTCGACGCCATCACCGGCCGCCATGGCCATGGAGCCGCCACGGGAGCTCCTCCTCCCCGGATGTGGAGCAGAGGGTCCACACTGTAGTGAAGCGCGACATGACGGCTCTCTGCTCTGGCGTGTTGGTGGAGTCATCCGGGGATGCCGATGCCGGCGTAGCAGGAGGGCTAGAGGATTGGTGCCGTGTGTGTGGTGTTCGGAACTGGATCTGGGCGGTGCATCGGGTGCGGATGGGGAAAAGACTTGGGAGGAGCTTAATATTTGTTTGTTAGTTGCGGCAGTGGAACCCATCACCCGATGTAACGCCGTCAGTTTCTCTCTTAGGTTTGGTTCTCGCAATCTCATGCTCCCTATAGTTGATCTAACGGTGAGATGGCTGTGGGCAGCTATCCACCTGGGCATCCCACTATTTTGCATATATATATATGGTACGACTATTCTGTACAACCCCTTAATTGTTTGCTGAATAGTTATTCAGCACAACTCGGAACTAATCACCTTTTTTTTTTTCGGACCGAAACCCACCTACGCTACCCTCCCCCGACTCTCTATCTCCCCTAATTCCCCAAAGAGCTCCTCTCGGGGCCGTCAACCCGCTTGCTCACCGCCGAGGACGCTGCCCCACCCGCCGCCCACACCTCCTCGACTCCGGCGGTCAGCTCCCGCACCTCCTACCTCTGCTGTCGTGCCCAGAGGCTCACCACCGCACCCCCACCTACCCACCTTCATATCCTCACGCGAGATCCGCCGGCCACCTCCACCGCTCACCGCGAGGCACCCACCTCCATAGCGCGCTGCCGGGAGGTTCCTCACCTCTACTGCGCGCCGCCGGGAGGCCCCCCATCTCCGTCGCGCGCCACCGGGAGGCCTCCGTCTATGTAGATTGCCAGCGGGTGGTCCCCCACATCCACACCGCTCCCGGGCATCTTCCCGAAGGTGTGTGCCCAGCACGCGCCCAGGTCGTGCTCCGGTGGCTTCGCCTGCGCGCTGCCCGAGCTAGCTGCTCCAACGCGCCGACGGGTGACAAACATCATCGCCCTCGTTCTCCGAGCCTCCCCTGCGCGCGCTGCCTCCGTCAGATGGCTCCCCGGTGTGTCCCTCCCCGCCACCGGCCCTGCTCCAAGGTGTGCAACCCCTCGTCGCCTCTCGCCCATGAACGTTCTGTAATCTGTACCTCGCCACAAGCAGTGCGATGCCCCGGATGAACTCTGTCGAGTGCAGCCACGGAACTTCCCCGAGCGCCGCTTATTGCATTGCCTCTTCTGTACTGAAGCCGTCGCCCAGATTTTCCATCCGCGTTGCAATCGAGCGAGTCCTACTGTCCTAGCGTGTGTGTCTGCCACCGTGCTGCATCTCTCGTGCGATGCAAGTTCTAGGAGTTGACCTTCTGATGTCCGGTACTCCTACCTAATGTCCCCAGGTCGTGCGACCTGCGACCTACTACCGGTGAGAAATTCGCTCTATGCAATTTCCCAGCCAAAACAAGCTCCACCCACTCTCCTAACTGCTCCCATGATTCTGAACTGCTTGATGTGCTGTGTTCTTTGATTTTTTTATTGTAACCAAGCTGACCTTGCTGCTGGTTACTCTGAATATTTTTTCTTGGCAAAAGGACTTGCTCCAGGTTGGTTGCTGCTGCTGCTGGTGTATTGCTGCTGGCCATGTAATTAAAAAATCCATGCTTCTTTTAAGTTGGACAATTGTAGGACTAAACAATAGTTCAGATTATTCATAGTAGAAAGTTCACTATATTTTCTGGGAGTTCGTTCAGTTCAAAAAAAGCATGTAACAAAAACTAATATCAATTGATTTTTTTTTCAAAAGTGTGATGCAGCCGTGAAGTGCACTTTTTCTGTAACAGTTAGTAATTCAATTTTATTTTCAGGGAAGTTTATGTCCTTTGGATTCGGGGTTCACAATTTTGTTGATAAAAAACCAGTTCATCTAGCATAAAAAAGGTTCACATTAGTGTCTAAGTTCATGTTTTGATTTTATTACTTCTAGGAAGTTCAATTTGACTGCGTCTGGAGTTCACTTTAAAGTCCGGTGTTCAAAAATTGAAAAAAAAAGTAAAAATTTAATAGAAAGTTCATTTAGGAATCACGAGAAGTTCAGAAAAAATATGATCCGCCAATAAGTTGATTTACGAAATTAATATGAAGTTCACTTACGAATCGCGAAAAGTTCAGAAAAAATATCCGTCAAAATAAAGGTTATTTACGAAATTAATAGGAAGTTCACTTACGCACTGTGAGAAATTAAGAAAAATAATTCACAAAATAAAGTTCACTTGCAAGAAAAAAAGAAAGTTCATTTACATATTGTGAGAGATTCAGTAAAAATATGGTATGCCGAGAAGTTCAGTTACGAAAAAAAATAAAGTTTAGTTACCTATTCGGGAAAGTTCATCAACTTTCTAAGAGTTCAAAAAGAGGTTCGAGAATAGGAAGTTCATTTGTGAATTGTGAGAAGTTCGCAAAAATTGTCCAACGAGATATTCAGCTGTGAGAAAACTAGAAAGTTCACTTCCGTTCGCGGGGAGGTTCGCTTATGTAATTCGGGGGAGTTATCAACTTTTTGAGTAAAGTTCAGAAGTGGTTCGAGAATAGGAAGTTCAACTGTGAATTATGAGAAATTCAGAAAAAAGATGGTCCAGCGAGATGTTCACTTGTGAAAAAAAAATATAAAGTTCACTTACGTTCGTGGTAAAGTTCGCTTTCGCTCGTGGAAAAAATAGAAAGTTCACCTCTTATTATTCGGATGTTCACATACAGATAAAGAGAAGTTCACGGCTATATTATAGGCGGTTTATATCTTTGTTTTTCTAGGACGGAAGTCGTACTAGTTAAAATCATCACTACAAGCTCTATTTTTCCAAATCGAATGCCCCAACATGCAATTTGGGAGAATATGAGTATAATTTGACTCTCCCATACCTTCACACCCTACCGGAGTAGTAGAATCGTGTCAATTTTAAATAGATTGACATGCCATCTTGTTTTTCAGTTTTCGTATTTTTAAAATTAATCAAAAACCGTACTGAATTTCGAAAACATTTCTTTACAAAAAAGTTGCCCCTAGTGAACATCTTTCGAACGCCGTATCATTTGTTACGTTTCGATGAGCGGTTTGTAAGTAATTGCCAAAAAACAGTCCGATAGATTTAAAACAGAATTGATTATTTTAAAAACTGCTTTTAAACCGTAATGAATTTTGAAAATTAGCTAGAGATAGAGAAGTTGCAAATTTTCCATAGCTTTTCAACGGCGTATGACTTGCATGAATCCGACAAACGGTTTGGAAATGGCGTCCAAAATACAGTACAAAAACGGACAAATCCGTGAAAACAATGTTTAGTATATTTGAAATTGTTTTCAAACCGTGCATAATTTCGGAACCTTTCAAAAGAGTAAAAGTTGCACAATTTCCATACCTATCCAACGGCATATTATTTACATCCATCCGACGAGCGGTTTAAAAATGGCGTCCCAAATACTGTACGAACACGGACAAAATCGTGAAATCCGTGTTTAGTATATTCAAAATTGTTTTAAAATCGTACAGAATTTGAAAACCGTCCAAAAGAGTAAAAGTTGCGTATTTACAATACGAATCCAACGGTATATCACGTGTGCCATTTAGATCAAGGTTTGAAAACTATAGTCCAAAAACTGTCCGCCAAAATGGGAAACCTAGGTGTTCCGCTAAGAGGTTCACCGATTATTATTTAGAAAGTTCAGAAAGTTGTACAGAATACTTATTCTGTAAGGGGGTGCAGAATAGCTGGAATATATATATATACTAGTTGAATGCCCGTGCGTTGCTACGGGTTTTCAAATTTCTTTCTTCAACATACTTGTAAATATAATGAATGTATAAATATTCACGTGTATGAAAAGATAGCTCTAAAAATAAAGATTACAATGTATAATTTTTTACATTGTTCGTATATGAAATTTAGCAAAATCTCTCTATGCTTGAAGGCATTGGTATGTCACTAATTCTTCTCTTGGTATCTCATTTCACCTGTATAAAATAAATAAATGCTATATATAAATTTTCATAAATTAAAAAATACAAAGTATGAGTATTTAAAGTATGTACGTATTTAGTAATTAAGGACCTCTTTAAAGACAATTGTAGGGATCTCTTCTTTTTATCCTTTATAGGTGGGACGGCGAGGCTCTTAACATTATTTCTTGTTGTAGATCTAGAAAGCGAGACGTACAATTGCCCATGAGAGAACACAGACTCGGGCAAGTAGATACCCACATTAGGAATAGTATGTCCCTGTGCCTTGTTGACCGTCATGGCGAAGCGGAGCCGAATAGGAAATTGTTTTCTCTTAAACTGGAAAAGGAACATCTCATCATCTGAGGGGCAAAGGGGGATCCTTGGCAAGAAAATCCTCTTCCCAGCGTGTGTAGCCCCAGCACAATTTTTTGCATCGATGGCGTAACTCTGAAATCCGTGGACTACCGGCCTCGTTCCATTGCAAAGTCTGTTTGCCGGGTCAATGTTTCTGAGCAATATTACCGGGGCAGTTAATATTGAGCTTCAACTCATGCGGTGACAGCCCATTAGGGGTTAGAGAGTTAAGGAACTCGGAAAGATAGTAGTTGTATGGGGCGTCCACCGCAGAGTCAAAGCTGTGCTGACCATCTCATCCCCCTAAAACCGACCGATATCAGCACAATCCATAATTATTATCGATCAATCTAGAAGGGATTTTGTGCTGATATTTTTTCATTCTTTAGTAGGAATGTCAGTTCACGCCTTGAATATTCATGATTTATAGGGTGCACGAAGGTCAGAGAACAAATAGTGTAAAAATAAGGTATCAACAAAACATACAGACCGATAACAGTACAATCCATTATTATTTTCGCCTTCGTCTACAAGAGATTTTGTACTGATATTTTTACAGGATTTAGTAGACATGTAAGGTCACGCCTTGTAACATATTAAGAATTTTTGGTGTAGGGAAATATTAGGTAAAAATTCATATTGTACAACATTAAGGTTTTGGCACAAAATAGAGACCGATAGCAGTATAATACATAATTATTTTCAAGAGATCTACAAGGTTTTTTGTGTTTATATTTTTAAAGCATTTAGAAGAGATGTGTGTGCACGTCGTGTAAAATTTTCAGATTTTTTGGTGCACGGGAAGGTCAGACAACATTTCGTTCAAGAGATCATATTTCAGAAGAAAATATAGCACCCATAGCAGTTCAGTCCTTAATAGTTTTTGGGTAGCAGGCAAATTTTGGTTCTGCCGTGTAGTTTTCACAGTTCTAAAAACCATGAAGATTACAGTCCGTAGTAGTACAAAAATCATATTCTTTCATGTTTTAATACGCGCGAAACATATCTGTGAAGCATACTCAAAAGCCTGATGATCTACGTGAGAGTAATAGCTCACCAGCGGGCTGTGGTGTAGATGACGTCGATCCGAGGCGAGGATAGTGTCTCCGGCTCCCTCTGATCTATCTCGATCTCTATCTGGTTTAGACAGCGATGGATGCGGCAATGAATGATGCAATCACACGATCCCGGCGGCGGCGGCGGCGTCGTTCGTCTCCGGTGAGCTACGTCGGTTTTGGTAGCTCCTGTGCACCGGATAATAGATCAACTTCAAAACAGCTGATAAGGAGAAAAGATTTAGGGAAGAAAGGCGATGGGATCACCTCTGTTGACGATGACTTGATCAATTCTCGCGACGATGACTTGATCACCTCTTGTGCACCAAGCAACGATGCATAGTGTACGGGCTGGTGCACTGCTCGTATGCCGGACCTCACCCAGCAACGATGCCAAAGCTGCCTCGCCGGACCTCACCGAGTCCCACCCGTCCCTGGGCAGACGAAGGATGAAATTTTGCGTTTAATGTCCTTCCGTTCATTAGGCACAATTAGCATTAAATGGCATTCCGTGTTTTTAACGTCCCCCTTTAATCATGCTAACCTGCTGAGAAACTACATGCGGCCGGACTGTGTGCATGCAAACGGCTCAGAATGGTAAGTTTGGCCCATGTAATTACTACCCAGATTGCGAGTGGGATTACGCTAATCAGGCAGTTTTCGGTCGTCCGATTTCGTCCGTCTGCTAATCAGGCACTTTCTCGGTCGTCTGATTTCGTCCGTTCATGGTCAGAGACAGGACAGTTCATTCTTTTAGTATATATATATATATATATATATATATATATATATATATATATATATATATATATATATATATAGTGAAAAGCTTTCCTATAGTGTGAGTCTCTAGTCACACCGATGACAGCCGCATGATGTGCTTTGAGATCTGTGCCGCACGTCTAACAAAAGTTTCCCTATTTACATTTACCTATTTAGCGTGGCGCATTGATAATTCCTCTTTGGCTGTGTGGTCCTTCTTTCTTGGCTGTGCAACCCCTAGCCCTGCTGTCCTAGCCCTTTCTTTTAGTACGCTTTGTGCTGCAATCCTTCGTGCACACAGCTCCATCCTTCAAAGAGTACCCGGCCGGTGAAAAGTTCTATCATGTCTTCATATGCGCCTGTGGCCAGCCGAAGGTGGTCTACCGACCCGCGAGATAATGGCCAACCTTTACTTCCATGTCCAGTCTCTCTTCGGCCCCGTTTCCTACGCGTCCCACCCTGATGCTTGGTTGGAGTTCAATTCCTGATTCGATTAGATCCAATGCCTTTCTCTGTAATTTTTGTTCGATGCACTGTGTTTTCATTTAGTAGGCTCCGTTCATTTTGATTCTGCTGGCACTGGATCTTGCCGCCGATCTGGACATGTTCACGGCGCAATGTTCAGGCTTTGCTGCATGATACTGCCGTGAGGAAGTAAAGAGATAGATGAGAGTCGTGCTGCATCTTTGATGGTTGTTAATTGCTGAGGGAAGCTAAGAGACTATGGAGATTTTGTTTGTGTCTGGGAAGTAAAAACTTGTTGCTATTGTCCTCCTCGGTCTGATCTGTGGCGCAAGTTTTGAGAAAAACATGAGCAAGGAGAAGCGACCGGTTGATTTGGTGCTAATTATATTCATATTCAGTATAGCATCGGCCTTCTCGTGCAGGTGCCGGCTGATTTCGTGCATCTCATCTCCCCTCTCGTGCTTCTACTGACTACAAGATTAATGTTCCAATAATCTTTGACCGATGCATTTGATCATGCTATTTAGGAGTTAGTACGTGCTAGTTTGGAATCACAAGGAAAACCTGTAGTTGTGCTTGTATGTATCTCTGCTTGATCCAATTTCAGCTTTTTGTATGACAGACAAAAATGCACCGTTTCTTTTGAAAGCTCCTTCCATGTAACCATTCTTCCATGTCGGATATAGTAAACACTTTTACTCTTCTGTACGGTTTTCAAATTCTGTACGGTTTTAGAACAATTTCGAATATAGTAAACACGGATTTCACGATTTTATCCATTTCCGTACATTATTTGAGGCGTCATTTTCAAACCGCTCGTCGGATGGATACAAATAATATACCGTTGGATAGGTATGGAAATTGCGCAACTTTTACTCTTCTGTCAGTTTCCGAAATTATGCACGGTTTGAAAACAATTTCAAATATACTATACAATGTTTTTCGCGGATTTGTCCGTTTTCGTACTGTATATTGGACGCCATTTTCAAACCGTTTGTCGGATTGATGCAAGTGATATGCCGTTGGAAAGCTATAGAAAATGCGCAACTTCTATATCTCTAGCTAATTTTCGAAATTCGTTACGGTTTAGTAGCAGTTTTAAAAATAAGCAATTCTGTTTTAGATCCAGCGGATAGTTTTTTGAAAATTATTTTCAAACCGCTCATCGAAACGTAACAAATGATACGGCGTTGGAAAGATATTCACTAGGCTCAACTTTTTCGTGAAGAAATGTTTTCGAAATTCGGTACGGTTTTTGATTAATTTTAAAAATACGAAAACAGAGAAACATGATAATATGTGTTGGACCATCTTTTTCTGAACTTCTCGTGATACACAAGTGAACTTCCTATTCTCGAACAAGTTCTGAACTTACTCAGAAAGCTGATGAACCCCCCAAAATATGTAAGTGAACTGCCTATTTTTTTTTCACAAGTGAATTTCCCTTTTTTTCGCAAGCGAACTTCTTGACGGACCATTTTGTCTGAACTTCTTGCGGTAAGTAAGTGAACTTCCTATTTTGGCGACCATCTTTTTTCCTGAACTCCTCACGATATGTAAGTGAACTTTCTATTAATTTAGCAAGTGAAATTTGTATTTTTAGTGAACTTCGAAATTTTCTGTAGTGAACTTCGAATTTTTCTGGAGTGAACTTCACGAATTGTTTTTGTGAATTTATATATACTGAACTTCCCCTGCCAGCGAGTTGAACCTCTCGTTGGACCATCTTTTTCCGAACTTTCTCACGATACTTAAGTGAACTTCCTATTTTTCGCAAGTCAACTTTATTTTAACAGACTATTTTTCGGAACTTCTTACGCCGCGTAAGTGAACTTCCTATTAATTTTGCAAATCAACTTATTGGCGGATCATTTTTCTGAACTTCTCGTGAAAATAAAGTATAGATGGCCGAGACTCTGTATTTGAGGTGTCAGCCTTTCCCTGTTCTGCCGGTTACTTGTAAACCTGACAGCTAAAATCAAGGGCCATGATCAATGTCGCCATTAATGTGACCAAACTGATGTGAACTTTCTAATGTGACCAAACTGAACTTCATCTAATAATACAGCTTATTCAAATTAGAGAAAGACACATATGCAATTGTATCAGATGCAAATATGATCAACTTAAATAATTTCACGCTCCTTTTCTACATATACACCATATCTGAACTTCACACTGTCCAGTAGAAGCACCCCATCTCCTTCACACTGAACCCTATCTAACTTCACACTGAACAGGTAGTAGCTCCACGGAATTACTGCACGGAAGTGGCAAGCCGTAGAAGATCTAGGAAGTTTAGAGGAGGCAACTTGTACTCGATGTCCGTACTCGATGTCGCATGTGCGCTCGCGAGGCCATGGCCTGGTCGTCACCGGCACAATGAAGTGGCTGCTCCCGGGGCAGTTCAGGTGCTCGCATGGCCTGGAGATGACCCGGAGCCTCCCGCTCGCTGGGATCTGGTAGGGGAGCAACCGGGGGTGGGGCAGAGCCAAGCCGCCAGTAGGGAGCATGGGTGGCACACAAGGGAGCAGGGCCGGATGCTGCTGCCGGTGGGAAGGAAAGGGGCGAGAGGGGATGCGGTTTCCCAGCGACGCACAGGAGGTCGGGGAGGAGGCGCGGTGCCGGCCGGCGCACGGAGAGGCGTGCGGGGCAGCGGCCTCTTTGGGGACGCGTGCGGGGAGGCGACCTCGTCGGTGCCGCGCGGGGGGCAGCGACCTCGCCGGAGAGGCACACGTGGAGGCGACCTCATTGGGGCAGCGCGGGGGCGGCGACATCGTTGGAGAAGCGCGCGGGAGGATGAGCCGCGCGGGGCGGCACCACCGGCGCGAGGGGGTTCCGGCGGCGCGTTCTAGTGGAGGGGAGGTCGCGGCTGTGGGCTCCGGTGGAGGGGAAGGTCGGGGAGGCGCGCTCAGCGGTCGCCGGGGAGGCGGCGGCGTGCTCGGTGGTAGCCGGGAGAAGCGCGTCGCGTGCGGTGGTCGCCGGGAGGCGCACGGGACGGTGTCCTCGAGCCGGGAACGGAGCGGGGAGGGCGTGCCGCCGGTGGTTCCCGGTGGCGGGGAGGCAAGCTTTGGCTGGGCCTTTTTGCCTGTTTCCGCAGACCATATTTTTACCGTGATTTTCAAACCGTTTATCGAAACGACTCATATGATACGCCATTGGATAGGTACGGAAATTGCACAACTTTTTCTTCTTTGCAGTTTTTCTAAATTAAGTACAGATTTAAAACAATTTCGAATATAGAAGACATTGTTTTCGAGAAAAACTGTGTTTGCATACAGGTTTTGGGGCGCCATTTTTCAACTGCTCGTCAGATTAAAGCAAATGATATATCATCGAATAGCTAACAAAATTGCACATCTTTTTTACCTCTACCATTTTTTCGGAATTCATTACCGTTTAGGAGCAGTTTAAAAAATACATAGTTCAGTTTTTCGAATTTTATGTCCGGTGGACCGTTTTTTAGCGTTATTTTCAAACCGTTTGTCGGATCGAAATAAATGATATGGCATTGGAAAGATATTGACCAGGCGTAACTTATTCGTAAAGAAATAGTTTTCTAATTCCTTACCATTTATGATTAATTTTAAAAATACAAAAAACGGTTAAACAGGTAGACACGATAACCATTTAAAATTGGCACGATTGTGATATTCGAGTGGGTGTTGCTTTATGAGAGTGTAAATTAGACTCATATAGCTACCAATTGCTACGTCATGTTTTTGACTTGTTTAATTTTTTTTGACATGTTTGATTTTCGTACTTGAACCATTTTGAACTTCCCTCGTCACGGAAGTGAACTTTTATGGGAGACGTAAGTAAACTTCCTCACGGAGCATCAGACGCACATACTATGGCCATCCTAGTAATATACATTGAACTTCAAAAGTTTCTCGTATGTGTAATTCAGAGCGGACTTCGAAGTTATATACATTGAACTTCAATTTTTTCCAGATTGAACCTCTAGTATGGAGTGAACTTTTTCCACGTGGTTGAATTGAATCTTTTTCTCACGAACAAATAAGTGAACTTCGCACGTCAGGTTAGTTGAACTTCTCCAAACCACAAAATTGAACTTCATAGCGAAGTTCGGAGCGAACATCATAGCAAAATATAGATGTGAACGGTACAATTTTACATTTTTGAACTACCTTTTTTATTGTGTGCTTTTAACTAGAACTATGAACTATTAGACAGACTAAATGAACTCCAGAAAAATAGATCCTCTGAGTATTGCGAACTTCTATTGGTACTGCATTTTTTCACAAAGGTGTTTTTGACGTAGAGATGCTCCTTTTTGTTTTTCACGTATTAGACAGAACTGAACATGTACCGAAGGAACCAAAAGTTCTGAACTATGTATAGAGAAAGGCCGAACTCCTGGATCGAGTGGAGTGGACTTCCAGTGCTGTTCGCCGGAGGAGAGTGGACCACCGAACGTGCACCATCGGCAGAGCATAGCAGGGGAGCGAGTTGGGGGAGGTGCAGGACGTCGCCGGTGAGCTGCAGGGAACGGGCAGAGGGGCCGCCCGGCGAACTGCCGCCTGCAGGGGATGGGGACAGGTGCCGCCCAGCGAGCTGCGAGGGAGCAGCAGGCGACGCGCGGGGGCTAGATTGGTGGGGATGGCCGGCCGCGGGCTCTAGGAGGGATGGCCGGGGATCCGTGGCGGCGCTCGCGGTAGCCGGTGGGGCGGGGCACGGGGAGGTGTCCGACGGCAGGGGGCGCGATTTGAAGCCGCCAACGACGGGTAGATGCACTAGATGCAGGGGAGGAGCGTCTCTCGTCCACCGCCGCGGCTGGGCCGGTTAGATTGTTGATATGTCATAGGGCTCCTTCTGGTTGTATGTTCAGATGGTTATTCATGTATCGACCCTATCTGACCCATGATCTGTAGTGGTCTTTTGTATGTTTGGACGGAGAATAAATAAAATAATAAAGGCCATATGCATCATTTTGATGCAGAGGCAAGTAAATGTACTGCCAGCAGAGAAACCAAATTTATGCAGATTTAAATGACTGCATTATTAGAACAATCAGAAAATATATAATTGCATAGGTAAACCGATTCACATCATAACAAGTCATTCATACACCAATGATACTATATATTCGGACCATAACGAACAAATAATATGTATATAGCCAACACCGGAATAGAGTGTAGCCAATATCGAATACGTCCTGAACCATTGCACACGGGTTTAATTTCGGGAGCAACTAGGGCTCACTCGAGTGAGAATTAACTTAATTCTCACTCAGATAATGTCATCCAGTTGCATGTGCAACTCATGTATATACCATGTCCAACTGAGAAATCTCAGTTGCAACTATGCACAATACATGTGCAACCGAAGTAATTTGAGTTGAATAAATGACATATCGCACGAATCACGATGTAAATCTGACGGGGTTAGAGTTGAGTGAGCTCTAACTTAATTCTCACTCGAGTGAGCAATAGCAAAACCGTTTAATATATGTTACACTATTGCGGTAATCTCTCCCAAAGAAACAATTGTCGGTTGACTGAACACATGCCTATATGAAATTTCTGCTTGCATATATAAATGCATGCCTCGATCTGGACGTGCCATTGCTGCTACAAAACTTTTCAGCCAAAGATATTGATGGCACCGACAAGCAACACCATATTATAGATACGGTTGTGTTTGCTTGTCTATCTAAACATAAAACGTCCAGTATCCGTCCACCTATTTTAAGGGAAGAAATTGCTCCATGAACTCAACACTAGGATGCTAAAACGGCGGGAACGCCCAAGACTCACTGCAATTAGTTTCTGTGGAGGAAGAGCGATGCAAATTGACTAGGACTAACACTACGGGAGAGCTGGTCATTCCCGTGTGCCTAGTACACACGGTAAAGCCTAAAATACACACGGCAAAGTCTTCGCCGTGTGCCGCACACGGCAAAGAACACACGGCGATATCTTGCACGGTAAAGAGCTCTTTACCGTGTGCCAAATATCGGGGCGCACGGCAACGTTATGAAGTGGGTCCCACCGTCACTTGACGTCGACGACGGACGTTGACGGCAGGCTCCTGACAATTGGGTCCCACCGGTGGCTCATTGCCGTGTCCTCCAGAAAACACACGGCAAACAAGGTTGATTTTATAAAAAAATAAAGCATGCCCGGCCGGCGTCATCACCGCCGCCGGAGAGGATGGAGTCCACGTCGCCGGAGAACACGGCGAGGACAGCGACGCGGTCGACGAAGATGGCGGCGTTGCTCCTTGCTCGCGGCCGTCGGCGCAACGAGGACGGCGGGGTGCTCCTGGACCGCCCCGGAGTTCGACGCGACGGGGACGGCGGCGCGGTCGAGCTAGTCGATGAAGACGGTGGCGCTGCTCCTGTGGCTCGCGGTCGTCAGCGTGACGAGGATGGCGGCGTGCTCCTGGCTCGCCCCAGAGTCCGATGCGGCGAGGACGGCAGCTTGTTCCTGGCTCGCCTCGGCGTCCGACGGTACGAGGGCGGCGGCGCAGTCGAGCGGCGGCAGCCCGAGAGGTCGACGGCGTCGATGGCAGAGGTCGACGAGGACGACGGCAGCATCCTCCGGGTCGCGTCCGCGCCCTCGTCGGAGAGGATGGAGTCCGAGCGGCGAGCGGCGGCAGCAGCCTGAGCAGCACGGCGTCCATGGCAGAGGTCGGTGTCCATGGCGGCGGCAGCCCGAGAGGTCGAGCGGCGCGGTCGAGCGGCGAGGTCGAGCGCCGGCAGCCATGGAAACCAGCGACCGCACGGCAACTCACAGCCCTCCACCGGAGATCGCCTCCAAGATCCCATCTCCAACCCCGTGCCGTGCTGGATCTTCCTGCTCCTGCTCGTTTGCTGAAGAGAAGAGAGAGAGAGATTGTGGATAAGGCCAGGAGGGATGAGTGGCCACGGGAAAATAAAGGAAAAGAGAGAGAGGATAAGGAGAGAGAGGGGGAAACGACTGGGCCGTTGGATCATGCTGTATCCAACGGTCCAGGATGATGATCCGCGTGAACACGGTCTCAGCCAATCAGAGGACCGTGATTCTTTGCCGTGTGTTAATGTTTGGCACACGGTAAAGAGTGTTAGTTTTATTTTTCTTTTCTTTCTTTTTTGAAAGATTTTCATGGAAAGTTTGTCATAAATTAAGTTTATTATCTTTCCTACCAACTAGTACACATATGAGGACTCCAACCGAAAGATTTATTTTTTTATATTTTCTTAGTGATTTTTCAAAACAATGTCAAAATGGCGACCGTGGCTATTCGTTGAAAGAGGTCGAATTTTTCAAAACTATCGATGTTTCTGTGAAATAATCACTACTTGTGTACCTTAAAATGATTTTTGTAAAAATTTCAGAACAAATTATCACACACTTGTAGTACAAATTTGAATTACTTTCGGAAAATCGGCAAAAAGACATTTAAATGTGCGAAATTATATAGAAAGGGGGGAAAAATCCTAATATTTGGGAATTATCCATAAACTATGTACTACTTTGTGTGATAATTGGATGGGAACCATTTTGCACCATATTTTTAGTACTTGCTTCACAAAAAAAGTCATTTTTGACACTTAGAAAACGAAAAATGATATTTATATAAATAATTTGAAAAAACTTTGTTCGGTAACATTGTTTAGCATACCAATATACACCTATGTGCCAAATATGGAAATATTATCACAAACTATGCCACGGGAATGGTCATGTCTTGGTGGTTTGACTTGAAACCTATACATGTTTATAGATGATAGACCTTTGTGTGAAGGATTTTTATGAAAAGTTTGTCAAAAATCAAGTTTATCATTTTCCCTGTCAACTAGTACACATAAGAGGTCTCCATGCCAAAGGATTTATTTTTTTGAGTATTTTTTCATTTTCTTTGAGTTTTTTTAAAAAGTTCCAAATGGCGAGCATGGCTATTCGTTGAAAGAGGTCGAATTTTTCAAAACTATCGATGTTTCTGTGATGTAACCACTACTTTTGTACCTTAAAATGATTTTTATAAAAATTTCAGAGCAAACTATCACACACTTGTAAAACAAATTTGAATTACTTTCGGAAAATCGGCAAAAAGACATTTAAATGTGCGAAATTATATAGAAAGGGAGAAAAATCCTAATATTTGGGAATTATCCATAAACTATGTACTACTTTGTGTGATAATTGGACGGGAACCATTTTGCACCATATTTTTAGTACTTGCTTCACAAAAAAGTCAATTTTGACACTTAGAAAATGAAAAATGATATTTATATAAATAATTTGAAAAAACTCTGTTCGGTAACATTGCTTATAATATCAATATACACCTGTGTGCCAAATATGGGCACATTATAACAAACTATGCCACGGGGATGGTCGTATCTTGGTCGTTTGACTTGAAACCCATAGATGTTTATAGATGATAGAACTTTTCGTGAAGGATTTTTTTGTACAATTTGAAAAAATAAATTTTATTATTTTTCCTAGCAACTAGTACACATAAGAGGACTCCATGCCAAAGGATTTCATTTTTTGAGGTTCTATTCATTTTCTTTGAGTTTTTCGAAAAAACGATCCAAATGGCGAGCATGGATATTTGTTGAAAGGGATCGAATTTTTTAAAACTGTCGACGGTTCTATGAAGTAACCACTACTTTTGTACCTTAAAATGATTTTTGCAAAAATTTCAGAGCAAACTATCACACACTTGTAGTTCAAATTTGAATTACTTTCGGAAAATCGACATAAAGTCATTTAAATGTGCGAAATTAGGTAGAAAGTGATATAATTCCTAATATTTGGGGATTATCCATCAAATATGGACTACTTTCTGTGAAAATTGGATTGGTGCCATTTTGCATCATATTTTTGGTACTTGCTTCACAAAAAAAGTCAATTTTGGCACTTAGAAAATGAAAAATAATATTTATGAAAATAATTTGAAAAAACTCTGTTCGGTAACATTGTTTATCATATGAAGATACACCTATGTGCCAAATATGAGCACATTATAACAAACTATGTCATGAGAATGGTCGTATCTTGGCCGTTTGACTTGAAACCCATAGATGTTTATAGATGATAGAACTTTTCGTGAAGGAATTTTTTGTAAAATTTGAAAAAAAGAAAGTTTATCATTTTTCCTAGCAACTAGTACACATAAGAGGACTCCATGCCAAAGGATTTCATTTTTTGAGGTTTTATTCATTTTCTTTGAGTTTTCGAAAAACGATCCAAATGGTGAGCATGGATATTTGTTGAAAGGGATCGAATTTTTTAAAACTGTCGACGGTTCTGTGAAGTAACCACTACTTTTGTACCTAAAAATTATTTTTTCAAAAATTTCAGAGCAAACTATCACACACTTGTAGTTCAAATTTGAATTACTTTCCGAAAATCGACATAAAGTC
Source organism: Puccinellia tenuiflora (assembly GCA_012064385.1). Taxonomy (NCBI): domain Eukaryota; kingdom Viridiplantae; phylum Streptophyta; class Magnoliopsida; order Poales; family Poaceae; genus Puccinellia; species Puccinellia tenuiflora. Next base: position 1,232,662 of record QRDG01001191.1, read on the forward strand.
ATTTAAATGTGCGAAATTAGGTAGAAAGCAAGAAAATTCCTAATATTTGGGGATTATCCATCAAATATGGACTACTTTCTGTGAAAATTTGATTGGTGCCATTTTGCAGCATATGTTTTGTACTTGCTTCACAAAAAAGTCATTTTTAACACTTAAAAATGAAAAATAATATTTATAAAATTCGTTTGAAAAAACTTTGTTCGGTAACATTGTTTATCATACCAAGATACACCTATGTGCCAAATATGAGCACATTATCACAAACTATGCAGTGGGGATAGTCATATCTTAATTACAAATAGATATAGTAAAACTAGAAAAAAAAATAAAAATCGGTCTTTACCGTGTGTTGGCACACGGCAAAGATTTATTCTTTGCCGTGTGCCAGCACACGGTAAAGACCTTCCGTGACGGAGCCGTCTTCCCTTCCGTTTTGTGGACACGTGTCAACTTTCTTTACCGTGTGTCTTTCTTTACCGTGTGCTTTTTACCGTCTTTACCGTGTGCCATTCTTTGCCGTGTGTTATTTTGCTTTCAAAACCGTGTGTTATTCTTTACCGTGTGCGGCACACGGCAAAGATAGACGTTGCCGTGTGCCCGATATTTGGCACACGGCAAAGACCCAAGCACACGGCAACGTCGTGCTCTCCCGTAGTGTAAGGCCCCCTTCTTTTCAGCTTATTTTCCAGATTCTCCCAGAAGCTAGAAAAGAATAATAGACCTTCGCCATCAGGAACTCTTGAATCGTCCATTAGCTTCTCCCAGAATCTCGTTTTTAAAATTTGTTTAAACTTCTAAATAAGTATTGGGAAGACAAATTTAGAAGTTTAAACAAATTTAAAAAACGAGATTCTGGGAGAAACTGATGGAGGGTAGCTTCTGGGAGAATCTGGAAAATAAGCTGAAAAGAAGGGGGCCTAAGAGTCATCGGGAACAGAACGATGAAATTGTGCATTTCCGAATCATGTGCCTTGGATCTGTAGCTGTTTAGTAGGCGAGAGAGGTGGAGCTATGCCGCTGGCACGCTGCCGGGTCCGTCCCCGGCGTGGCCGATGAGTAATGCAGCAGCAGCCTGCCGATGTCCGACCCTACACTCCACGGCAAGGCCGCCAAGATCAAGGAAGACACGCTGCTCTGCTGCTTCTGGCTAGCTTTTGGCCTTTCCCATGGTGCCCGGCAGGAGACCCGCCATAAGAATCCATGGCGCGCTCGTCGACAAGATTCCGTTACCTAGCAATACCAGCATCTCTATCGGCGCTTGTAACAGAAACATTCGGCAAATGTGTCGAACATATTCTATTAAGAGGCCGGAAAATTATTGTCGGGGTAATGGAGACGGGTGTTCTCACCGGCGCTCCCATATTGGGTCTCCCAGTAGCTTTTTCCCCATTTTCTCTACACAAAGAAGATATTCTAAAATACAAAATAAAACCGAATTGCATAGTTTTGAACACATAAATTAGTTCAATAAAAAGAATTAAAATAATTCACCACAATTCAAATCAAATTAAATTCGATACTGAAGCTTGGAGTTCTTTGCACGCCCACAGATGCTCAAATATTTACGTGCCCACATATTCTCAACTATTTCAGGGAAAGAAGACGAGCAGGAAAGAGACGAGGTGGGCGGTGACGAATGCCCAGGTCGTTGCCATGTTGTACTAGTCGGTCAGGATTCGACGTGGAGAGGATTGCCGCATTTGTCTAACATTCCACGCCAGTCCCTATGGACCGGAGCCGTGGTATGGTTGCCAGACGCGTTATTGCGCTCATCCATCAATTTTTTTGCTATTGGAGCCGTTTTTCGCGTCGGATGCCTCAATAACCCTACTGGAAGCGCTATTGAGAACACAGGTGGAGATGCTCTATGGAATTGGGTGAAAACACGTTCCTCACCCAATCCTCCTCTATCACCCAATCCCCTTCCCCAGCAATTAAGTTTAGGTGTTTGGCACAAGAGATTTTATTGGCGACACTATATAAAAAGATATAAAGCAACAATAACCAGCTTTTAGCGTTCTGCATGTGTACTCGCAATCGAATCTGAAAGACAAGCCAACATTTCGTGCGTGCTATTGCCGTCAGCCAGAAGCACCGGCCAGAAACAGAAAATAGTCGGCTTAGTGAGAGGCTTCATGCGTAAATATTATATACTCTGATGCGCGTGCATGGGCTTCATGCGGCCGGCATTCGCGATCAGCCGCATTTCTTGCCCCCGTGGCACAACTTCTGTCGGTAGAGGGGACGCGCGCAGAGGAAGGCATCAACCGCCGTGTGACCGGGTAGAAGCCATAGTTGATCTTCTTCTAAATGCTAGGAGGCAAAGAGCACGGACACAACGTCCTTGAGCAGCCGTCGAAAATGTGAGGGTGCATCACAAATATAAATCGGATAATTTAAACCCCGCGGTGGCACGCTGATAAATCGCTTTGTGTGTGTTATACCTTATCGCTTACTTTAAGAAATTAAACGGTTTTGCTATTGCTCACTCATGTTGTCACTCCGTGAGAAGTATGATAAGGATAATACCATAGCCAGATCTTTGGTATAAATTACTATCATGTCATCTATAGTGGATCTAATATATAATATGTATAGTAGTTAGCTATATTAATAATTAACCCACCTTACAATTCCAGAGAGAGTGTTGGATCACGTGTTGCAACTGACTCTCCTTTCTCTAGTCTCTTCTTTCTCCCCTAACCAAGAAAAATACATTATTTAAATCCTTATATACTGAATCTTATTCTACTTTCTCCAAGAGAGACTTCTACTAGTGCTCAAGAAAGCAAGACCGTTACTAAAAGAATGGTTTTATTTATGAAACAATAGTAAGTATGCCATTTACTGCTTGTAGAAATAAGAAAGATAAAATTCCTGCCGCCCCCCCCCCCCCCCCCCCCCCAAAAGATGCATGTGACTAAAATGCTAAATGTTCCCCTAAGAGGTTGTAAATAGAAATCAATTTATACCGGTAGCTAAACACAAAACCAGTCAGTAATAATAAAAAGCAATGATAATGCGTTATGTTTTCCTCACACACAGCCATGCAGGTCCCCTTCTTGAGGATCGTAGCTTTGCCAAGATGAAATAGCTTATGTTTGAAATAACGCAATTTTGTTTCCTTCCCAACTCCCATGTTACAAGGACAGCAACTCAATCAATTGTGGCATGGATAAGATTTTCTATATATTTGAAGTGGCAAACATAAGAAAAGTGATCATCGAATATTTTTAGTAGAGCCATTCTTCAATGTCTAGTATTTTGTAGGTTAACTATTAGAGGCCAACACTTAAAATAGAAAATAATTGTACATAGAGTTCTTAACCATGTATAGTTCATTAATTTGACTGAAAACTATGGTCCTTGAAGGACTAGAAGTTTTCACACCAAACATACTTGCACAAATAATTAGTGGGTGGTCGAAATGCTCTCTGATTTTCTGAAACCACTTGGGTTTTTCCTTTTTTTTAGAGCAAATGGATTTCTTTATTATAATCTAAACAAGTATTGCAAAAATTGATTTTAACTAAAAAGTCATCTCAAAATTTAGGATGGAGGATTTTCCTTTTCATAATTCTTCTCCGATATACAACATCATTATTGAATTGGATGTTCTTTTTTTATAATGGAAGTTTTATTAAACTCACAAGTTCACATCAACATGATAGAATATAGTAGGGCTCAAATCCCACATCTTCATAGTTCGGATGAACGGTCGCAGAAACAAGAAGAAAAGCAAAAAAAGACCGGCACAATACAACTGCATGAAAGACTCGTAGATCGATGCTATAGATGCATGCATGGAGTGGACGAAATTTGTTGCACTTCAGCACTTGAAATCTAGCAATACCTGTCCAATTGTATGCTTTTATCTTGAACCTCGCCAAGCTACATTAGCTTTAGACTAGATAGCTAAACGAACAAATCCTGTAGTTTCAGGAGTACCAAAAACCTTATGAATATTAAGCTGTCAAATATCACTCAGAAGCACATCACCAATTGTGTTGTTGTGTTTTCCTTAGAGATTACAAACAAGTTACCGAATATGGCACCGAGAGGAACTTAGGCTGCCAAAAACATCTTTCCGAAATTTTGTAGCCCAACCATTATTCTCATGATATTTTCTCCCATGAACAAATCATCCATGCTGAATGTGTTGCATTACTGTTTAGAATTAGGAGCCGTCATCAATTTCAGACTGGATAAAACCTCTATTTCCATATTAAAATTCTTCTTAAAATCACGTAATTGATATTTTGTTCCCTGACTCAACGGTCAAGATCAATTTTGTAAACAAATTTATAGTACTATCCCAAATAGAAAGCCCCCATAAAGCATAGGTTTGCGAAAACCTTCTCCATTCAACGATGTAGCATTTGCAATTATCACCATCTTCTTTACATCAATAACGTTGATCTAGTCATGTCAATTTTCTAATCAAAACTAGAAGCTAAGTTGTAAAATCCGGTAATGTCAGTTGATATGTGAGTCACACAAGAGTGAACTATTTTTTTTCCTCCCTTTGTACAAAAGACCGGTGCTCTACCAAGTATCGAGCTTGTTTTCAAGTTTACCGAGAAAGAAGTCCAAGTGAGCTGCACAAAGCTTCTAATGAGAGGCATGTTGGGATTCCTAGGACTTTCAAAAATAAATTGGCCTGCCTAAAAATTCGGAATATTTGCAATGTAGTACTTACTAATAATCTTCAACTCACATTACAAACCACTCACTTGTCAGCTGGACAACAATAGAAGGCCCTAGAGTCCTAGTCCTCGATCGACGCTTTCACGACAGTTGTGACACATGCACAAGCTGGTAAAGGTTGCATGGGATGCAACAGGACGGCCTTGTCTTACTAGTTATGACCACTGGTCTCTAGGAAAAGCCACATGTACAAGCGTCCTGCATTGGCCTTTCCCTGCTAGCATAAAGGCCTTCATGGCTTTTGTCGATGCGGCAAGCAGGATATCCATTGGTTGTCAAGGTATTTTTGGAAACAAACTAGCTGTAAGATTAGGTTTTAACTTTATTTCTGGTGTCTCCAAATCTTACACGGTGCTCATCTGATAAGTTCTTGTGTGTTACTCTGAGTGTTTTCATCCTTCAAAGGATCGGTATTTCGATAGTAATTAAACTTCTATGCGCGCACATATATATGTACATGAAGAAGGCTTGTACGTATTATGCATGTGTCTGACCTAGCTAAGCTTTTATGACCGCTAGTTAGCAAAGCTTTTATGTACATGCATAAGGCTTGTCGGTATTATGCATGTGGCTTGTCATAAGGTGTTTGGGAGGTCCAAACCATAAAACTTTACCCATGTAGATCTACATGCACCCAACCATGTCACCCAAAAGCTCAAGCTGAGGAAGAAAGGAGAGCAATACATTTATACTTCAACAGCATACAAGGAAACGTTGCATTCCCCTACATGCTAGATATATGTAGTTTCTTTCATGATTTGATAATTGTGTTCCCTTATAGATGTAGGAAACCACACATACATGAACTAGATTTTTTTTTTGGAAGTTCAACATTCTCCAACTTCATGCGTCTCACCCATGACATCGTGACATGCTCGTGCGTCCTACTCCGACCAAATATTTATGGGGAATAAGTCCTACCAATACCCGAGTAGAATGAAATTTGAAGATCAACATGTGTGCTTGAAGGATCTCGATCAGTTATGAAAACCTAAGCTTAGCTATCGGAGAGGCTGGTGGATAGGGTCGCGTCACACTACCTTCTTGGAGGCTTCTTGGAGTTCTTAAGCCCTCTCGATGTGACGTGTTCGCGGGTAGTGGGCAAGATGGATCTGTGGTCTAGGGAGGTGTACGTCGAGGCAGCGTACTCTGTCGGCTGTGCAAAGATAGTCCTATGGGGCACGACTGTGGCCTAGCGAGTTTTGGTGCGACCGGATGTTATGCGGGCAGCAAGTTCATAGACCCACATGTTCGATATCTATCAATTTGGTTGCTATGTTGGGGCGGCGTCCCCTGATTTAGCGCAACATTCAAGGTCCGTGGGCGGTTGATTGGGTAGCTGGGCTACGAGGAAGAGTGTATCGACCTACGTCAGCCCTATCCTCCACACATCCACATTGTGTCTACGTCAGCAAGTTCGTAGGCCCACCTGTTCGATATCTGTCAATTCCGCTGTGGCACTTACACTAAGTGTTACTATCAATGAGGAAAAATTAAGAGAATAGATCTACTTGCAAAAAATAGTTCTCAACTAAGCCAATGTGTTGATCCGTGAATTGTGTTACACCCCTACAAGATATAGTACATTATATACAATTGTTCATTTTGTTACCTCTATCTATCTATCATATCTACATTCCCTAAGATAACCCTACGCACCCCTTTCCTCTGTGTAGCTTGCCACTCTTCGGTGACGACGTAGCGCAGTGGTGTATGGACCGATGGCACCGTCCCCGTGAAACACAGAGTCGGCGTGGATCTTTGAGTTTGGGTACTTTTGCCGGTGTCGATCTTGGTGGCTTTGGTGCTTCTCTTCCACATTCGTCTCAACTCTCATGTCGACCTTCTTCTCACTATCGGCAAGCTTTCCTTTGCTCTCATTAGAATTGTTGGTATCTTCTAGTATGACGGTGAACACAAATGGACCCACCTCAATGTAGTTGTCCATCTTGAGAATAGGCTCTAAGGTCTGAACCACCTCCCTCATGGTGGGCCTCGACTTCGCGTTTTGGCTCAAGCACTTGTAGGCTAAAAGCGCAACCTGTTGGGCTCCGTTGCATGAGTACTGGCACTCCAAAGCTGGATCCATAACTCGGTGCAACTTGTCGGCCTTCTTGAGATATGGCCTTGCATAGTCCACCAAACTTTGCTCCCTAGAACGCCGAGCACGATCTATGGACCGCCGACCCGATAGGAGCTCTAGGAGCACTACACCGAAACTGTAGACGTCGCTCTTTGCTGTCAGGTGCCCTGTCATGATGTACTCTGGTGCGGCATATCCATGTGTCCCCATGATGCGTGTCGTGACATGGGTGGCGTCACCCTGTGGCCCATCCTTAGCGAGGCCGAAGTCGGACAACTTGGTTGTATAATCCTGAAATGCAACAAGAAAATTAGGTCAATTGGGCATATAGAGGCCGGGAGATTCCCTTTTGGAGAAAAAAAGTTAGTCAAAAATAACATGTGACGATTGTGCTATCACTATATATCTATCAGTCTACATTATTCCACGGGTAGGTATAATCATTTTTAGGATTATGAGAGCTAGCTGGGCATCCAGGAAACTTCCAAGTTTCGATCATGCCCCAGCCCCCAGGCCCCAGCTGGCTTCCCAGAAAACAATTTTGAAACGCGTGTTAGACTTTGACATTCAAAGTCTCCACCACGAAGCAGCGTACTGTACGTAGAAATGGCAAAGTTTTTGTTCGTTGAAACTTCAAACGTCTGAAACGACCGGCCGCTAGCTACACTTCGGTGAAAATTAATTAAGAACGGGTTTGGTCGGGTGGTTCACTTACCGAGTCGAGCAAGATGTTGGACGCCTTGAAGTCGCGGTAGATCACCGGCGTGTCGGCGTCGTGGAGGAAGGCGAGGCCCTTGGCCGCGCCGACGGCGATCTTCATCCTCGTCATCCATGGCATGGGGCCGTCGAGGCTTTTGAACAGGTGCTTCTCCAGGCTCCCGTTGCCCATGTACTCGTACACCAGCATCCGGTGCTCGTCCTCGTAGCAGTATCCGATCAGCTTCACCAGGTTCTTGTGCCTCAGTTGTCCAAGGAAGAACACCTCCGCCTGAAGAAATTTGAGGAAGACAAAGTTAGATATATAGCACGCGCATAGTCAGTCGATCGAGCTAGCTCGATCGAGGTATTTCACAGCTCGGGCAGACAATGGTGGTGATCGAGTCGATGTATTACCAGCCACTCCTGATGGCCCTGCGTGCTGCAGTCCAGGTCGAGGTACTTGACGGCGACGGCCTGCGCCTCGAGTCCCGGCCGGAGCCCTGCGCCTACGTGACCCTTGTACACGGGTCCAAAGCCGCCGGAGCCGAGGTGGTTGGAGCGGGAGAAGCCGGCGGTGACCGCCTTGAGCTCCGCGTAGGTGAAGGCGTGCAGGTTGGACCCGGACAGCGTCAGCGACAAGTCCTCCGGCGTCAGCGTGCCCGTGGATCCCAGGCTCGACAGAGACACCCGCGACGACGAGGACGACAGCAGCGTCCTGCGATCCCCTCTTCCCCGCCTCCGCGGCGACGACGGCGAAGCCCCCGCCGCTGCGCCTCCGACGCAGCAGAACAGAGACTTCCACGACTGTGCGGAAGCCATCACTCAACTCCGAGAACAACTAGGCAACAATCCTCCCACGGCAAATCGGCTAGCTTGGTTTCTTGGTTGAGCCTGAGATTAGACGAAGAATTGAAGAAGAAATGGGAGGAGGAGGAGAGCTGAGGAAGCATCTGCGGCCGATAGATGTTATATATAAGGGAATGGTCTCCGCTCCAAAAGTCCGAACGGGACATCATGCTTGACAACGTCGTGGCCTCCCTCGTGGGCATAATTAAAAACCCGACGCGCGTCTGCGGAAACAGTGCCGAAGACCCAACAAAAGGCAGAGAGTGGTTGACCACATTATATTAGTAGTAGCTTGAGTATTCACACGTGCTCAGACAGACCACGAGAAAATTCCATATTAATGTTCCATTACCATGATGAAAATGCTTTAGTACGAGGATGAACTTGCCTCTTCCAGGTGTACGTCTTTCAGTTACAGAATGGTCACCGTCAAAGCGTTAATTAACTAATGATATTTCGGCAGGCCGGCCAGGGCAGGAAGGTGATATATAGGGAAATCTACTTGCAAAGCAGGTGAAGCTGTTAGCGACGTCCAGCTGCTACCTGAAGCTGGTAGGGCAGCCGCAGCAATCAGCAAAAAATAATGGAAACAAGACCTGACATCAAGAAGATCTGATTCCAGCAAAATCTCTCCTGCACCTTCCAGGCAGCATCATACAACGTCCGTGCGGTTATGCGTGATTGTTATTCCGCCCTTCCGTTGTCGACACGTACGTGCAAGGCATCTGATCATGTTCGACAGACATCAGATCATGGTGAGCGGTCAGTTCGACAGACTGGACGTACAGGTCATGGAGTGGGGAACATCTTGTCCTATGGTCCAGATGCACTTGAATTATGATGTTTGTGACAGCCCTGCTTAATAGGATAATGAGCAGGCTGGCAGTAATCTAGAGTTTAGATGTTTGCTAACCAGAGTTCATCCTACCTGTCGTGTTTTATCAGTTGACATTTTCGGACGCTGTTTCTTTTATAGTGGAGAACTCGAGATTCGTATCATGCCTCTGCTGTATAGACCGACAGAACAACCTCGCACGATTGCCAATAGAAAAATGCTTCTGCATTGTCGCGCCATTTTGTCCACTGTCATTGTGGATGAAGCTTTTAATTTCTTGGTAAGACTGGATTGTATGTGGTTCCAACAAATTCAGTATGCCAATAAGTTCTGTATATAAATTGCACTGGGTACATTGTCATTCATCGTCACGCAAAGGAATACGACAAAGGTTTCCTCGGTACCTCACAACATATGCATTGAACTGATGTTAGAAATTGCAAGTAAATAATATGTTGTTACTTATATGTACTCCTCTAAGATCATTTAACTTTATAGATAATAACATTTACTTTGTCCTATTGATCCAAAAAAAAAAAACCAAGGTCGTGTCAATGTATAGAAGTATACCAGCCAAGCTTTACACATCAATGATAGGGTACAAAACCGCAGACTTCAAGCTTCACACATCAATGATATTAAAACGATTTATCTAATCAGAAGCAGCTTCAATCCGGCGAAACCGTACGCACTAACGCGAACCGTTGGTTCAAGAGCCAACAGTCCGGATTTGACTTGAACGAGCAGCTTCCGCGCGACGCCCACGTCCGCACACGAGATGTCTTCGTGACCCGAATCCCACCTCCCGCCGCCGGCCTCCCTAGCACGACAGTTGCCCCAATCTCCGCCCAGCCTTCTTCCTCCACCAGGACGATGGCCGCCGCCCTCGCGACACGCATCCCGGCGGGCTTCTCTGGATCAAGTGGATCTCGACGGCGTCAGGCGGTCCGCCGTCGTTCCCCTCACATCGCCGGCAAACGACGCCATGCCGAGCTGTAGAAGGTTGTCCAGGAGATCCGTCTCGTCGTTCTCTTGGTCACCGTGGAACGTATGCGTGTTGGGATGGACGAACCCGCGAGAACGCAGTCGGCGCCCCAAACGCCGCCAGTCGCCGCCGCGGAAGATCCCGTCGCCATCGTGCCTCCTCCCACTTCGCCACCTTGTCCTTTAGCCTCTAGGTGACCTCCTCTTCCACCATGTCTTCCAGATCCGTCTATTGCATCCCATAACGCCACTTCGTCGTCGGCCGCAGTGCGCCGCTGCCGCGCGTCGTCGCTGCCGTCGCTTCGGTGACCACATCCGAGCAGCTACGCCACCTTCCGGTCGGCCTCCGTCTCGCGCATCCAACACGCATCTCTGTGCTGTCCCGCTCGTTCGCAATCGAGCTGGGCGTGGTTGATTTGGCCACTGCCTGTCGACGCGGACGTCATAATGACGTCGCGTGTGCAGCTATGCTGTGTGAAAGAAATTGAGAGGAGAGTCTAGGCGGAGAGATTGCAGCGGCTCTTTGTGTTTTGCTGCTGCCGCTGATTGGTAGCTAGCTGCGCTTGTGTGTTTTCTTGTGTATTTCTCTGCCGATTGCGAGCTAGCTGCGCCTGTATTCGTTGATGAAGGAAGACCAAACCGGCCCGTAGTCCTATTTAGATCCTTTTTGATGGGTACGTCTACTATCAGTCATACCGGATAGTAGCTGGTACGTACCTAAGCTAATGAAGTTACCACCCCTAAGCTACTGAAGTTACCACCCCGTAGTGATAAAGTTACCAACCTAAACTAATGAAGTTACCAACCGTAAACTGATGAAGTTACTGCCCAATCGTGATGGAGTTACCCGACCTAAACTATTGAAGTTACCACCCAATAATGATGGAGTTACCCACCCTAAACTGATGGAGTTACCCACCCTAAACGGATGGAGTTACCCATCCAGAAGTGATGTAGTTATCAAACCTAATCTGATGAAGTTACCGCCCTCGTAGTGATGAAGTTACCAACCCTAAACGGGTAAAGTTACCGCCCAATAGCGATGGAGTTACCCACCCTAAACTGATGAATCTACCCACCAAGTAATGAAGTTACCATACAGTAGTGATGAAGTTACCCACCCAATAATGATGTAGTTACCCCACCCTATAGTGATATAGTTACCCACCCTACACAAATAAAGTTACCATCCTGGACTGAAAGAGTTACCAATCCTAAACTGACTGAGTTACCCACCATAAATTGATTAAGTTATCCATCATCAACTGATAGAGTTACCACACAGTATTGATGTAGTTACCCACTGTATACCGATGGAGTTATCCTCTCTAAATCGATAAAGTTACCCACCCTAGACTGATAAAATTACCACCTAGTAGTGATGGAGTTACCACCCAATGGCGATAGAGTTATCCACCCTAGACTGATAAAATTACCACCTAGTAGTGATGGAGTTACCACCCAGTGGCGATAGAGTTACCCACCCAATAGTAATGGAGTTACCCACCCACTCAATAGTGATGGAGTTATCCTAAACTGATGGAGTTAACCACCAAAAATTGATAGAGTTACCCACACTAAACTGATAGAGTTGCCACCCAGTAGTGATGTAGTTACCCAACCTAGACTGATGGAGTTAACCTTTCTGGACCGATAGAGTTACCATCCATTGTATATTTTGCGTCCAAAATGAATCGTTGTGTGGGGTGGTAACTTACATACTACTGCCTGGTAACTTACGTGTTAGTGGCTGGTAACTTTTGGGTCCGAAAAAAATTTCGTCGAAACATATTGATATGGGATCTAGTTTCGAAGATCTCGACGCGACTAGTCCAACAGTGAAAACGGATCATAAATCGCATAAACGGTTTGAGCTAGAAAACATTTTAAATTTTCGAATTTGGTATTTAATGCGGGATGACATCAGCAATTTTGGCTTTTAATGCATGCATGCATGGTAGAGAAGAGAACTCACGGTGGGTTGCTTACCGATTTGACTTTTGTACGAACCCCACATATGCTTAGTGCGTGCTTACGGTTTTGCCAAATTGAAGCAGATTATACGTAGTCGCGTCCTATTAAAAATGTATAGCAGCCAAGATCACCTATTGATATCCCACTGAAGTAAGCAAGATTCGCACCCAGACGACAACACTTACGTCACCAAGCAGCCACAAAATATTTGTGAGGTTTTGGGTTTGCACACCGGTTTAAATCAGCCGACCCACCGCCCTATTTAAAACGGAAGAAGGAACCACAGAACCTCAACGAAAAACAACCATTGTTCTTGTAAACTGATGAAAAGAGACATGTGCAATACTAGAATGGCAGAGCCAAATAGTTTGCGATTGAACTAGAACTAGGAGTCGTCGGGAAGAAAACAACAAGCAGTCCATGGTAGGCTTCAGCTCTTCCGCTCTGTTGAGCGATATGGTTGGGAGAGGTGCAGTCAAGAGTCAGCCAACTCAGATTATTGTGGAGTTAGTGCACATGAGTCACTACTCACTAGTCACTACAGAACCACCGGCATGGAATCCCTCTGCATGTCATGCTTGGCTTCCATCTGAGACTGACGGCATTTACGTAGAAGAAAACGTAGACGTGGGAGCACCTGTTCTCGGGTGACGAATCCTCACAGCAAACTCTTGGTTCTGTTCTCACAGCTAGCAAGTTTGACAGAAGACGAATCCTCCATGTAAATAATAATAAATAAAACACTCAGTGGAAACTACATGCACATTTGGTGATGACTTGTGATTGTCATGAGGAATAAAACATACTGAAAAAATTGAGGGAATAAACTACTCGATTTATAGAAGGCGACTCTCACTACTTATGCCAACGTAAAAATGGAGGCCTAGCATCACATGGCATGAGCGAACCAATTCGTGCAGGTTCTAGTAACAATCACTGGCTCAAGCCAAATGCTAAGTGGTAAGGCATCCGGTCGGTTTCCCGTTAATTAACCAGCCAGCTATCATTGCTTAATTAATGAAAATAGCAAGTATTTTACCTTGTTTTAAGAAAAATAGAAAAACGACTCTGCATAATCATGCAGCTAGTATCAAATATTACCATATCTAAAAAAATTGCCAGAGTCCGAAACGAAGAGATATAATCAGCATCATGTGCTATAATATGGTGAACCTTTTTGCTCACCTCACCTATACAACGTAAATTGTGTGTAAATTGTGTAAACGACCAGACAAATTCGACTTTACGAGATAAACTGATATACAGAAAAACACGGCTGGTGGTGCGGAGTTTCATCTTCGTTGACAAAGACAGCGGGTCATGGCGGCGTGGTGCAGCAGTGACTTGATGACGGTTGCGGCATGATGGACTCGCGCAGGTTGGAGGCGCTGTCTGGTGCCATGGTGACATCGATGGCAAGCCTTTTCCAAGGTCAATGCGTTGACAGGTTCTAAAGATGGGTTCGAGGAAGATGGCAGCGGCGGCTTCTGGAGCGTGTGCAACGGCGCCGGTCTTGAGTCTGTTGGACCAGTTATTGCTCCCGACCCGCCATTGGGCGGCTTGGTTGGAGGCCTTCAGTTTTAGATGTTGTGCGTTGGTGCGAGGTCCGAGGATCCTTGTTGTCAGGACGTTGGCTTCAGACTTTTTATTGTATTACTTTGTAAGGCCCCGTGGAATAATTAATAAAAAACATTGTGTGCATTGTTTCGATGCAGAGGCAGGGGTTTTAACCTCCATTTCGGAAAAAAAACTGATGTACAGAATTAAGATATACAGGTTTACTTTCATCACAATTTGAACTCTCAAAATTAAATTAAACAGCTCAATCAAGTGCACAGATTTAAGCATACTAGACACGGAATCATGTTGTTCACAGAAAAATATGGTAGCAACAACATACACGATAAAGCGGTTCTTAAATCTCAAAAATGTCTACCATACATAGACAGGCAAATAGGGAACAAATCAATTACAAAAGAGACCGGGGATAGAACTTTTTTTTATTCTAAGCTTAGACCGGGGAATACTAGCTGAATGTGATAAGAGGGTGCCTTCTGAATCTTCCATAGAATTATTCTTGAAATGCGGAGCAAAAGAATTAGAGTAGCGACAACACATGCGCCTTAGATTGAACACATTCAAAATGACAAAGCTTGCCCTTTTCCCATATATACAGGGTTTGAGACCCTCAGCAAAATTTGCGAGAGTTAGGAATGACATCTAAGCTCCATAGGTTCATATTGCCGACAACATCATGAGGCGCATCAAAATTGAGAGGACTAACGATCAACACATGCACACCATCATCCATAATAAACCGGATGCAAGCTTCTACAATAGTTAATCCATCAGTAAGATCAACAATGTTGTTCTCATTCCCATAACAAGAGGCACCACTAGGTTGGAGTAGGTATTAATATGGACACACGTACAAATTCATCTCCTACATCAATAGTAGGAAGGGTAGCAATAGCCGTCATATATGGAGTATTCGTGTCATGAAGATCACCATATGAACGAGTCTGGACTATATTGAATGCATAGAGTTCTTATGGATGTCCCGATGGCATGTTTGGTTACCTATGAACCCCCGGGCTAGACTCTGGAGATGCAGAAATGGCCCGTTTGGTTGCCTAGCCCGCTCTGCATTGTTGCCCCGCACGGTACTTACAGCACCCCTCAGCCAGGCCCGCTAGGAACGGCCGATTCAGCCGTTTTCATAGAGCCACCCTCTCTGCATGCATTTTGGGGCAGGGTTGGGGAACGCGGAGCCGAGCTCGTGCGCGTATAGAGATGGTGCGAGCTCGCGCGCAGGCGAAAAATCGGCGGGGGTTTTTGGTCACCGCACACTATTTTTGCCACTCTATTCACCCCCTCTCTCTGACTGCCTAAACTCGCACCACTATTTCCCCCCTTTCGAGCTCTTCACCATTTTGCAGCATGTAAGTGGCGACGAGATCTCCTCCTCCGGTCGGTGGTGGTCGGCGGTGAGATCCCCTCCTCTAGTCGGCGGTAGTCGGCGATGAGATCTCCTCCTGTTGGCGAGATGTCCTATTCCTCCCCCGTTACCTCCATGGTTGTAAGTAACATGCAACCTCACTTGTGTGGCCTAGATCTATGAGCATGTGATGGATGTGGGTAGATCTGAGTAGACCTGTGTAGGATCTATGGTATGTGCTGGTACATCAAGTTGATCAGACTAGTTCTGTAGTGTCTTGCTCTCACCGCTATGCAGTTTGTATATTAGAGAGATCTGTAGTGTTGTTTTGTAGTGTGTTGCTTGTACAGACTACATAAGAATACTTTTGTTGTGTATTGGTTCTACAGAGTGTAGTTCTAATGATCTTCTTATATCATTCATGTCCGTTCATGTTCTCATGATATGCTTGATTGTTCTACAATGTTGTGCTTGTATCAACCTTTGTTATGCATGCTTACAATACTACAATATGTAGGACACCACCACCAAGGTGTTTCCCAGTTCCCCGGATGTTTTGGCTACATCAGTGCTCTGTGAAGCTGCTTCAACAAGCACTGGCACCTGATAAGTTCCTACAACTGAGATCGGCTAGATGCCTCCCAATGAAGTGGCCTCCTGTTTTATCCACCTTTGTCCTCACAAGTATGGTTGAGCTCGCTAATGGTGGGTTCGATATTCAGAGGGAAATCAGGGACAAGAGCTTGGAAGAGATTTGTAGAAGTGTTCTTCATTTCTCCGGCAACAAGTCACCACTACTCATGTGTACAATCACCTCAGAAAGTGGAGACATAAGTGGAACATGCTCCGCTTGGCACAAGTTGAAGGGGTGGAATGGTAGGAGGAGACTACTTGTGTCGTGGGGCTACCTTTCGGGTCACCCACGGTGATGGTACTTGGGTCACGCCAAGGAAGGCCCAGCGAAGCCCAAGAAGGATTCCGTATACAACAAGTAGTCGACATTGGGTCGGTGAGGAGGTTTCCATATCGTGTACGTGCAATCCGCACCGTCCACCCGAGACCCGGCCTGTAGTATAAGGGCCGGGAGGGTGCGCCGTCTAGGGCATCGAATCATTGAACATCGCATTGTAGCCACCAATCGATAATTCCAGACAAGCAGGAGTAGGTCTTTACCTCAACTCGAGGGGCCGAACCTGGGTAAATCGCCCCCTGTTAGCCGTCGTGTTCACCAGCCTGATCTCTTTCTTTCTCCTTCAATCAACCCGGGGTATTCGACCTTGGGATTTGCCGAGTCACAAACTCGTCAATTGGCGCCGTCTGTGGGAAAGAACAGATCGCTGGAGTCGTGATCATGCCGGCCTCATCCGCAACCAACAACGCCATCAGCGCGAGGGAGTCGATCTACACCGGCTTCCTCGAGTACGTCGAGCACTCGCCGGCGGATCTTTCGGCCTACGCCGGATTCCAACAGAGCACGTGGATTACCTTTGGTAGTTTGCGTTATCTGGTGGACAGTCGCGGAACCCTCCGCCCTACGCAGGCTGCCCTGCGCTCAATGGAGGCACCTGCATCCATGGCGGCTGCACCGATCGCAACCTCACCCGCCGTGAAGATTACGGAGATCGCATCTACATCGACATCTGCGTCTACATCAACTGCGCCGACCATGACTTTACCCGTCGCGAAGATCGCATCTACCGCGGTCAAGGCGACTGCGTCTACTTCGACTACATCAACTTCGACTGCGGCGATCGCATCTGCGGTTGCCAAGAAAAACGCATCTGCTGCAGCCACGGGGCGAGTCAAGTCTACTCCGACCTACCTGTTCGGGCGCCAGCCAAGATCCGCACCAGCTTCGGTTGCGCCGATCGCATCTACTCATCGGGCAGCCGCCAGTAGCAGCGACCGTGGTACCCACCACGTTGCTGTGATCTTCGACAACGAGTACAGCTCAGATGAAGGAAGCACAACAGGGAGCATCAGCCCCACTCGACGGGTCTACCCCGCGCAAGTCTACATGGTCGGTCCATCAGCACCCATGTACCCCATGGAAGTCACCCTGCAAGACAAGGTGACGAAACTCACCATCACCCGGGAGCTGGCGATTAGGGCACAGAAGCACGTGGACGATGGCACGTTTCCTGCCCCGGAAGATCCACAGGAAGATCGACAGGCGGTCCAGTACTTGCTCTGGAAGGAAGCCGAACGAATCAAACAGGATAAAGCCGAGTTGGCCCGGCGCAAGGAGCTAGCCGACGAGTCGAGTGCCAGGAGGGCAGCGCTCTCGTTCCTGTCTGGATCAGAAGAAGTCGATCAAGGAGGAAGGCACAGAACACGCATGCCGCGGGTGCACGAGGCCGATCGTATCCACCTCACCCGTAACTTGGAGTCATCTTTCTTGGAAGACGAGGACGGAATACCCATCCCCAGAACACCCGCCTCTGCGCTTATGGGAGTCGAGACCTATTTGCGGGTCATGCAGCCGCCGGAAGGAAGCGCCAACGCCCGCGTACACAGGCAGCAGATCCAAGCCTTGAGGCAAGTCGAGGAAGCCTTGTCAAGGGGAGAACCAGTCGAAGGGATGTACGAGGAACGAGGACGTCGTGACCGTGGAGTCACACCAGCGGCAAATCGGGAACCGATTCGACTGCGACAACTGCAGCCCGGCGAGGACGGCCGCAACGTCGTCACACAGAGAAGGATAGACCGTGCCCGTCGACTGCGAGAAGCAGGACTGCTCGACGATGATGAAGACCACGAGCCACGTGGAGCCCCGTGTTTCAGTATAAATATTCGCGACACGAAGATGCCCAAAGGTTTCAAGCTGACGGCGGAGACACAAAAGTACGACGGAAAGCAGCACCCGCAGGATTGGCTGGACGACTACCTCATCGCATGCAGCTGCCAAGGTGGTAATTCGACTACCGCCATGCAGTACATCCAGCTGATGCTCACGGGGTCCGCCCGCGGGTGGCTCAACACGCAGCCGAAGGATGCCTTCAGGACTTGGGAGGAATTCAGGACTGCATTCATAAAAGGTTTCCTGGGAACTTACGCCAGGCCAACCACCCTCATCGAGCTCCAAGCTTGCAAGCAGGGCCATGAGGAGCGACTCCGTTCGTACATCCAGCGGTGGACCCTGCTCCGCAACACCATGGATGGAGCCACCTCAGAGGACAGAGTCATGGACGCATTCATCTACGGCCTCACCCGCCGCGACCTTCGCGAAGAGCTTGGTAGGCTCAGGCCGAAGAATATGATAGACCTTATGCAGATCGCCAACCAGTGGGCAGATGGAGAGGACTCCGTCCGCGACTCAATGCCAGATCCCCAACCCAGCAACTGGCGAGAGGGTCGACTGAAGAAGAAACCACGCTTTATCGGCCATGACTCAATAGAGTTAGTAGCGGCGGGATTCGAAACCCCCCGTGAGAATGATAGAGGATATAGCCAAGGCGGTGGCAATGATAGAGGATATAGCCAAGGCGGTGGCAATGATAGAGGATACAACCAAGGTGGTGGCAGCGGCTACCGCGGAGATGGAAGTCGCAAGCGCGAGTGGCGCAGACGCATACTCACGGATGAGGAAGAGCTACAGCAACCCTGCAGGCACCATATGTTCAAGGACCCGGAAACAGGCAAGTGGGGATCCCGACACCTGTTGAAGGACTGCAAGAAGGCGCAACGGTTGGCCAGAGCCTTCACGCGCGTACTTGCTACGGACGGGCAGCAGGTTCATCAAGCATCACCCGCGGGACAACCAGTCGCGGGACAGCTGGCAATCAACGCACCACCAGCTCCTCCACTCGCCAACCCAGCGCAAGCAGCACTGGCTTACTACCCGCAGCAACAACCGCAGCAGCCGCAACAGCAGCAGCAGCAGCCGCAGCAACAGGACCCTGCCAACGTGTTCCCAGCACCACGCGGGCAGATGAACATGATACAGAAGGGGCGTCCTTCCAACAGGACCCAGAAGCTCATTACTCGCCAAGTCTTCCAGGCAATCACCAACCCACCCGCAGTACCCGAGTACCTGAGAGGATCAGAGATAGACATCACCTTCTCCAGGGCTGATCACCCGCCGGCAATACCACGCCCCGGGCATGCCGCTCTGGTAGTCGAAGCTCAGATCGGGGAGTACACCTTGAAAAAGGTGTTCATGGATGGAGGCAGCGGAATCAACATTATTTTCGCTGACACCCTCAGGCGCATGAACAGGTCAACTTTCAACCTGACGCCGTCATCTAATACCTTTCACGGTATAGTACCAGGGCAAGCAGTTACGCCCATGGGAGTAATCACACTTGACGTGATCTTCGGCACACCCGACAACTTCCGGAGGGAGGCAATCGACTTCGAGGTGGTCGACTGGAAATCACAGTACCACGCCATCCTCGGGCGTCCAACTTTTGCAAGGTTCATGGCGATACCCCACTACGCCTACCTTATGCTCAAGATGCCTGGACCCAAGGGTGTCATCACGGTGAGAGGCGACTTCGACCGGTCCGACAGCTGCGACCGCGAGTTCAACAGGATCTCTGAGTTCTTTGGGATGGAAGATCACCTGGAGATGCTGGCAGTCGACAACGACAAGACCCTCTTCCCCCCAAAGAAGAAATCATCCAAGGACTCGGCGTTCAACACCAGCGACGATACCAGGGCCCACCAGGTACACCCGACAGATGCTGACAAGGTGGTCCGGGTGTCATCAAGCTTGACCAGCGCATAGGAAAGCGCGCTCGTCGAGTTCCTGCGCGAAAACTGGAAGATATTCGCCTGGCAACCTTCTGATATGCCAGGCATACCAAGAGAACTCGCCGAGCACCGATTACACGTTCACAAGGACGCCAGACCTGTCAAGCAAACCATGAGGCGCTTTTCGGGTCCAAAGAGAGACGCGATCAGTTTGGAGATCGACCGGCTGCTCCATGCCGGTTTTATTAAAGAAATCAAGAAGTCAGAGTGGGTAGCAAACCCAGTACTGGTGGAAAAGAAGAAGACGAAGAAACTCCGCATGTGCGTCGACTTCACCGCCATCAACAAATGTTGCCCCAAGGATCACTTTCCGCTCCCGCGGATTGATCAGATCGTCGACTCGACTGCGGGCTGCGCACGTCTGTCCTTCCTGGATGCCTACTCAGGCTACCAGCAGATCAAGATGGCAGTCGAAGACCAAGAGAAGACGGCGTTTATCACACCACACGGTGTGTTCTGCTACACCATGATGCCCTTCGGGTTGAAAAACGCTGGGGCCACGTACCAGCGTACAATGCAAGCCTGCCTGAAGGAGCTTATCGGGAAGGTAGTCCAAGTCTACGTCGACGATATCGTCATCACCACCCGCAAAGAGGACACCCTCATCGACGACCTCCGCAAGGTCTTCGAGGCACTCGACAAGTACCAGATCAAGTTGAACCCAGACAAGTGCGTTTTCGGCGTCCCAGCCGGAGAGCTACTGGGGTACCTTGTCTCTGCGAGAGGAATCGAAGCAAATCCAGAAAAGGTGCAAAATATACTAGACATGCCTGCACCAACAAAACTTCATGACGTACAAAGTCTAGCCGGCAGAGTCGCAGCACTCAGTCGATTCATAAGTAAGCTGGGAGAAAAGGCCCTGCCCTTCTACCAGCTGATGAAAAAGGCCGACAAATTCGAGTGGACGGAGGAAGCACAGGATGCCTTCGACAGGCTGAAGAAGACCCTGACAACCCCTCCAGTACTGGTAGCACCCCAGGAGAATGAACCACTGTACCTTTACGTGGCGGCCACGAACAGAGTGGTCAGTACCGTTCTCGTAGTCGAACGGGAGGAAGAAGGAAGGGCTCATCCCGTCCAACGGCCCGTGTATTACCTCAGCGAGGTATTAACAGAAGTCAAAGCAGAGGTACCCGCACTATCAGAAGTTGGCATACGCCGTCTTCATGACGTCAAGGAAGGTGGTACACTACTTCTCCGAGCACCCGATAACGGTGGTAAGCTCCTCCGCCCTATCAGACATCCTCACTAATCCATCCGCTACAGGGCGAGTCGCCAAGTGGGTTGTCGAGTTAGGGCCATGGGGGCTGAAGTACGTGCACCCGAAGGCAATCAAGGCTCAGGTCCTCCCGGAGTTCACCACAGAGTGGATAGAAGCGCAGCTACCAGACGAGCCTGATTTATCGACTGCATGGACCATGTACTTCGATGGATCCAAGAAATTCAACTCAGCCGGAGCGGGAGTCGTGCTCATATCACCCAAAGGCGATAAGCTTAAGTACGTGCTGCAGATGAAATTTCCAACACCCTCCAACAATGAGGCGGAGTACGAGGCACTGATCCACGGCATGCGGATGGCCAAGAACTGCGGCGCCACTCGCCTCATGATCTATGGCGACTCCTACCTGGTGGTGCAGCAAACAATGAAGCAATGCGACGCCATCGCTGACAATATGATAGCATACAGGGAGCTGTACAACCAGCTGGAAGGCCAATTCGACGGCTGCGAACTGCGACACATCGGCCGCGAAAGCAATGAAGAAGCCGACATCCTTGCCAACCTCGGCTCAGATCGAGCTCCGGTTCCACCCGGAGTCTTCCTCGAGTGCATCACGCAGCGCTCTATCAGGGTCCGGCCCCCGCCAGAACCCCCTGCATCGACAACAACGACCGCCAACCCGCAAAGCACGGAGAAGGAACCCATGGAAATCATGCTGGTCGAACCCACATGGACAAGCCCGTATCTGGCCTACATGCTGCATCAGCGGCTGCCAGAGAACCCAGTCGAAGCAAGGCGCATTGTCCGCCGCTCGAAGGGCTTCACCATCATCAAGGGCGAGCTTTACAAGCGAAGCATCTCAGGCGTACTCCAAAGGTGCATTGATCCATCGGACGGCCAAGCTATTCTACTCGACATCCACGCCGGAATCTGCGGGCATCATGCAAGCAGCCGAGCACTGGTTGCCAAGGCCTTGCGAGCAGGGTTCTACTGGCCCACTGCAATGCAAGACGCAGTCGAGCTCGTAAAAAGGTGCGTCGGCTGCCAAGAGTTCGCCAACAAACCTCACGCACCCGCATCAGAATTGAAAACCATCCCACTTGCATGGCCGTTCGCGCAGTGGGGACTCGACATGGTAGGTCCCTTCAAGAAGTCCTCCCCGGGTGGGCACACGCACCTCCTGGTGGCAGTCGACAAATTCACGAAGTGGATCGAGGCGGTGCCAATCACAAGTTCAACCGCAACTTCAGCAGTCAACTTCATCAGGTCCATCGTCTTCAGATTTGGCGTGCCCCACAGTATCATCACCGATAACGGCACGAACTTTACAGCCGAGGAGTTCAGAGATTTCTGCGAGGAACAAGGCATCAAGCTCAACTACGCATCCGTCTCACACCCGCAGTCTAACGGACAAGTCGAAAAGGCCAACGGCCTAGTCAGCAAAGGGATAAAGAAGCGTCTGCGAGTGCCGTTGAAACGAGCTGCAGGAGCCTGGGTAGAAGAACTTCCAAGCGTGCTATGGAGCCTACGCACCACGCCGAATAGATCCACCCAATACACACCGTTTTTTATGGTGTACGGCGCAGAAGCAGTCTTACCCTGTGACATTAAGTTTGACGCTCCACGAGTCGTGGCCTACGACGAGTCCGACGCAGAAGAGGCACTAGAAGATGACATGGACACTCTAGATGAAGCACGCGACATCGCCCTCAGCCGCACAGCAGTGTACCAGCAGGACCTGCGCAACTATCACGGGCGACGACTGCGACCGAGAGCTTTTGTCCCAGGCGACCTGGTCCTTCGACTCAAGCAGAAGAAAGTGCACAAGCTCGCCTCCCCATGGGAAGGCCCGTACATTGTGACAGAAGCAATCGGCAATGGAGCATATCGCCTGAAGGACCAAGCCACAGGAACAGTTTGCAGTAACCCGTGGAACGTGGCACAGCTACGCCGCTTCTACGCCTGATGTACCCTACACTGTAAACTCAAAGTAGCAGCAGGTTTCTTACGCACTCTTTCCCTCGCCAGGGTACCTAAGGGGACTGGAAGGGTTTTAATGAGGCGGCCTGTTTGCGAGAATAAGTAAAGATGATTAAAGAAATTTTTGTGTCACCCTCTCCTTTGTAGCCTAGGCCGCCACTCGAACCACTCGGGGGCTGCGCCATACAGGCATCACCCGAAAATCCTCGGCCGCCACCCGACGCACTCGGGGGCTCGCGCTGTACAGGTCTAAAGTTAGCCTAGGCCGCCACTCGAACCACTCGGGGGCTGCGCCATACAGGCATCACCCGAAAATCCTCGGCCGCCACCCGACGCACTCGGGGGCTCGCGCTGTACAGGTCTAAAGTTAGCCTAGGCCGCCACTCGAACCACTCGGGGGCTGCGCCATACAGGCATCACCCGAAAATCCTCGGCCGCCACTCGACGCACTCGGGGGCTCGCGCTGTACAGGTCTAAAGTTAGCCTAGGCCGCCACTCGAACCACTCGGGGGCTGCGCCATACAGGCATCACCCGAAAATCCTCGGCCGCCACCCGACGCACTCGGGGCTCGCGCTGTACAGGTCTAAAGTTAGCCTAGGCCGCCACTCGAACCACTCGGGGGCTGCGCCATACAGGCATCACCCGAAAATCCTCGGCCGCCACCCGACGCACTCGGGGGCTCGCGCTGTACAGGTCTAAAGTTAGCCTAGGCCGCCACTCGAACCACTCGGGGGCTGCGCCATACAGGCATCACCCGAAAATCCTCGGCCGCCACCCGACGCACTCGGGGGCTCGCGCTGTACAGGTCTAAAGTTAGCCTAGGCCGCCACTCGAACCACTCGGGGGCTGCGCCATACAGGCATCACCCGAAAATCCTCGGCCGCCACTCGACGCACTCGGGGGCTCGCGCTGTACAGGTCTAAAGTTAGCCTAGCCGCCACTCGAACCACTCGGGGGCTGCGCCATACAGGCATCACCCGAAAATCCTCGGCCGCCACTCGACGCACTCGGGGGCTCGCGCTGCACAGGTCTCAGTCAGCCTAGGCCGCCACCCGAATCACTCGGGGCTGCGCCTAACAGGCATCACCCAAAAATCTTCGGCCGCCACCCAACACACTCGGGGGCTGCTCAACACGGGTTATGAGTTCACGACACAACGTTTTCATATACTTAGGGATTAACCCGTATCAGCATATTCACATGCATACGTACATTCATGTTACAAGCTAACATTATACAACAAAATTTTTCTTAGTCGACAGGCTCTTCCTTTGGCGCATCCAGTGGCCCTACACGTCGCTCTGTATGATTCATGACATGTTGCATCACCTGACGTGCGGCTTCAAGGGATTCAGCATAATCAACATCCCTGGGCAAGCCATCAAGTATTCTGTCCAAGGGAACATGAGGTCGATGCAGTCGAACATAGGCAAACGCCGTGTTGGCCCCGGCAACAAGCTGGTTGAAGACGACCACCTTCAACGCCCTGCTACTGCGGAACCTCTCCAACAGCGCGGGCAACCCTTCCGGCTGCTCATCAAGGGGGAAGAACACTTTGTTGATCTGCCAGAGTGCTTTCCTGCAACCCTCAAGAACGAACGCAGCCCGCCAGGTGCGATCCAGCATCCGCGCGAGTATGCGGCCCTCTCCCTTATGTACCCAGAATTGGCGAGCCTCGACCGAGTTACCGGTGGCCTCGCTATCCACGCGCTCGTCCACTCGAGCGTTCTCGGCTTGCCAGTCGGGATTAACAACTGCAAATTAACGGGTCAAGGTGCAGAACAACGCAAGCATGAAGAAATCAAAGAGAAGCAGCTAGAGCACAAACCTTGCAGCTGTCGACATATCAGATCAATCTGGTCAAGAAGGAACCGTTCGCGCTGATTGAACGGCCCAGCGGAACGTGCCCTGAGACGATCAAGCTCCACGTCAGTTCTCCGCAGCTTCGACTCAAGTTCAGTGATTTTGTTCCTCATATAATTAAACACTCGCTGATCGTTCCTGCTCCGCGCGGGAGCCGGAGGAGTCGGACAACGCGAAGGACGCAGGCGCAGCCGAAGAGGTACCTTCATCCAAGTACGCACGGATACCTTCCGCGACTTCAGGAGGAGCACTTCCGTCAGGCTGTCAATTTAAAGAACATCAGAGAGCACTATTTTCAACAAGACTAGACAAAAACACAGTCGCATGACAGAATCAGCATATCCATTGATTTCACCAAGTTTCATTACAAAAGACAAAAGAAGACCCCTACTACAACACTACATGGCAGAACCCGACGGTGCGCGGCCCTTCTTGGCGGCTGACTCTGCAAGCTTCCTCTCAAAGGTGTCAATCAGCTTTTTAGCTAACTGAGTCGCCTTGTCCTTGACGCTGGTCAGGGACTTGGACTTTCCATCGGGCCTTCGAGGGAAAGTCGCTCACAGCCGCCTCAAAGTCACCCGAGATCCCATGACCGAGTAACAGACGGAAGGTGAGCTCGGAGCCGCGTACCGTCTGGGTGCGGGTGTAGTTGGCCATCACATTCGCCTCAGCAAATGGAGCCGTCAGCTTGTCAGCCTCCTTAGGCGCGGCCTGACCAGGGAAAACACCTTCATAGATGTTGGCCAGGGCGCTCGAGGACTTCTTCACAGCGTCCGCGGCGCACGCGCAAACCCGGTTGCAGAGGTCGACTGCCGCCGACAAGGTGGTATTCGCGCTGGACGTCCCTTCAGGGGGAGAACCACCACCAACACCTACATTCAGAAATAACGCGAATAGTAAGGTTACCTGCAGGCAACAAAGGCAAAAGTAGGCTTTTATCAGCCGAGAACTTACCACCAATGGCCGTGGCAATGCTAATCAGGCGTTCGACCTGAACCTTTTCTGCCTCAGTCTGGGTCTCAAGCGACTTCTCCAGTTGCTGGACCCGCTTCACCAAGCCTTGGTTGTCTTCTGCAGAACACCCGAGCAAAAGATCAGAATTGCAGACAGTCGAAGAAAGTTCAAAAGACTCGACAAGGGATACTTACTCCTCGACTGCTCAAGCGCAGCACGAAGTTGACTAGCCTCCTGCTCCAGACGAATGAAGCGGGTGGCCGTTTCCATCTGCTGACGATAGACGGGCTGCGGAAAAAGAAGTATAAATCTGTGCCCGACTATTCTAGTCACGCACATCTTCGGGGGCTACTCCCATCGGGAGCGCTGTTCGCGCACCCGATACAAGAATTTGCAAGATAAGAAAGAAGATACTTACATGCTGGATCAGATCAGCATCCACGGCAGTCGCATCAGCGGCACCATCCGGCCGGGTGGCCGTCGAAGAGTCCAGCACCGGAGGATTGTTCGCCTGTGGCGCCTCTTCAGTTGTACCAGTCGCATGCTCCGGGGCAGCAGACTGGTGTTCCTCGTCACGAGGCGAAGCATGGACATTACCACCTTGATGGCTGCTTACAAAAGATTCAGGAAACACCCAAGGAACAGAAAGAAGAACCGAATCAGAAAGGTTCAGTCGCAGAAAGTTTACCTGTCAACATCTTCACCATTGCTGCTCATAGAAGGAGACGGCATCCTCCCAAACCCCGCGGGAGGCGCGGAGTTCAGCGGAGTCGCTATCAGCGGGTTCACCAGCTCCTTCGGCGCTGAAGAAGATCCGCTAGAGTCCTTCTCCTCCTCTGCCACCTCCTTCAAGGGAGACGTCGCCGCGCTGAAGTCGACGTTCTTCTGCTTACGCCGCTTCGCGGGTGGAGCCGTGTCCTCCTCTTCTTCCTCCTCCACTTCCTCGCTACGCGAGTAGGCAGGGGGAGGACTCTCTTCATCGCCGTCCTGCTCGGCAACGATTGCGGCTTCAACGTGAGCGCCATTCTCCATCAACGGAGGAAGGCTCACGTAGTTCTTACGATCCTGAAGAGCAGCAAGCAACAGTCGGAAAATCAGAAAATAGACAGTCGAATGACACACAAAGAAGACTTCAAGATTCAAACACTTACCTCTGGGATCGGATTCGTCGAGCTGAACGGCTCGACTGAGCAAGTCACGTTGCACGCGTCAGCAACCCGAAGGCTGGTGATGCCCCTCACCTTGGTTGCGACTTGTGCATCGTCCATTGCCGGGTCGACTGCCATTTCCCACATTGGGAGAGGGCGCTGTTGCAGAGGCTGCACCCTCAACCTGTGGAACATGGCGATCAGCTGGATTCCGCCGGCTTCGCGTCCCATCGTCTTGATCAACCCGCGAAGAAGCGCCTGCAGCGGCTTGATCGACTCCCTCTCCTCCGTCGACAGGGGGTGCGACCAGGCGTTGGTCTTCTTCAGAGGCCGCTCAGCGGCGAAGTCGGGGATCCCGGCCTGGTTCCACGTGATGTAGAACCACTTCTTCCTCCAGCCTTGCACGGAGTCGGACTTCTTCATGTGGAAGAAGTTCGTGTCGCCGCGCAGCTGGATTCCGAAGCCGCCGACCGGGTAGGTCTCCTTCGACTTACCCGCCATCCGGCGCACCAGGAAAATAGACTTCCACAGTGCCCAGTGGGGTGCGATCCCCAGGAAACACTCGCAGAGCACGATAAAGCTCGTGATGCTCAAGACGCTGTTGGGAGTCAGATCATGGATCTGAATCCCATAGGCGTACAAGAGCCCACGGACAAAATCGTGCAAGGGGAACCCGAATCCCCGCGGAAGGAACTCCACGAAGCAGACGCGTTCCCCATTGCGGGGAGCAGGGATGGTATCCTTACCGGGCGCCCGCGTCGTCGCCGTGCTCTCCGGCGGCAGCAGCCCCTGCTGGCGGAGGTTGTCGAGCTCCGCCGCTTTGACTGAGGATTTGCCCCAGTCGCCCTCCACCTTTTTCATCCCGGCGTCGTCGCCGGCGGCGGCGGAGGAGCTCTCAGTACCCTTGCTCCTCTTGTGGCCCATGTCGCCGGAGGAAAGGGGAGAATTTTTGTTGGAAGCTTTTTGCGAGGAACAATGGAGGCAAGAACTGGCGGCGAGATGGAGGAGAATGAGGATGCGTGAACTGCCTCTGCACCGCGGTGAAAAATATATACCGCGGGGCAGTTCATCACGGCCGTCCATCGTGCAACTGCATCGCGCCGCAAGAATCCAGCCGCCCACGTGTCGTGCTCCACTACGCACGGGAACCGAAGCATCATCATCACGCCGCGGAGTTTTCGCGCCCAACGGTCCATATTCAGCGGTCGTCGCTGTGGCAGCGGGCCCACCATCGTCACGTCCCGTCGGGCGCAGAGCCTGTCGAGTCATGTCATCAAAAGCGTCATCCCTGACGTCATCATGGAAGTGTGTCCAGTAAGCCAAGCAATTGGCTGAGCATTCGACAGCCGTTCGACTGAACCAAGTACGTTCGAACAAAACGTTCGAGTGGAGTAAGGCGAAGTAAGCTTTTTAAAGCTGATGTTATGACTAGTAGGCCATCAAGGCTGAGTGAAGAGTAAGTCGAGCCAGGACAGTTTCGACTCGGACAAATTCGAGTCATTTGTTTACTCCCATCGGGAGCGGGCTTTTTCGACTGAGGGTAAATTTGAGTTTAATCTCAATTGCGAGCAATTCAGCTTAATCTCGGGGCTACTCCCATCGGGAGCGCTGTTCGCGCACCCGATGTTTATGAAGAAAAGTAGTCGAAATGCTGCGACTCCGAAAAAATCAAGACGGCGCACCCGAAGAATCAAGACAAGCTCACTCGAAGCAATCTTCATCAACGATTCCATGTGGCGTGCCCTGAAGGGGGGAGTCCTCCACCCGACTCTGCGATTCGACTGAGCACTCGGGGGCTACTGTCGTGGGGCTACCTTCGGGTCACCCACGGTGATGGTACTTGGGTCACGCCAAGGAAGGCCCAGCGAAGCCCAAGAAGGATTCTGTATACAACAAGTAGTCGACATTGGGTCGGTGAGGAGGTTTCCATATCGTGTACGTGCAATCCGCACCGTCCACCCGAGACCCGGCCTGTAGTATAAAGGCCGGGAGGGTGCGCCGTCTAGGGCATCGAATCATTGAACATCGCATTGTAGCCACCAATCGATAATTCCAGAACAAGCAGGAGTAGGTCTTTACCTCAACTCGAGGGGCCGAACTTGGGTAAATCGCCCCCTGTTAGCCGTCGTGTTCACCAGCCTGATCTCTTTCTTTCTCCTTCAATCAACCCGGGGTATTCGACCTTGGGATTTGCCGAGTCACAAGCTCGTCAATTCCTAAAATGGGTTATTTAAATCCCAAATTAGGAAAATGCATAACTTAATAAATAATTGTCCAAAATTATGAATTAAATATCAAAGTGATCCGCACTTCAAATGCTATTAAATCATGCACTTATCACATCATGATCAACAAATTCTTATTTGATGTTATTCATAATTTGTTAAATTAATTTAAATTTAATTATTTAATTAATTTGTTATTTATTCATTGGTACTACTACCGAAAATTACAAATAAAGTACCAAATTGATCGCAATGACGAACCCTATCCATTCATGTCATGTTCATGCATATTTGAGCCACTTCTTTAATAATTCAATAATTTATGAAGAATGTGGTCATTAAGACAAATATGGGGTTGTTTCCAAATAATTGCACTAACTATTTGGCTCCTCATTTAATGTTGCTATTTAATTTATATAATAATATCTTTGCATCAATCGGACATGTCATCATGTGATTGAGCATTGCATCTTGAGTTCGTGTGATTTATGTGTTCTTTGTATTTCTCTTTGGGTATCGATAGATTCCGGAGTCGAGGGTCTCTCTAACTACCCCCGACGAGCAGTACTTCACGCCCGGGCGGCAAGGCAAGAGATAACCAACCTTCTTGGCATCTAGCATCCTATGTTTTGATCAAATTATTTTATCCACCATAATATGCATACGGTTCAAAGGTCTCTTTCGGTAAATATAGAATCCTATGAATCATGTCTCTTCCCCGAGCCAATCACATGTATCCCTACCTATGAACCCTAGTGTTGATGTGTTGGCTGAATACAAATTATATTTGTTGGTTATATGCTTATCCATGCTTAGACATGCTTAGTTGAAATATTAGTTGTGTCCGTTGTTTATTTCCATAATTGTTGTTGAAGATGGAATGATGCGGACTTGGTGGATATGAGGGGTGCTAAATTAATTTTGCTTAAAAAGGCTTGGGTGAGTTGCCATCAGGGATGGTGTTGCCTCACTCTTGCCCCTAGGTGCGAGTTCCTGTCTTCGGAACCAAGGTCTGAGCGTGCTTAGGATGCAGGCGGATGTCCGCCAAAGTCCAGATGGATTAGCTAACCTGCTGTTTTTTTTCGGGATTGTGTACTAATTATGTATGAGTCCAGCTGGATTAACGCTTGAATTTGGCAATCCTGACGGACACGGACGGTCCATATCGTCCAGCGGACCGTCGACTTGCATCCTTAAGCGTGCTGCCATTGGTGGGTGTATGGGCGCCTTACTGACCGAATAACTTGTGCGGGCGTATCCAAGGGTCCTCTAGTTCGGTTTTCCATTTGCGTGTGGGTGGAAAAGATGATGTTGATGAGGATTGTGTTTTAGGACGTGGCGATGGGGCAGGGGGAGGCTGGGTAAACTTGCCCTGTGGCCACAGATGACTCTTGGATAGTCTCACGCGAGGTAAAGGTTTAACCGCGCCTGCTTGCCGGCCTTCCCCGGAAGAGGGCCAACTAGGTGAGTCGGACGGTACCAATGGATAAGAAGCTGGGAGGTCCCTCGGGAACCTGGCGACTTTCACATAGTACACCCCTGCAGGGTTTAATCTTTTCGAAAAGCCGTGTCTGCGGTTATGGACGCCTTGGGAATGGATTTACGGGATCATAGAGAATGTTAACCTTAATTAATTAATTTGCAGCTAAAGGTTGCAACTCAACGTGTGAAAAAGGTTCATTTCCTCGAGGGTGATTCGAGGGAGTGCCTTTGGTGGAGATGAGTGGTGATGGTTACAAAAGGGTTCGATGAGAACCAATGATGACAAATGTTACTCTCTTACCCCTTTTTAAAAGTATTCTGAGTAGACGAATGACAAGTGTCATTTATGTTTCAGTTTGTTTAAAATTAGCTTTAT
This sequence comes from Puccinellia tenuiflora, assembly GCA_012064385.1. Taxonomy (NCBI): domain Eukaryota; kingdom Viridiplantae; phylum Streptophyta; class Magnoliopsida; order Poales; family Poaceae; genus Puccinellia; species Puccinellia tenuiflora. The sequence goes on from QRDG01001191.1 coordinate 1,263,731, forward strand.
GCAAAAGAAATACATAAACAGCTTTAGAGCCTCCGTCAGTCATGGGCCTATATCGCCCTACTAACTTGCGAGTACATCGTACTCAGTCTCTCTTTGCTGCCTCTATGATTTTTGTATTTCAGAGAAGGACGACACCGAGCAACTAGGTGGTTTCTTCGTTGACGTCGACTACTAGTCTGGGGTTCCCAGGTGGCAGCTTGGGACCGTGGAACAGCTGGCTGGGAAGGGTTTATTGTAGGCCTCTTAGGCCATATATTTGCTTCTTGTTGTTAGACAACACTACCCTACCCGCTTCCGCTTGATGACTTGTTGGATCTGTGATCCTATTGTTGTGTGATATTTGTAATCTTCTCGTTATATGAGTTGCTATATGTTTGTGTCGTAGAGTCATGCAATGTGCCAGTTTTGTTCCACAAGTCTCGATCTTTGTCTTATACATTGATGGTTGTGCCAACGACATAGCCTCTCTGTATAATTCCGGGGTCGGGCGCTACATGTGTCTCTTTTCCAATAGTTACTAGCACCTTGGGGATCCATATATCCCCAATCTTAGGTGGTATCATAGCTTCTTGATTGTATCTAGCAATTTTTTCTTTCAAGACATGATTAGCAATAAGGAACCAAAACCAGATTGGTTAACATCAATAGAGGGATCACTTGCAAATTTTGTAAGATAGATATTAATTCATGCAAGGTACAATTCTCTAAATCAAGCAAAGGATCATTAACTTCACTAAGCATCTTAACTTCTTCAACTTTTACTCCCCTATTATAAAGTTCAAATATTTCATAACGGTCATCAAAAACATCTGCAGGTACTTGGGCTTTATCTAAACTTTCTTAATTTTTGCTTCCAAAAGCAAGCCATCAAGTAGATAATAAGTATTAGAAGCAGTCATATTCATAAAAGAACCTTCACACTCCTTATCCAAATAGACTCTAGAGGTTTCAATAATCCTCTATATAAGATATGCATAAGCATCCAATCTCTAAGACCATGTTCCATTCCAAAACCTATACTTCTAAATTTCCCATGTTTTTACCAAAGGTTCATCTTCCTCTTGTTTAAACTTGATAACCATTTGTTTAGAATTGCAAATCATTTCAACGGAACAAAATCTTTCAACAAAAGCAGCTTTCGAATTAAACCAGATGCTAAAGTTACCAGATGGCCATCTCAATATCCAATCTAATGCTTTCCCCCCTAAAGAGTAAGGAAAAAGCTTAAGTCTAACATTAGGATGGTTCAGTTTTAGCATGTTGCATCTTTCATCAAATTTCTTAAGATGAGCTAAAGGATCTTCCTTAGGTTTTCCATAGAAACGATATTCATAGATTGATTTCATTATCTTAGGATCTACCTCAATTTCCTCAATAGGGACATTCTTATTTGGGGGAATTCCTAACACTAAATGGCCAATGAGTTCTCTTTTCCATTTGCAAGTTTTTATGTGTTTTTAATTTTTTATGCAAAACTGAAATAAATGACACTAAATAATGCAAACCGAATTAACTAATGCAAAACAAAATGCAAAACTGAAAAAAAAATGCAAACCGAAATCTAAAAATGATATGCAAGACAAAACAAAACAAAATAAAATGCTTGAAGGTAAAGATGGACAAGATGATGCTCACGTAGGTGCACCTCCCCAAGCTAGGTGTTAGCACAAGTTGGTGATGAAGTTGACTTTGTTGTGATATCCTTGGATAAAACCTTCCAGCTATGATTCCCTGACAACGGCGCCAGAAAAAACACTGATGACGGAATTGAGAGTGTTTGTCCCTCAACTACGCCAACAAGCACTCTTGATACCCTGAAAGAAAAATAATATATGGGATAGGTTGAGCCTCCAAGTGCAGAGTATGTAGAAGTGGAAGTTTTTTCCCCATGAGGGTGACTCGAGGGTTTAATATCGAACTCTCGGGGAATCAGTAGTGGGGATTTATCTCCTTGTCCTTCTCTAGATTTCCTGCAAACAAGTAGATTGCTTTGTGCCCTCAACCTCACCAAGTGGTTGTCACACATGGTATGAGAATGATATTAAGATAATAATGAATGCAAAACAGAAATAAATATGCAATGGTGATAAGTAGTAATGCAAGGATGAGTAATGATGAGGATGATATTTTTGGTATTTTTATATGTGTATGCAATGAATAAAAGTGTTTTTGTATTTTCTGATTTTAAAATGGCTGAATGTAGAAAATGCTTAAAAGTGGTTGGAAAGTTGTTTCTTCTTATTTAAAAATGGACCGGGGTTCATGGTTTCACACATGCACTCTCTCTTTAATATAGTGTGGCAAATAAGTAGACATAGGATTAACATATGAGATTGCAAACAAGTTTAATGACATGTTACTAATTATATGGGCATCACGTCCTAACATAGAGACCTTTGATTATTAGTCTCACTTATACTCCACCAGATGCGAACTAAATCATAACACCTCAGTAATTAAGATGACTCAGGGTATAGCCCTTAAGATTAATGACATGAAGTGAAAATAAGAACATGATGGATCTAGTCATAGGTAGAGGCTTGTCACTCCTCAGACCTTGCAACATGGTATTTGGTTTATCCTAGTGAGGCAACAAAGTAAGGTAAACACCCAATGGATCGCGATATTAAGTTGTCAGCTTATCACATCACCACCCCCGTTACTCCAACTAATGCACACGTTCCCCCTCACACGCTCTCATAAATGCTTGATCAAAACAAGGATACAAGAACGGGTACATAATATGCATCTACTTCATAACTGAAATAAACATTGCAATCTCAACATATATAAATCATAAAAAGATCCACCACAAAGGTAATACAACGATGACCGTAATCATGTTCAGCAGCTCATGCGGTGCTAATTAGTGAAGCTTAAGAGAGAGAGAGAGATACATATGCCACTGCCACAAACCCATAGTCCAGAGGTGGACTACTCCCTCTTCATCATGGAGACGGTGGAGATGTCGATGGAGAAGAAGGAGACCTCTCCGGCAGTGCTCCGCCGGAGTTTCCCCTCCAATCTGCAGCCTCCTGGTCTCTGTTTCTTGTTTCTCTTGTGTGGCGGCGCTCCTTAGAAAAACGTCGGGGGGGCTCTTTATATAGGCATTTTTAGGTCACGAGGAAGCTTCAGGAAGAAGGATTGTCGCAAACTGGGCCACGAGGACCAAAAGATGTGGGCCCACGCGGCCCCTGTACCTGGCCGCGTGGGGCACCCTCTTTCGCCCCTCTGGCATCCGTTTGCTTGCTTCTTCGCTCCTAGGTCTTCCTCCTTCCAAAATAATGATCCCCGTAAATTTGCAGCTCATTATGACGTCGTTAAGGCCCAAAAATAAGGAAAGAAATAGGGGTTTTCTGCCTGCGCAGGATTAATTCCATAAAAAGGGGAATCATTATTAATTACCAAAAATCATTAAATAACAGTAATATCCCCTTATATGATGCAAATATGAATGGAATACAAGTATTATAGTGCAAAGTTCATATATGCATTTTACATGCATCATGTGCCATTGTGAATAATTTGTCATCATCTCATCCAAGAGTTTAGTTGCTGCACCTAATGTTGTGGACATGAAGGTGCCTCCCGCGGCCGTCCAAAAGGTTCCTTGAAGAAAATTCAAACCTGTATAAAAAGTTTGGATAACCATCCACATAGTTAATCCACGTGTGGGACAATTCTTAACCATAGATTTCATTCTCTCCCAAGCTTGAGCAACATGTTCATTATCAAATTGTCTAAGTTCATAATGTTACTCCTTAGTTGTATGATTTTAGCAGGTGGATAATAGTTTCCAATAAAAGCATATTTGCATTTAATCCAAGATCAATGCTATTTTAGGCAAAGACAATAACCATTCTTTTGCTCTCCTCTCAAAGAGAAAGGGAAAAGTTTCAGTTTTATGATGTCACTTTATACCTCTTTATACTTTTTCATATCACATAACTCAAAAAGGTTATTTAATGAGAGGCGGCATCATCAGTACTAGCACCAGAAAATTGCTCTTTCATAACAAGATTAGCAAGGCAGGTTTAATTTCATAATATCCGCTTTAGTAGCGGGTGGAGCAATTGGAGAGCATATGAAATCATTGTTATTAGTGCTAGTAAAGTCACACAACTTGGTGTTTTTAGTAGAAGACATAACGATAAGACAAAATAACAAGACAGGAATAAAGACTACACTAATTTTTTGGGGTTTTAAAATTTGAAACAGGAAAATAACTAAACAAGATATAAAGCAAGCAAGACAAAAACAAAGTAAAGAGATTGAGAGTATGAGACTCCCTTTCTGTAGCTCCGAAGTCCCCGGCAACGGCGCAAGAAAAGAGCTTGCTGCTGTATTAAAATAAGTTGGGTGGTGCCCCAAGCGAAGGCGGAATTGCAGCTAGTAGCAGTTTTCCCTCGTTTAACGAACCGAGGTTTATCGAACCAGTAGGACTTTGAAATCAACAACGAGGTGAATGTTGAAGATCTCTGGCGCTTGACCTTCAACAGACGTGGACCTGCACACACTCAACCAAAATACTTTGCCCCCAACGGCGGAAAGGTTGTCAATCTTTCCGGTCTCGCAGAAAACAAAGCGGTTAATTGTATGATGAAATAGATAAAATATGAAAAGTGACCAGAGGAATAATGTTGATTAAAAGCAAGTAAATGAGGTTGTAAACAATGTAAAAAGATGGACCGGGAGCCATGGGTTCACTAGTGGAGTCTCTCAAGTAAATAAAGTATGCATGTGATGGGTGAACAAATTACAGCTAGGCAATTGACAAGATCATGACACAAACCCAATTTAGCTATGACAAAAATAACATGATAATATTATGGAGGCATCACGACAGGAACAAAGACCGTTGAGTCCAACTGCGCCTTGTCTAAAAAGTCCACCGTGGGATCGCTATCCAGCCTGTCACCCACGGGATTAAGTTGCAAGCAACAGGCAATTGCATTAAGTAAAGTGCATGAAGTAAGCAATACTAACATCAAAAGAGACATTAACACCGCTGTTTTACCCTTAGTAGCAACATCATATCCTCGCCCTTAGACGTTTCTGTCACTCGTGCCCAGGAACAAAAGGGGGCACGAACCCACTATCTAGCATAAATACCCTCTCTTGGAGATACACACAATCACTTGGCCAAAGTAACTACGCACATAGGAGAGCATGCAAGAACATAAATTCACATAAGAATCATGCACAATCTGAACATAACTTCATAATCCATCGGATCCCAGCAAACACATCACATAGCATTACAATAATCGATCTTGATCATGTTAGGCAGCTCACAGATCATAAGACGTGAAGCACAAGAAGAGAGACTACCAACTAGCTACTGCCATGGACCCGTAGTCCAAGGTGAGACTACTCACAAATCATCCCGGAGGAAGGCATGGCGATGAAGAGCCCTCCGGGATCGATCTCCCCGCAGAGTGCCGGTATCTGCTTCAGATTGGACCCCGAACTAGGGTTTTCGGTGACGGCGCGTCGGGGCCGAGTTTCTGGAGAATAATGGCCGCATCGACGTTTTTAGGTTATTTCTGATTTATAGGCGTCGGAGGGGGCCGAGGGGGTGCCCCAGGAGCAGGGGCGGGCCCCACCCACGTGTCCTAGGGGGCCGCGGTAGGAGGCCGCCTGCGCCCTGTGGTGGCCCCTCAGGCTCCCCTTTGGTCTTTGGGTGTCTTATTTCGCATAAAAAATCTCCATAAATTTTGGTGCAATTCCGAGAATATTCCAGAAGTAAATTTCTGAAACAAAACAACAGCACAAACAGGGAACTGGCACTTGGCATCTTGTCAACAAGTTAGTCCGACAAAATGCATAAAAATTATATAAATGACAGTAAAAACATGTGACAATAACACAAAATAGCATGGATCATTCAAAAATATAGATACGTTTGAGACGTATCAGGCATCTACACCACCATGCCTACCTCCGGAGTGATGTGTGAGTAGTCCACCACGGGACTACGGGTCCATTGCAGTAGCTAGATGGTTGTCTCTCCTCCGTACTCCATTGTTTAGATCTGTGAGTTGCCTATCATGATTAAGATCATATTATCTGCAACTGCTACATGATGTGTTTACATGGATCTGATGAATTGTGGAAATCATTACTCTTGTTCATCTATGTGTTATGTTTTATCTATGATCTTGCATGCTCTCCGATTCTAGTGGATGCTTTTGCCAAGTAATTGTTAGTGTCTTCAGAGAGGATATTTATGCTAGATAGTGGGTTCATGCCTTTGTGTGCTGAGTGGCGATTGACAGAAACGCTTAAGCTCATGAATGTGTTGTTGCCGCTAGGGAGAAAATAGCGGTGTTATTTCCTTGTGTTATTTACATTGCTTACATTATGCACTTTGGCTTATTGCAATGATCTGTTGCTTGCAACTTAATACTTCTGGGTGACATGCTGGATAGCGATCCCGGGGTGGATTATTAGTCATAGACGCAGTTGGTTAACGGTCTATGTTTTGACATAATGTCCATATTAGATAAAGCGGTGAACTATATTGTTTTATTATAGCATTGTCATGCGCCCCACAATTCTGTCAATTGCCATGCTGTAATTTGTTTACCCATCATGTGTATCTTCTGGAGAGACACCACTAGTGATCTGTGGACCCCGGTGCTATTTTCCTACACTGTTTACAATTATTTTAATAGTTTTCAATCAGCATTTGCTCGTTGTCATATTTCACTCTCATCATATTTTACATCTACACATTTAATTCTTTGTGTTCAGCAAGACGGAGAGATTGACAACCTCTATGTTTCGTTGGGGCAAAGTAGTTTGTTTGTGATTGTGTGCAGGTCCACGTCAACACGCCAAGAAGACTTCTCGAACTACTAAGTCTCAAGCAACAACTCTTTTTCTGGCGTCGTTGATACCTAGCAAGCCTTCTCCAAGTCCTACTGGTTCGATAACCTTGGTTTTGTAATCAAGGGAAACTACTGCTTTGCTGCATCATACCTTCCTCTTGGGGTTCCCCGCAAAACGTGTGATCCACGTCATCAAGCTCTTTTTCTTGCGTCGTTGCTGGGTACTTGGAAGCTTCAGCTAGGGGAGTTTTACACATCCGTTTCACTTTACTTTGTTATTGTCTTGCTTAGTTTATTTATTATTAGTCTTGTTTTGCTTTTCGTTTTGCTCTAAAACTAAAAAACACAC
>QRDG01001192.1:0-109990 GCA_012064385.1 Puccinellia tenuiflora
CCTAAAGGGCCTAGAAGAACAGGGGCATCCTTTAGGAAAAGACTTTTTTCTGGAAAATAGAACAAGATGAGAAGAAAGGAATGGGAGGGTATTTGCACCCGGAGAGTATATGCTTCTTGTTTTTGAAATATATTTTAAACGCGCTTTGAAATATCACGAAAACATTATATTCGTATCTCCACCTTCTATGTGCTAGTTTCCCTTAAAACCGATATTTTTCTATGGTGTGTGTAAGAAAGACAAAATTATGTGCTAAAAAAGGCCTTTTCACGAGACGTTTGTTTTGTATTTTCATAGGCCACCAAGGATGTTGTTTTTTCCGTGAAGCTTCGTGTGCGCACATATAATATCGAGATGTACTTATCAAAATTTTGTTCGATTTTCTTAATATATTTTTTAAAAATTCCATTGATAGGACGACCATATTTGCCAAAGTGGATATTGGGGACGAAACATCATTTAGTTAACTGGACTACAGTCTGCCAACCTCAAGACTAAGGTGGAAATTCACTTTGGCTCACGAGTGAATATGATCCCTTTACCCATAATCACGTTTCAAAATATAATTTTTTTGAAACAAATCCTGCATACATCTTCGTACTCTATATGCGCACATAAGGTTTCGTGAAAACTTGATATTTTTTATGGATGGTGTAAAGAAGATAAAAAGTGTCTCGTAAAAAGTCTTATTTTATAATTGTAATTTATTTTTACGTGGGTTGTGGGGCACAAGAAAACTCGCTTTTTCGTGAAACGGCTTTGGAAGCAAATAGGTGTCAAAATGTACGTGCAATTTTTTTCATGAGAAATATGTTCAAAACGCATTTAATAAAGGATGCATGTGCACCTAAGAGCCAAAACGCCATGCAAAGTGATCTCTATTTTTTGGAAGTTGGTTGTGCGGTTGTTGTTCTAGATGAGCTGTTTGATCTCCAGTTTGGGCTGGGGTGTAATAAGAATTGACCGTGTTTAAGTAATAGTAGCTTCGAGCGATCAGGTTTAAGTATGTTTCCTTGTGATATGCGCGTTTGTTAGCTGTGGTACCGTTATGCCGTGGCGCTGGCACATAATTTTCATTTTGTTTCCGTTTCTCATATCACCTAACTTGTGGAGACACATGGATGTTCATCAGTTCCATTGAGAAATAAAATTGGGGGCTCGATGTATTCCTTGATTAAAAAAACCTTACGGCGTTACTTCTATCCGCCTAAATGATAGAAGCTCCACGAATGTGGATCATTTATTAATTTCGACAACACAAATACACACATTTTACGCTTTTACGTAGTGATCACCCCATGTATGCATAACATGGAACGTACTCAAGCACGGACGAGACTGACACATACATAAACCGGAACAGAAACAAGTAAATATATAGTACTCCCTCCGTTTCACAATATAAGATGTTTTAGATGTTTCACATGTTGTCTAGATTCGAATTAAAAGAATGCAAAGTGGGTGAACACATACACTAAAACATATTTAGATACATATAGTACAAATACGAATGTGGAAAAGAGCTAAAACAATCTTATATTATGGAACGGAGGGAGTACTTATGTAGGTGCATGACATGCATGACTACGAGTGGATGGATGGATGGATCGATCAGGACGGGCAGGTGAAACCGGGAGGGCGGGTCTTGCGGCACTGGTTGAGAAGGAGCGCGAGGTCGACCGGCACGTTGAGGTTGATGACGCCGAGGATATTGGCCCTGATGGCGGTGCAGAGGCATGCGGCGGCGTCCAGGTCAGCCAGGCCGGCCAGCAGCGGACAGCAGCGCTCGTTCGCGGGCACGCCCAGCTTGAGCTTGAGGAGGTTCAGCACGTTGGCGCACACACCCAGCTTCAGCGTGTTGATCGAGCAAGTCCCGCCGGTGGAGGACGGTGGCGGCGGCGGCGATGGGGTCGGCGAGATGGACGGCGGCGGCGGAGGCGATGGGGTCGAGCAGTGGGGAGCGCAGCCGTGCACGGCGGCGATCGTCAGGCTCAGAGCGAGGAACAGGAGGACGAGCTTCTTGGACGATGGCGCCATTGTTGAACCTAGCTAGCTAGTGATCTTGATGTTGTTAGAGGTAGCTAGGCTTTGTGTGATGTTGTTGTAAGTATATGCTTGTGTGGGGGTGGTACTTATAGCCCGAGATTGCATATGCATGCAAGTGTGTTGACGTCATGATCGATGGTGTTTGACTCTGGCTAGCTTAACCGAAACTGCAAAATTATTCGTCCACGTACGTACGTATACCCTGAATTCATGCTATGGTTCTCTGTGCGCGAACGAACAGAATCTATGCCTGGCGTGATCAGGGACTGTCAGGATTTCTCTAAAACATTATTATGTCCATACATACTTGATGGACTTGGATATTTTAAAACTTGCTACCCACACGGAATAATACGGACAGACTCTATCTCTACTAGCTGGGAATCTCTGATAGTGGGCGGTCACGCTGAAGATATATTGTATACATGGTTTTCATGCCCTGACCATGCTATAGTCGCTACTTTGTTTGTTGTTTGTTACCATGTATGCGCACGTAGTATTAGAGATGCATAGCTTGCGTATGCATATTAATTTGGGAGCAGGAGAAGTCAACTATATTTCCACCAGCTAGGTTTGATTTATTCATGCATGCTTCTTGGTATGGACACGTAGATCTGCTGGAAATCTAATTATACTGCAGTGGTTTTTGACGTTCGTAGATACACAATTCCAGCGCCGACAAAATAATTACTCGACCTATGGCAAGAAAAATGTTGGGTATCCTTGATTCATGTACTCCGTGAGCTGCTGGCTAGTTAAACCCTTTCAGATTATCTAAATAGGTGCAAAACCCCACTACCTATTAGAGTTGTGACTCAATGCTATTTTGTACTTTGCATCATACACTACAGGAATCGTAGCTACGCCGACGGCCACTGCCTATGCCGACGGCTTTTATCGGGGCCGTCGGCGTAGGGGCCGAGTTGGACTGCTCAGATTAGCCGTCGGCGTACAGGGCTACGCCGACGGCAAAGCCGTCGGCATAGATATTTCTGGCTACGCCGATGGCAAAGCCGTCGGCATAGATATGTTTTTTTTTTCTATTTTTCATTTAATATGAAATAATCATATCTTTAAATCCGCAAATCGGAAATTAATAAATAAAAATGTCTAAATCGATTAGAAAAATGAGAGGAATCCAAATATGACATCCATATCATCTTTTTCATCAGGTATATAAAATTTTTCAACATAGTTTTGGTACTTACTTAATAGAAAAAGTCATTTTTGGCACTTAAAAAAATGGAAAATGATAATTATAATAATATTTTTAAAAATTGTTTTTGGCAAATATGTTTGCCGTACCAAGACACACCTATGTGTCAAATATGGACACCTTATCACAAATCATGGCACGGGTCATTTTGACTTAAAAAAAAGTGAAAAAATACTCAAAAGTGAAATCCTTTGGCATGGAGTCTTTTTATGTGTACTAGTTGCTAGGGGAAAATGATAAACTTGAGTTTTGACGAAATTTCCACAAAACTCTTCACAAAAAGTTCAATCAATCTATAAACATGTATAAGTTTCGAGTCAATGACGTAGATATGAATCATCCCGTGCCATAATTTGTGATAATGTGCCCATATTTGACACATAGGTGTGTCTTGTTATGACAAACAATTTGCCAGAACTGAGTTTTTTTCAAATTATGTTATAAATATTATTTTTCATTTTTTAATTGTAAAAAATGACATGTTTGTGAAGCAAGTACGACAAATATGGTGCAAAATGGCGCCCATACAATTTTCACACAAAGTAGGCCATATTTTATCGATAATCCATCAATATTAGGAATTTTCTCGGTTTCTACCACATTTCGCCTATTTAAATGACTTTATGCCTATTTTTCAAAAGTAATTCAATTTTGATCTACAAGTGTGCGATAGTTTGCTCTGAAAATTTTACAAAAATCATTTTATGATACACCAGTAGTAGTTATATCACAGAACCATCGATAGTTTTGAAAAATGAGACCCCTTTGGATGCACAGGCACGACGACCATTTTGACCATGTTTTGAACAAAATAAAAGAAATTGAAAAAATAATCAAAAAGTGAAATCATTTGGCATGGAATCCTTTTATGTGTACTAGTTGCTAGGAAAAATGATAAACCTGAGTTTTGACAAAGTTTCCAAAAAACTTCTTCACAAAAGGTGAATCATCTATAGACATGTATAAGTTTCGAGTCAAATGACCTAGATATGATCATCCCCGTGCCATAGTTTGTGGTAATGTGCCCATATTTGACACAGAAGTATGTCTTGATATGGCAAACATTGTTGCCAAAAATTATTGTTTAAAATATTTTTATAAATACCATTTTTTCATTTTTTAAGTGTCAAAAATGACTTTTTATTAGCAAGTACCAAACATATGTTGGAAAAGTCATATACATAATGAAAATATGATATGGATGTCATATTTGGATTCCTCTCATTTTTCTAATCGATTTAGACATTTTATTTGTTAAATTTTGATTTACGGATTTAAGGATATTAATTATTCCATATTAATGTAAAAAGGAGAAAATAAACTAAAATAAATTTTATTGTTATTTATTCAAAAAAAAATTACATAATCATTGTTACTTATTCAAATAATTTTTCAAAATTTAAACAATAAAAAGTGTATCATAATGACCCATGGGTTAATATGGTTGATAGGATACTAATATCAGTAAGTTCTAACATATCATCTGGAAGCTAATTTGGAAGGAACTACGGGAAGTTTGATTAAGGTAAGTACTTTGACCTGAGATTAAGTGTGTGGCTAAGTGGGAAATTCGAAATTAAAAAAAAAAGTTGAAAAAATCGAAATTTGAAAAAAATAAGTTGGAACAAATAATTTGAAAAAAAATTATTTTTTACTTTTTTTTGGAAAAATAATTTTAGAAAACAAAATGCCGACGGAATCTACGCCGACGGCCTTGCTCTATGCCGACGGCAAAATGCCCTATGCCTACGGGGCAATACGCCGACGGCCGCCGTCGGCACAAGCTATGCCGACGGCAAATTAACCTGTGCCGACGGCCGCCGTCGGCACAAGCTATGCCGACGGCAAATTAGCCTGTGCCGACGGCAAAAGGCCGTCGGCATAGCCATCCGTTCCTGTAGTGATGAGGGGAGGAGGATGCTAAGCACCCCATCTATCCACCACTAGGTAGAGATACGAAGATTCCAGGTTAGCCCTATTAGAGAAGAAAGCAAGAAAACCAATAGATAATGAAAGGAGAGGAAGTTGAACGAAGAGTTGAGATCAAGCACCCGGTGTTCCCCACAAGGTTGTGAAGTTCGGATCCACTAACTTGTCTCCTTAAAGCTGTGCTTTCACCATATTTTGGTGAGATTGCTCCAATCCCTAACTCTTGTGTCCAAAATCTTGTTGTTGCATATAAGATACATGATATATATGTTGATGTATGTGATCATGTAGTGCTCTTTAGAGAAGAACTTACTGTATCCCACATTGATAATAGTGGAAGAAGATTTAGGTGGCTTCGGCCCGTAATTTTTTTCCTCAATTTGAGTGGTTTTTCACATAAACAGTATTGGTGTCCCTCTATGTTGATTTGCTACTGCAACCCTAAGTTCAGAAAACGTTCGCACCGGATTAGACATTGTCTCTATGAACGTCTGCCCAAGTGCAAACAGATTTTTCGCCATGTATGTTGATGCATTTGTTTACTTCTGTGCTGAGCAGCGACCTATGAGTTAGTACACAAGTGGTGCTAAAATTATATTTTATTTCGCTGCATATTTTCATATCATGTTTAGAGTCTGATAATCTCCATTAGATTTGTGGACTGTGTAAAAAAGGTAATGTCTTCGGAAAGGCTTATTTTAGCACATAATTTTATGATTTATACTGGCCACAAGAAAAGTCGGTTTGCGATGAAACGACACTGTGCATAGTGCATACATAGGATGTAGAAATATACGCACGTTTTTTTTTTGCCGAAATGTCTTTAAAATACATTTTAAATAAATGGTGCATATGCGTCCCAAGAACCAAAACGCAAGGCCATCTGTTGTTTTGGAAGCTGGTTTTGCTGTTGCTGTTCTAGATGAGCTGTTTGATCTCCAGTTTTAGCTGGGTGTAATAAGCATTGACTGCATTTAAGTTTAGGTAACGATCAGTTGTAAGTATGTTTCCCTGTGATGCGCGATTTGTTAGCTGTGGTACCGGCCGTGGCGCTGGCACACACAAATCATTTTCCATTTCTCACTTAACTTATGACACATGGATGTTCATCAGTTTCATTCAGGAATAAAATTGGGGGCTCGATGAGTTCCTTAATTGAAAACAAAAAATCTTACGGCTTACACATCGACACAACAACAATACACATGCCAATGCATGAATGCAACTCTTTAGACCACACGAAAGATGGAAACAGAACACCAGCAGCAGACCACTCCTTATTGTTGCCACACCTTCTTATCAGACATAGCAGACGTAGAGTTTGATGTCCACCCGGATACGAAAGTAGGCCAAGCCCTGAAAGGCATCGGTGCGAAGCGTGGCGACGCCCCGCGCCATGAAGAAGTCGCCGGTGCCGCCGACGACGGAGAGGTCCCGCGTCTTGTCGGCCATGATGTCGGCGCCCATCAGGTTGATGATGCCATTGTGCGCCGTGGAGTTAAACACGATGGACATGCCGAACCACGCGTTGAACGACTCCTTCTTGTCGTAGAAGTAGAACCCCTGCGCGCGCGCCACCGGCGCCTCCTTCTTCTTTCCGGCGGCCGGCAGCGCCCTCCCTTCCGTCATGGGGTCATCGAACACCACCAGCATGCCGAAGTAGGAGCTGTTTCCCAGCGCCGTCGCGTTCGCCGCCGCGGCCGACGTCGCGTTGGCCGTGTTGTTGATGGTGCCGTTGTAGAGGATGTCGTGGAGGTAGAGCGTCATCTGCTGGCACGGCTCGTCGGGGTGGTCGCTGGAGACGAGGCTCTTTCGGCCGTTGGCGGTGCTCGCAAGGCCGAGCAGGAACGCCACGGCCACGACGGTCAGAGACAGCTTGGCGAGGCCCTGCATTGTCGACGGTCCAACTCTCGCTGAGTGTGCTAAAAAATCGAGCTAGCCGTAGTCCGTAGAGCACAGCTAAGTTGGGAGATCGTGTTGTTGTGGTGTGAGAGGACGACTTGTGCATGCTATATATACACATGTTGAAATATCAGTTTGATTTAGATTTTAGACTCTAACCTCTCTTTTACTCCAAGACTTAGTTTGTTTATAGCTGGTTCCGTTGTTGGTGGCCTTGTTTATGGTTGAGTAGGTTCATGTGATTTCCAGTTCGTTTCATTTAAGTTTTGCTTATAGCTGGTCTGTCAGCTAAACAATTGTTTGGTTTGCTTTCCTAAAGCAGGGCTCTTTTGAGCCTTTCCTCTAAAAAAGGAAGGTTTATGAATGCACTACTAGTATCTGTAATTAGAGCTAGCAGATAATATACTGATTCACTTGAAACGGAAGCAATGACCAGAAAGTTTGTGTTATGTTCACAAAACAAAGACCAGAAAAATTGTTTATGGTTCTTTTTATTCTAATAGGAAGTGGCGCCGAACATTTTATTCAGCTCACATAGAGTTGACAGCACAACTCGTGAAACCGCTGACAGCTAGACTGGGATAGCCTTCAGATTACAGCTGTTGAACTGAAGAAGAAAGAAGACAGAAGCTATCCCTATGAGCAGAATTACTGCAACTGAAGATAGGCTGAGAGAAATTTTACCTGACCAACTGATGCGCACAACTGTGAGCAACTCCATTGCGCTCTGTTTTGATGTCGAACACTGAGAAATTGTATTTGAAATGGAGGCCAATCTTTGTCCCAATATATAAACCAAGAAAGTGAGTTGCCTGATTAACTAAAGGGAAACCAGGAAAAAGCCGATACAACAGGGGCCAAGCCCACACCAGCACTAGCACAACTAGGACCAAACCCAAGAACCACTCCACTGACACAAGATAGCCTCCACCATGAACAACAGGTTCATGAATGCACTACTAGTATCTGTAATTAGAGCTAGCAGATAATATACTGATTCACTTGAAACGGAAGCAATGACCAGAAAGTTTGTGTTATGTTCACAAAACAAAGACCAGAAAAATTGTTTATGGTTCTTTTTATTCTAATAGGAAGTGGCGCCGAACATTTTATTCAGCTCACATAGAGTTGACAGCACAACTCATGAAACCGCTGACAGCTAGACTGGGATAGCCTTCAGATTACAGCTGTTGAACTAAAGAAGAAAGAAGACAGAAGCTATCCCTATGAGCAGAATTACTGCAACTGAAGATAGGCTGAGAGAAATTTTACCTGACCAACTGATGCGCACAACTGTGAGCAACTCCATTGTGCTCTGTTTTGATGTCGAACACTGAGAAATTGTATTTGAAATGGAGGCCAATCTTTGTCCCAATATATAAACCAAGAAAGTGAGTTGCCTGATTAACTAAAGGGAAACCAGGAAAAGGCCGATACAATAGGGGCCAAGCCCACACCAGCACTAGCACAACTAGGACCAAACCCAAGAACCACTCCACTGACACAAGATAGCCTCCACCAGCATCAAGGGCGACATAGTCACCCGCACGTCACGAAGTCGAAGCACCAACTTTCGGGGCCAGTGCCCAGATATACAGTTGCTCCACCACACCCAGCAGACCGCCAATGCGACCTTTCGAGACAGCCATACCGACGTACCACCGCTGGCACATGAACCATACAACGCACGACCCGGCCTCCCATAGCCTCAGCTGCACAAAGCGAACCGCGCGAAGACCAAACCCGCTGCACCAACATCCAAGGAATCCGCCCTGACGTATAGCCAAAACGTCTCCACTGAGACGCGTCAGCCAAACCAACCTCGCCGCACTAACGACACAACATTATGGCCCAAGCGACGCCAATCAATAGCCCTACCCCATGAAGCTACCACCCACACCACGGTTCTCGGGGCTGTTACCTCGATGCACAATAACCATCCAGGGCCGCTGCCCCGATCGATGTTCACGACCCTGACGAAAAAGAAGCACCACACTACCGCCACACATCCACTTTCCTAGGTGACGGCCCCAAGTGGGAAGCGATAAGTACGCCAACCTTAGCTTGCTCCGAATAACGTGAGCTTGAATTGTTTACCCTGAGAATCCAAGCCCTTGGCGCTGGGAATGAAAGGAAGGATCCTCAATGACGCCTCCAAGGAGGGGAGAACCGTCTAAAGACGCCACCATAGCCGCTACCAAACCGAGGACAATGCTAGGCTGACACATGTCCTAGGGAAAATGTCTTGCGAATCTAAACATGCGGGACATCGGATGTAGGGCTAGGCCCGATCTTCACGGATTGGAGAGGAAAGGTGGACGAACACGAAGAACACGGAGGGGAAACGGGGGATATTTGTGGGCAAAATACAAAGGATAACTAGCAAAACCTGCAGAGATCTCCACCCAACAACAACCCTCAAAAAGGAAGCCTTTGGATCGAAGAATCAAATCCAATCTTACTCTTGTTGAAACCGATTGCTCTTACCGGCCGGTCCACCGATCCAATAGAATCACCGCAGTGAAAGATTGGTTTGCACTACTAGAGACACCTCAGTGAAAGAGTAGCAACAACAAGATCCATCCTCTAAGAGGAACCCTAGCACAGAGGGATGAGGAGCATGGCTCACAAGTCTCAAATTCAGTCCAACCTTGAAAAGGGAAAGGGAAGTTCTATTTATAGCCTATTACAAAACGGGGCAGGAAAGTGGGAGACCGGCCTGGGGGCCGGCCTAGGCCGGCTCAGGTGGGTGGCCGGCCTGGGGGCCGGCCTAGGCCAGCTGGAAGGCCGGCAGCGTTGGGACGAGCCCGGCCTGGGGGCCGGCCTGGGCCGACTGGGAGGCCGACGGTCTCGGGGTGGAGCCCGGCCTGGGGGCCGGCCAGCCTGGCTTCACCTCCTTCTTCCTCTACTTTTCCATCTTCTTGGATCTTCCCTTGGTCATCTTGTTGGATCTTTCTCTTGGTCATCTTCTCACGTGGGGCTACATCATCTCCCCCCCCCCCTTCGGAAACCGTCGTCCTCGATGCTAGCACGATCTCAGCATGTGAAGGAGATAGCTGGCTTGACGTTGATGTAGTAGTAATCACCATGTAGCTTTTCTTGACGCCAAAAGTATGGCCGCTCTTCAATGTTCTTTCGCCTTTCAGTGAACCTATAGAGCTCCCAAAGAAGACGAAACAACACTCAAAGAGTAGCCAATTCTTGAAGTTCATGACATGGGCACTTAAGTAGAAGGAAATCACCTTATCAAGACGACAACATTCCTTTGATGCGCAATCTAGTGCCATGAAGTTGTGGGTGGCGATCCACTCATTTGTACCTTCACACAACATATCCAAGTGAAACATGTGTGTGCATGATAGAGGAGCACATCATTGATAACATGTCCTAGGTTAATCATAGCACCGTTAGCACAACACACGTGCATTGGAGGCAAAGCAAAGGCGAGTGCAATGTGCGAGCAATTCCTCAGAACATCCTCGCGATGTGAAAGCACAAAATCTCCAAGAAGGTATGAGAATGCTAGGGTAGCTATCTCAATTGGGGTCATATGATGTCCATTGTATTCCAAACATCGTGAAAATACCTTTGGCAACGGAGGGAAGAGTGGTGAAAACACAAGGTGGAAAATGCTCTCATCAAAATCATGGGTGCCAACAAAGCATAGGAGAGAGCAAGTGGTCAACAACGTTGTTGCAACACAGAAATCATGTAGATGAAAGATCATTGAAACATGCATTTCACGAGGGGAAGCAAAGCCATCCACATATTTGCAAACAAACCGAAAGAAAGAGCAAGTGTGCAAGTTGTTTGATGCAAAACGCTGGAAAGGTAATAGAGCCGGGGTCGATGTAAAGCTGTCATTTATTATGCTTGCCAAAGCTCTTCTGGTCAACTCATGTTGAATGGAGGTTGACGTTAGCAAGTGGATACCGTAACACATGAAATTCCATAAAAAGAAAATATGTGCATGGTATATGTACACATCATCCATCATGATGTGTCTCTTCGTTTGCACATGACCAAACACACAAAATTCAAAATGAAAGTTTGAAGTATGCGGATGGTCATCATGTACAAAGAAGGAAGAGCAATTCTCTACATGGTTGAAGTGACAAACTCCAAAAATTGAGGATGCTATGGGGGCAAACTCATTATCAAGCATGTTAACATTATTGCGAGCAATACATATGAAATTGAAATTGTTCAACATATTGCATGCAACAATTGGAGAAAAATGGAAACATGCATAGCAAGGCATATTCATGGAACAATCATCACAAATAGGGTAATCCACATGATCAACATTGTTTTTAGGCAAGGTATCACAAGGGAAAGAGAAAGTAGCATATATGATGTTCATGGAAGCATCCACAACATGCAAGCCCTCACAAATCATCATGTCCACTAGTGGGATCATGGCATTATCAACACCTATATTCGTACCTTTGTATGTCCTCTCAAGGGAAGTAGGTGTTGTGGTAGTCAAAGCGTCGTCCATGTGGTCGACTTGGTCATCTCGATGAAAACATGGGGTGGCTTCATTTTCGTCCTCCATGTACATCTTCTCAAGTTGAGGCATATCGTCCTCCATGGAGCCTAGCACATCATAAGAAAATACACTAGAAGGAGAGGTTATGTCGTTAGAAATCGAAATGGCCTTGTTTGCCCTATCGACTACCTCTCTCAACTTATATGGTGTATCACTCATGTCCTCAAAGTGGAAACACTCCATGTCGTATATGGTGGAGTCACTCAACTCACTTGCACTCAAGTGGGCAAGGTGGCTCTCACTCTCGTGGTGGTTCGCTCCCTCACCACTCAACTCACGTGAAGGTATCTCTTGTAGTTGAGGGTCAAATTGTGTTTGAGGGTGTGGGGTGGTGGGACGATGGCGCTCTTGATGTTGTCGATGCCGATGATGTTGAGCAACCTCACTTGGTGCTTTGTTTCTTGCGTCGGAGCGGTGCGAGGTCCTTGAGCTTGGCCTTGATGAGCGCCGATGACGTTGTTCGAGGAGCAGCTCCTCGAGACGAATGGAATGCTCATTGCTCTCACGTTGGGCGTCTTGTATTTGAGCGAAACGCTCAGTGTTTTCACGTTGCGCGGCATGATGGCGCTCCTCATAGCGGCGTAAGTTGTCATCGATGTACCTCTTGAGAGCCTCCTCTTGCTTGCTCATGCCGGCGTCTTGTTCTTTCCTAGCCATGATAAGAAAACACAAGTGATATGTGAAATATGTGGTGGCTAATAACCGCTCTTACCTTTGGTTGATAGTACTGGACAAGTGGGCTTGCCTTCCGAGACAAAGGTATCACAAGAGTAAGAGTGTTTGATTAGCAATCCAAAAGCGACCCACACACACACTTATGAGGAGCTTAGGTATGGCAAAGTGGCAAGAAATCAAAATGAAGCAAACGATAAAGCTATTGCAACAAGTGGAGGATAACCACAAAGATCAAGTTGCAAAAGAGACTAACCACACAATCCAAGAAACAAAAGAAACTCACACGTGGAGACAAACGTGGATGGTGCGACTATTGGGAGGAGCAATTTGGACCTAACGAAGACTATGCTCGTGCCGCACCACCACTCGAAGGACAACTAGCTCAAGTGTATAGGAGGGAGCACCCGATTTGCACAAGTGGACATGTTTCTCTATTGGATATTGGAGCTTTGAGGTGGAAAGGATGATTAGGATCACGGCTCGGCTTTTCTCTTTTATTTGAATCTTTTCTATTTATCTTTTTGCTTTATGCTTTTACCCGAGTCGAGTCCGCTACACGTTGATGCTCGCAAGAATATGATATGCCTACTTGGTGTCACACTAGTGCAATGCTCACACTTTGACGAACTAGCTCCTAGGAAAAAGTTTCGTGAAAAGGAAAGGGATGATTCGGAAGCTATACCTTTGGTTGCGTCGAGGTAGCGGAAAATTGCTCCGTGAAATCTTCAATCCGATGAATTTTCGGCAAAATTGGCACAAGGAAACACCAAAGGAAGGTGGGGAAAGGTCTTAAGCAATGGATCCGTGGATCAAAACCACAAATCGCTCACCAAATCGAGAGAACGAACGAAATCCATATGGGCTATTTTTTGTGAATTTTCGAAATTGGTATGGGAAAGAAAAAAAATTGGTGGAAAATGGCTAATAAAAGGTGGAAACACGATCCAAATCCATGGAAACCCTTGCTCTTGATACCAAATGATGTAGGGCTAGGCCCGATCTTCACGGATTGGAGAGGAAAGGTGGACGAACACGAAGAACATGAAGAACACGGAGGGGAAACGGGGGAGATTCGTGGGCAAAACACAAAGGATAACTAGCAAAACCTGCAGAGATCTCCACCCAACAACAACCCTCAAAAAGGAAGCCTTTGGATCGAAGAATCAAAGCCAATCTTACTCTTGTTGAAACCGATTGCTCTTACCGGCCGGTCCACCGATCCAATAGAATCACCGCAGTGAAAGATTGGTTTGCACTACTAGAGACACCTCAGTGAAAGAGTAGCAACAACAAGATCCATCCTCTAAGAGGAACCCTAGCACAGAGGGATGAGTAGCATGGCTCACAAGTCTCAAATTTAGTCCAACCTTAAAAAGGGAAAGGGAAGTTCTATTTATAGCCTATTACAAAACGGGGCAGGAAAGTGGGAGACCGGCCTGGGGGCCGGCGGGCGCAGGTGGAGGTCCGGCCTGGAAACCGGCCTAGGCCGGCCAGGAGGCCGGCTGGCGCGGGCGGGGAACCGGCCCGGAGGCCGGCCGGCTCAGGTGGGTGGCCGGCCTAGGCCGGCTGGAAGGCCGGCAGCGTTGGGGGCGAGCCCGGCATGGGGGCCGGCGGCCTCGGGGTGGAGCCCGGCCTGGAGGCCGGCCTGGGCCGGCTAGGAGGCCGGCGGTCTCGGGGTGGAGCCCGGCCTGGGCCGGCTGGGAGGCCGGCCAGCCTGGCTTCACCTCCTTCTTCCTCTACTTTTCCATCTTCTTGGATCTTCCCTTGGTCATCTTCTTGGATCTTTCTCTTGGTCATCTTCTCACGTGGGGCTACATCAACATCCAAACCGGAGTCAAGCACATTGATAAATTATAGGATTGAGAAAATTAGCAATCGTCAAATTCGTCAAAAAAGGATATTTAGAATGAAACCAAGGGACTATAACATTCATCAACATAGCATTCATGTATGCTTCGGTAAACATTGAGGCCAATCAAGTAAACATTGAGGATTGATGAAGGTGTCTAATGTCCTTCGTTAAAAAATAAGTTATATCATATATAGAACACATATTTCTAGCATACCAGTGTAAATGGTTTATTTGATCCTATAAGTATTTTCTTTTTGAGACAAGTGGTGTTTTTTAAAGTGTTTTTGTTAGTCTAATGTGTTTCTCCCTGCCCAGTCAAGTGGGCATTAAAATAAGCTACACATTGGTAAGTATTTCTAATCGAGGAGAGGTAGTAGAAATCGAAGAACTAGTCATAATAATAACCATGCAAACACAAGTTAGTAGGTGCTGAAATTTAAATATTTTTGTAGTTTTTTAGTTTTTAAGTAAGAAAATAAAATAGAGATAAAATCCAAATAAACAAGATAGATAACAAGGAAGTAGAGTAATGACGTGTAGGACCTTAAACTTAGGATCGTAGTTGCGCGGCAACAGCGTCATAAAATAGACTTGGTATTTCCCGAAAAGTTGTTGGGAACTCCAAGTGTTGTAGTGTAATTGTTCGCATTAGGAAGACTAGCATAATCAATAGCCCGTAATAGATTCCTTTTTTAATATAGTTTTCCTAAGTTGGCACCCACCCCTTGAGGTGCCGGCATAACCTCGAAGATTGGAGATTCCAACTATCAATTGGATCACGACGGCAAGCTTGCCGGGGTGATGGAGAGCCCCTGTGACTCAAGAAGCAATTTCATTTGCAAGGATACAGTTCGCCCGGAATGGGGGTGTGATTAGAGCCGATATGGGTCTAGACTCGAAAGAGGGAATTTTCTGTCACACTCAAAGGAAATTAGGACCCTTTACACGACATTTCTAACATGGTTTAGTTGTTTGTTAATCCATGTGAAAGCGAGCGCCAATTCTAGAAATTTCTGTAAGAGCGAGTCTAGCAATGTAATCATTGAACAAATTAACTCGTGGCAAACTAATGTTCCGGTTGTTCTTCTGCCCAACGCACGTAATAAGGTTTAAATCGTCATTGTATTCGGGTTTTTTTTTCTGAACTTATGATCTGATTTGTGAATTTAGAAATATGTAAAATTAACTTCTGTGAATCAGCTTGTGGCGTTTGTGAAAGAAAAAAATCAGGAAAAAGAGGTTTCATCACTTTCATTCATGTCTATCGTTTCTCGAATGTCACGTGATTCAGGAATCTATTTTCCATGTATCCATATTTAACAATGTGTAGAAGATGGACGGGATGGGTTGGGTCAAAAATCCTCACCGGGCTCTCATAGCCCGGTGAGAACTAAACGAAGACCACAATTTTGATGGGCTGAAAATAAACCTCACCGGGCTGGATAACCAGGATCGGGCCCGAATCGAGACCGATCCCTCCCTCGTACTTATTAAGTTAATTTTAATGAGTAGGAGGCGGGGGACTTTCCTCTTTCTCCTCTCCTCCTGTTACTGTTTGAGAGCCTTCTTTGAGAGTCCACCGTCCGTGCCGCCCGATTCCGGCCGCTCTCGCCGTCGGCGCTCGCGCCGGATGGTGTAGAGACGAGCTAGGATGTCGGCCTGCCTTGTACATATGTAGATCTAGGTTTTGCTTTGCCCGTAGTGGAGTCTGGCGTATGCCGTCTTTCTCTCCCTTTTTCTTTCTTCTAGCTTTGGCTCCGGTGACCCGCAGCGACGCCGGAGACGGCATCCTTTGCCTCTGTTTGCCGGATCCATGGTGGATCTACTGCAGAGATGAAGATGGTCATAGCTTCTCCAATAAAATCGACCGCTGTATCTGCTGCTCTGTAGATCAAGAGGCGAGATGGCGGCTTCTTCCTCTGGCTGGCTGTGGAAGCGAGGAGAGGGGGATGTGCTGCTGCTCTCCTTCTGGATCGATGGAGTGGCTTTGGAGTTGGTTTGTCCTGGCATTCGAGCGCGGTGCAGGACGGCGACCAAGATGCATCTCCGGCGGGCTTCCGTGGTGGAAGCAGAAGCAGGAGCTGCTCGAGGTCAACTCCGACATCAAGCGCTGCAGCTTCTTCATCGAGCAAGGTATGCGGTGGCTGTATATTCCTCTGGCCGGCCGTGGCGGCGGGGGGTGGAAGAAAAGTTGCGGTTTTGCCTTTGTTTCTGTGGGGAAGCTTCTGCTGCATCATTTCCGAGCTCCACACGCAGCGGCCAGGCTTGCCGCTGCGATCTTTGGCCAGGATGGTGGCCGTATTTCAACCTCCATGTCGGAGGCTTGCTGGATCCGACGCCGGAGCTCGATGCCGCAATGTAGCCAAGTGGTTAGTCCCCGGCTATGCCGTGTGTGCCGGCGCCAGAGATCATCCGCCGGAAGGGAGAGTTCGAGTGCTTCAAGGGGCTCCGATCTCGGCGCGTTCTGTGCCTGGAGGTCGCCGGCGGCGAGTGGCAGAGAAGACCATGGGCTCCATTGCGTTTCTTTTTTCAGTTCGAGGGTCTTTTTTGTAAGGTTTCTGGTCCTTTCTTCGAATATTAGGTCTTCTAGGGCAATAGACGAAAAGGACTGGAATGTAATTTGTACCTGCCACGTGTTGATATAGAAATGCAGCACCGGGGTCTCTGGACCTCACCCCTTGTTAAAAAAAAATGAGTAGGAGGCAGGGATCGTAAGGGTTCCCCTTTTCCTTTCGATGGAATCGCGATCGAAGCGTACCCTCAGCCGCTCGCCGCCGCCGCCACCGGATGGAGGTCGCTCCACTCGTCAGCGTGTTGCTGTTGCAGGACCAGGCGCGGAGCCTGACCGCATCAGCGCCCTCCCCGACGAGATGCTTCTCCTGGTCCTCGAGCGCGTACGCTGCCTCCACACCGCCGTTCAGACCGGCCTACTCTCTCGCCGGTGGCGCGGTCTCTGGACCGGTCTCACCGATCTCGCCTTCCGCCGCCTCACGCCCGCCGCCATCGAAGCAGTGCGCGCGCGCTTTGGTCCTTCGCCCGTCGTGTCCCTCTGCGATTTCGCGCACTACGACGACGCATACCGGGGCAACACGTTGCTGCGCTACGCCGCGCGGCTCTCGCCGGGGAAGCTAGTCTTCACGCACGTGGAGCGTAACAGAAGATATAGGGACAGGATCGAGCTCCCCTGCCTCCCTTCCACCACATCGATCGAGCTGGACACAAAGTACCTCCGCGTGAAGCCGCCGCCGGCGGGCGAGTTCACCGCGCTCGAGAGCCTCTCCATCTCCGGCAGAATCGTCGATCTCGGCGACTTGCTCGACCGATGCCCACGCCTGCGCGTTCTCAGCCTGGCAGCCCCCAAGCGGGACGAAGAACTCCTTCGCCTCACGCCTCCGCCGGACGGCGAGTTGACCGCCCTTGAGAATCTGTCCCTCACCGGCAAAATTGACGGCCTTGGCTCCTTTCTCGACCGCTGCCGCCACCTGCGTGTGCTCAGCGTCACCTACATGGACACTCGGCAGCTCACCCTGCCGTCCGACGGCGAAGCCGAGTTCCCCGTGCTCGAGAAGCTGTCCCTCTCAGGCAACATCGCCGGCCTTGGCTCCTGGATCAACCGCTGCCCACGCCTGCGCGTGCTCAGCGTCACCTTCAGAGGTATGTCGCTTGCCTCCATCGAAGAGGCGCTCGCCACACTCCCCCTTGGCCTCGACGTGCGCCTCCTCCTTGGCATGGACGATATCCGTAGCAGAATCAACTTGGACGCCGACCACTTCACCTCCCTTCTCCGCGCCGTCGCGAGGCTCTCGCCGCACGAGTTCGCCTTCAAGCACATCTTCGACAAGCACAACTCCGCGCACCTGCCCGGCTTTCCCCGCGCCACCTCCATCGCCATGGACCTGAACACGTCCATACGCTTCCGAAGGACACCCGAGGCCGCAGCCGATTTCTCGGCCCTCGAGACCCTCTCACTAACAGGGGAATGCAGGCCCGTCAACCTTGCCACCATGGTCTCCCGCTGCAAGCGCCTGCGTGAGCTCAGCGTGACCGTAGCTACGGGCAAGATCAAGGTCCACTCGGCATCGTTGCAGAAGCTGTATGCCTCTACGGGTTCGCGCACCGATTGTCGCAGCATCGACATCATGACACCGGCGCTTAAGCAACTGAAACTGAAGATCCGGGATAGCACAGACATAATTACTGTGTCCATCTCAGCGCCAATGGTCGAGAAAGTCTGCTGGGAGCGCCTTCACCTGGGCTTGGCTTCTCCGGTGCCTAAGTTCTGGCGTCTCCGGTGCATGAGCTTGGAGTCTGCACAAGCACAAGACACATGTTCAGTCGGAGTCCTGCGCCTGTCCATGTCTGCTAATGTACGTCTCTTCTCTTGCTTGCTCAATCCATGCTGGATTTGCTTTAATGAGTCGTTCAATACGTATTTGTTTTCGGTAAAGATTCGTTCAATACGTGTATATATATATATGATATCATATGAAAATTGTATATATGTTTTGTTTTGTAGAAATATTTGGGCGCTGAGCTGGTCTTTACCAAAGAGATGGAAACAATACTTCTCACTACCACCAACTTCTCTGTGTTGGAGCTCTATCTCGAAAATACATTTGATCATCTTTTCGGGACGCTCGTGTTGCGTCTCTTTGGAATACAACGGATTCGTGCCGCTACGAAAAGGCTTATGGTCGTCACACCGCGCTTCTACACCGAGGTACATGCATGTTCAAAACAAAATTCTCTAGCTAGCTAGTTTGTCTTGGGCATTCAAAGAAATACCTTGTAATACTAGCTCTTCATTTTCTTTAGGCGATGCGAGCATGCAGACTTACTTGTCCTTGTGATCATGCGACAAAAAAACTGGCAAACCAAAATACCTGTCTCGAAGAGGTTGAAATGGTGAACTTCAGTGGACGCCATTGTGAGCATGATTTCTTGACACGGATACTCAGATGCTCGCCAATGCTTAAAAGGGTGTCTCTCAATCTTTTGCCATTTGGAACTTGCAACACCGAAGTTCCAGATATTTTCTTGACGTATCCCTCTGTGAGTTGCTATGTTTATCTCTCCTCTGGTGAACTGGCTAACTGTATATCGGGTTAACTACCATGCTCTCCTTGGTGCAAAAAAGGTTTTCTGTGAAGGGAGATGCAACTATATTTGTTATCACTTCAAACATGTTTTCTAGAAGTATCCTACTGAGACATGCATGTAATGTTCTTGTCCGTGAGTGTTTTTCATTAATTCGAAACATGTCATTTCTGTTAATTGTTCCATTCGCAGTATTATTTGTATTTCCCACAATGAAAAAAAACAAGATTTATTTATATTAATTGTTCGGTTCGCAATGTTTGTATTTGCCACAATGAAAAAACAATATTTAAATTCAACTTATGCCGTGTATGCATAGGAATCCGAAATAATTATCCCCTTCTTGTACAGAAGGCCAAGTCCCTGAACTAGCAGGGAGGAGTGTTTTACCTTGCACGGTGACCTTCTACCAGTGCATGGTTCTCCGTTTGCCTCCCATGAAAACAGATGTTATTACGGGTGTTCAAATTGACTACAGCGAAGCTGATGCTAATGTAATAATGTGAATCAAGTTGAAACCAGCAACGACATATACAAAATATCAGTAATTTCACATAAGGCATAAGTGAAAATTTCAGCTAGCTCAGACCAGACCACGGTTTATCATTTACACAGTCGAAGAACAAATGATGTACGCATTCAGACGCCTTTTAGAAAGACGGAAGTTTTATCCTATATAATTGTGCTACTTTGCTCTGCCCATTTGAAAAAACTTCGGATCATGTTTGTTGGACTTTTTCAAGAAAAAGCACGAGTGATGCGTGTCTTCTGTATTAAGATAGGGAAACAATTTACAAGATCAAGAGAGGCAACCCTCTCTCAGGAACCCACTCAAAGACTGACTACTCTATCTTCCTAGGTTCCACTCCACACAACTTAGCTAACCTCCACGATTCTAGCTCTGAAGCGATTTGTCTGCTTACCACCCACGGGACCGTGGCAAACCTATCGAACACTCTATTGTTCCTCTCTAGCCAGAGGCATCGAGTTGCCAGGATGACGAGAGAGTTGATTTCTTTGCGTTTCTTCTTGGGCGCTGCAGCCGTCAGGGCGGGCCACCAGACCGCCAAAGTCATCTCCCTTCTGGGGGTAAACCTGTCGAAACGGTACGGCAACAGGAGATTGTACCACACCTCCCTGGAGAAGGAACAGCGAACCTTCAGGTGCTCTATGGATTCTGGTTCCTGACAGCACAGGGGGCAGACAGCGGGACGATCCAATCCCCTGCGCTCGAGTCTGTCAGCGGTCCATAGTCTGTTCTTGAGGACGAGCCACATGTGCAGCTTGTGAAGGAGTGGGGCACCTGCACCCCATAGTTCCCTAGCGCACGGAGCACGGGCACGGACGAGGAAGAACGCATCATAGGCAGATCTTGCAGAGTACTGACCACTCATAGACAGCTTCCAGGTGATTCTATCCTCTGAATCTTCAATATGCACATCGCTGATGAGCTGCCAGAGGTCGAGATATTCCGCAATGGCAGGGATGGAAGAGCCCCTCTGATCTCAGCTACCCAACGGTGATCTGCAAGTGCCTCTGCCACTGTCAGGTTTCTCGCGGCAGGCCGCACAAACTCCATCAAGCTTGGGCCCTCCAACCACTGATCATGTCAGAAGTTCAGATTTTGTCCATTCCCTACCTCGCACTTAACGCAAGCCATGAACATCTCTCCCGCTTCCCTGGCAATTTTGATCCCATGCCACAGCTTGTCTTTGTCTACCATCTGCAGCCATCGCCATCTCATACGCAATGCGTAGTTCAGGATCCGCAGATTCTTGACGCCGAGGCCTCCTAAGGATTTGGTCGTGCATACTGTTTTCCAAGCGACAATGCATTGGCCCCTCCACGTCTCCGTTGATGCAGACCAGAAGAAGCACCTGAGCAGCTTGTCCACACAGTTGAAGAACCACGGTGGCAAGTCCAGCGACAACATGTGATACACAGGTGTTGTCGTCATGGTAGAATCCAACAGAATGAGCCTCCAACTACGTTTGAGGAGTCCCGCCTTCCAGGTTGGAACATGCCCCGCCACTTTGTCGACCAGGGGTTGCAGATCAGATTTCGTGAGCCTGCCGATCTTCAGAGGTAACCCAAGGTACTGGATTGGGAACGCTCGCACCAGGCACGCCAGGATATCTATGATGGGCTGCAGATCCAAACCCTCACATCTGATAGGGGAGACAGAGCTCTTCGCCATGTTGCAGTGCAGCTCCGAGGCAATTCCGAACAGCCGTAGCAGACCAATGGTGGCGGACGCTTCCTCGACTGTCGGCTTGATGATCAGCACCACGTCGTCCGCAAACAGTGAGAAGTGATGCCGCACTCCACAACCTAACAGCGAGGTGAAGAGCCCTGCCTCCCCGGCCACCCTGAAGACGGCGTTCAGAATATCCACAACGGCAATGTTTGTTCGACTTGTCCATTTGTTGTCAACTGCTGGGATTTTATTTGACCTCAAAGAGGAAGAGATTTAAACAATAAGGCCTCGATGGTATTCCCAAAGATCAAGGATGGAGAGCCTGGAGTCGATTCTGACCGGTGCTAATAATTTGGTGAAAATCATCGGCTAATCCTTGTTTGTTTGCGTGTATGTTTTTTTTTTCATTTTGGTTTCGACCTCTCTATGTTTTCTCCTCTATTAATATAAAAAATGGTAAAGATTTTGCCTCGTTTCAAAACAAAAGATTTAATAGTTTTGGAGGGACTTGTCACATCATAGAAAACTTGAATGTACACCTTTTGCTATGGATATCATTATCTTAGCTCTCTTGAGCATTTGGATGATTAAAAATAACATGATATGGCCGAGTAGGCCAGTTTTAAAAATTGGAAGAAATTTGACGTACACTAGCTGACTGTTATTGCTTATAGAATTTTTTAAAAGCATGCTCGCGTTTCATTTAGCCCCTGAATAATTTGTTCCAATTTTCCATTTTCTCCATATATAGTACCGCTTGTACATCTTTGTATAAAAAATCCAGTGGGATTTCCGCCCACTGTTTCTCTTATATCAAGAAAAAAAAACAGATTCCACCAAAATTCATTATAGCATAGAACGGATTGATCATATAAGATCTGGGTGAACTTAAGGACCAAACATGTAGTAGATCTTGTGTCTATGAAGAATAGATTTCTGGAAACAAAGTTCACTAGGTCACCGTACCTTTAAAAGTGAGTTTCAGATTAGTCCTAACCCAGACCTCACCTCAAAGGTAATGATATCTCGTTCATTACAAATAGAATACTAATGCAGGGCACAAAACTAAGCAAATCATTCGGTTATTTTTTAATTTAAATATGTTCGATGGCATATATTTTGTAATTTCTACACTTCCAATATGATCTTCTTATAATATTTCTTTACTATAAATAACATGACGTCCGGTAATATACAAAGTATAGAGGCAAGTAAAGAAAAATTGACTTCCAAACCTATGTAGAACTGCAGAAACGTACTAGTAGCGAAAGTTGTGTCCATGGCTCCACCTAGGTAGCAGTGCTGTCATTGTTCGGACCAAAGATGCTTGCACTGCTTGGCATTGTCGTCGTCGCCCACCACGGCAGCGTTGTCGCCGATGAGTACTGCTGCTGCTGTTCCCGTTCTTCGCGTATCTTCCGGGACGAATCCACCATGTCCTTCATTGCCGGCGTCGCGAACGCTGCTCCAAACGCGGGCGACGCCGAGAATGCTCCTCCGAACGGTGACGGCGCAGATCCAGTTCCGATCGGTGACGGCGCCGACGCCATGCAACCGAAGAAGTTCACGGACGAGGCGCGCTGCTGCGAGTGGGAGCTCATGCCGGCCAGAATGCTGGAGCGCCCCGTTTGCTCGTACTCCTGCCGCGTCGCCACGCGGGCGCTGAGCTCGGCCAGCTCGTAGACCACTGCCGCGCACCGGGCGTCTCTGGCCAGATCGCCCGTTCCCGCCGCCTCCCGACGCCTGTCCAGTATCCGCGCGGCCTCAGCGTGGTCGCCGCGCTCCGCGGCGGCCCGAGCCGCGGCAATGTCTTCCGTCGCCTCCACGCGGAAACGCTCCACTCTGACCTCCATGGACGGCTTCTGATCCTCCTCGCTCGTCACCTCTGCCGGCCTCCGCACGACGGCGTCCTCGCCGGCCACCTCCGCTGACTTCCCCGTCGCCGTGTCTTTGTAAGTGCAGCTCACCCTGATAAGGCGCGTCACGTCTTCATCGTCCGCCACTCTCGGCACGTCCACGAACAGCAGGAAGCGCCTCTCCTCGTCGGCGTAGAGCTCGCCGACGTCCACCGAGGCGGCACGGCCGTACGCTACGACGCGGCTCTCGTAGCGGCCTGACTTGACGGCGTTGACGCGCACGTCGGGGTGCGGGCACGCCACGGAGATCCACGTCTCCTGCACGGCCACCGAGAGGAGCCCGCCGATGCACTGTGCGAACGCATCCTGCACCACCGCCTGGTTCTCGATGAAGGAGTACGTGCCGCCGGTCGCCTCGGCCACGGCGGCCATCGCCTTGGCGTCGTGGGTTGTGCCGAAGCCGAACGTGTGGATCGGCGTGGAGCTGTTGCCGTCGTCGCTGCCGGCCAAGGAACGAGGCACAAGATAGTCGTAGCTCTTGTCCACTACTTCACCGTGATAATAGCGGCAATGCTGGTTTCGGTTGTCCTGGCCGTCGGAAAGAAGGATGACGCTGGCGACGGCGTTTCTGTAGCGGCGGCCGTCGAGCACCTTGGCGGCCGTGTCAAGCCCCTTGAGGATATTCGTGTAGCCATCGGCGACGAGGGACCCCACGGCATTCTTGGCCGAGGCCTTCCCGGCGTCCGACATGCGCGTCAGCGGGGTGACCCGGCGCGCCACGCCCGAGAAGGAGACGATGCTGAGTCGGTCCGCGGGTCCGAGCTTGTCGATCACGAACCCCATGGCCTCCTTGAGGAGCGCCAGCTTCCGTTCTCCCGCCATGCTTCCGCTGACGTCGAGCACCGTGACGAGGTCGACCGACGCCTTCTGATCGGTGGCGGTGGCGGCGCCGGGAGCCTTGGCGTGCACCAGCACCGTGAAGCTGTCGCGGACGCAGCCCCGCGCGACGGCCGGGAGCTCGCAGTGCGTCTTGAGGACGAGCGGCCCGTTGCTTGTCGATGATGATGCTCCTTGGATGCTACCAGGTGTCGCCGCCGCCGGAGGGTTCTCCACCGGCTCGTCGTCGTCGAAGACGCAGGTCCCCGTGGTCTGATGCAGTGGGCTTGTATCATCAGGTGGCATGGGCGTGAAACCGATGGGGTTCGCCTGTCCAAATAAGCTTGTACCGGAAACCCCGGACGGCGTGGGCGAGAAGCCGAAGCCGTAGGGGCTCGCCGTGGCCTGGGGATTCGGCAGTCCAAAGACTCCAAACAAAGCTTTCGGCGGCGAGTAGTTGTAGGGAGTTGGCTGTCCAAATGAGCTTGTACCGGAAGTCCCGGACGGCGTGGAGGGGAGGAAGCCGAAGGCGGAGGTGCTCGCCGTGGCCGGAGGAGTCATCTGTCCAAAAACCGCAGGCTTCGGCGTTGGGAAGTGGTAGGGAGTTGGCTGTCCAAACGAGCTTGTCATGGAAGTCCCCGGCGGCATGGGCGAGAAGCCGCCGGAGAAGTTTATCGGCGTGGCCGGAGGAGGCTCCTGCTGCGTGGACGGGGTGGCAAAGGAGAAGGCGCCCGCCGGCACCGGATCCGGCTTGGCGAGAGAGGAACCGAAGGGGCTCGTGGTGGTGGGCGCCTTGGCGCAGACATTGCAGGCGGCCGCCGACCCGAGAGGGTGGAAGCAGAAGCCGCACCGGCTCTCCATGGTCGGCGATCGAGGACGTGGACGTGGATTTCGGTTGTTTTAGATCGATGTTGGAAGAACGGAAGGTGTCGTACGTGTTGTCGGGGGTCGGTGGGCCACGTATTTATAGGCAACATGTCAACGACGTATAGGCTTTGAATCCAAGGCGAAATCGAGAGCGTACTGCGGACGCTAAGGAGACAACCGCCGTCTGCTGAGAACATGTATATATGTAGTATTGTATTCCAACAGCTGCCGCTGCGTTGTTTTGACGCTGTCACGAAATTTATACTCGGAGTACATGGAAACTATTCACCCGTATTTGTGCCTACTTTTTTTTTTTTGACAAATTGGCAACCCCTCCGGCAGCTTCTAAATTAGATGGGTGGCCCGAGTGAAGATCCTCTTTCATTTAGAAAAAATGCAACAACCTTTCGCAGCATATATCGATCCTTCAGATTATTTTTCGTAGAGATACAAGACTTAGGAAGGTTTTATGTCATAGTTTTGCACTTGTTTTTTAGGAATATTTGAGTATTATAACCTCTTGAAAAAGAACCCAATGGATGAATGGTACCTATTTTCTTCTATGATGTACTATATACTCTTTGATGTCGATTCTATAGTTTCATATCGTGTGCACGTATATCGAACAAAGCATTCCTTTGAAATTCAATATTTTCCTATTTTCGCAAAATCATACGATCTTATGAGGCATGAAATTATTTATCAAACACATTTATTGTGAAGTAGTAATGTTCTCAATGGCTCCAAAGACAAAATTTACTCCCCCTGATTGACAACACGTGGTCTAACCCTTCATGTTTAAAGTTGAAGATTAAGATTGAATCTTCCGAAAGATACTACTCGTAGTTACAAGATCACATTTCCCTGAATGTCATACAATAGGAACACGGATGTGTCGGCTATGTGCAACATACAAAAATCACTGGCCTGCATATGATGATGTTTTTCGAGTGCAGTGATATGGAGGCGCCCGAGCTCCACATAGCTCAGTATTTTAAAAGTTCAAAATTTATATTTTCAAGTAACAAAACAGAAAAATACCTAGATGTACATAATAATATAATTTACAAGTGCTCAAAAGTTCAATCCGAAATTAGTTATATTTTGGGTAGGTCGGTGGATCCAGATATATGAACAGCGCACATTTTGAAAAAGTTAAAATTTTATTAGATTTTTCGTTTTTATGTAGCCTAAATTAATACGAATTGCATCAAGATTTTTCACACTGGCAACCTCGACATTGTCAGAATTTTCTATCTTTTTTAGACGAAAAAATACATATTTAAATTTCAAAAAAGTACCGAGCTCCGTGAAGCTCAGCCTCGGAATACACTTTTCTGGATGTTTTGCCTTCCTGCCATGCCCTTCCACCTTTAATAAACTCCTTGTAGCTCTCTTACTCATGTTCTGTTGGACTTGACAGTGTATCATAAAGGTCGTCTCATAACTTAATATAGTCCTCATTCATGGCACTAGCAAGATCCGAATAATCATTTTTTGGGCACAAACAGAGGAGCAAGCCTAAAGAAACGGAGGAAACAATTTCTACAAAAGGGTACATAGAGTAGGGGATTGAAATTAGAATATGGCTTCATTTCTAGACATGCTGCGTGGGAGTGATTGATCTGACCAAACACTATAAAAACATCTCTAGCAGATCCTCTATATTGATCTGACCCTAAAAATAACCGTTTTGTTTATAAAGTTTCAGCCAGAAAAAAATAATAGAAATAGATCCCACTTTTAGACCAAAACCGTAAAAGAGAAAGGAAACACCCTTCAAAACAACCCCTTGCGCGGGTGGAAGTTTAGCCCGCGCATTTTCGTCTGCTGCCACCTCCCTCCTAGGGATGGCACCCGCAGGGTATGGATGCGGGTGGAGCCACCCCATACCCTTACCCGTGCCTCCCGAATTTGCCCATCACCCGTACCCATACCCGTAAGCGGGTATAATATTTTCCCATACCCTTCACCCGACAGGGTAAAGGGATACCCGCGGGTAAAAATACCCGCATTTACAACACATCAATTGAGACAAAAAAAAAACTGAGATAATGTGATCATACATAGTTATAAACAGCAACACAATCTACACTATATAATTCATATACTCACAACAAAATATAGAAATAATTTAACCATACATAAGGCCACAAAATAAGCATTACAATAAAGTGTTGACACTATAACAAGTTCAACCAAAATAAACTCGAGCAATCCAGCAATAGGAAAAAAAATCTGTGACACATCATCGATCGTGGCTCACCTTGAGTTGAACCGCCTACTGCCTATGCGGGATTAGAAAATTAGGTTAGTTTAATTAAACTAAGTCCCACATGATAGAATTTATATGGGTACCAGGGCACGCGGGTATGGGTTATGCAATCCCATGCCCGTACCCGGTCTGCCCGATGGGCACAAGATTTCCCTATTTATATACCCATGGGTATTTTTAGTCCCAAACCCTTACCCTAATAGGGTTTTTACCCGCAGGGTACACGTGCACAGGGTACCCATTGCCATCCCTACTCCCTCCATCGATTTGGGTCGCCCTCTCCGACTTCGCGTCTCCTAAAAACTACCGCGTCGTCCACGAACGCGGTTTTCCCACAACTACTAGGACGTATCTTGTCCGCAGCTTATGTTGGAGATTCGGAAATTGGCTTCGACCATGCCTCCTCGTGTGAACACGTCTAGTTTGTTTGGCCCACGCGAAAACCTGATTTAAAGCGCCATTGCCCTGCATGGTTATGTACGTCCTATAGCCATCTCCCAACTGCTTTCTCCCCCTCATCCCTAATTCTTGCATCTGTCTAAGCTCTTCGCCTGTTCTTCAAGCTCAGCAATAGAGTCCCAAGTGTCCAGAATCACCTTCTCCAAGATACCTAGCAAGGGAAGAACACCGTCTCCACCGAATCGAATCCAGTAGAGCCCACCAGTCCATCTTCATCCATTTGTTCTAGCAGCGCCATGGCTAGTAGCTCAAGATCTGGAGGTCCAAGGAAAGCTCCCCCTCAAGATCTGGAAGGGCCTCCACCCCCCATGGCGAAAAAGAACGTTGCCCAGGCAGAGCAGTGTACTGACTAAGCGGCAAGGTTAGGTTGCGCGGGGAAGTTAGCGCCGGGA
This sequence comes from Puccinellia tenuiflora, assembly GCA_012064385.1. NCBI lineage: Eukaryota > Viridiplantae > Streptophyta > Magnoliopsida > Poales > Poaceae > Puccinellia > Puccinellia tenuiflora. Next base: position 28,192 of record QRDG01001192.1, read on the forward strand.
TCTGACGAAGTCAAAGTGCGTCGACGTCGCTGTCTCGCGGGAAGGAAGCGTGAATCTCCAATTGATCAACAGTGCAGATACGTCGGGGACGTCCCGGTAGTTGTGGGATTGCATTTTCGGTCGTCCACCCGGCCTCTCTAGAAACTCGCGGCCATGGATCCGGCGCGGCGCTTCACGGGATACCCCGCGATGCTCGGGACGGCCGACGACGACCGTTCTTGAGTCCCTTTTCCCGCTAATGTCATCAAAATGACCAGGAGTTGGTTTCTCTTTTCGTCGGTCAGTCGTTGCAGTCTACATTGCAGTTGCAGGTTGCAGCCCTGTTACAAACAATCAAAAGGGCATCTCAGTTGACTGAGAATTTTTAAGTCTCAATCACCTCAGAAAAATGCAACTATAGTTCAAAAAAGTGCAACTAGGATGAGTTGCATTTTTCTGGCAGAAAAGTGCAACTGCATATTTCCACTTTTGCTTCGGTGGCCACCTCTGGGCAAAAGTTTAGCTTACGGACGGTCATGATTTGTCCATAACTTTTAATCGGACGGTTTTATGGAAAATTTACCTCCTCAGTTTTCCTCTAGGGGAGGCCACTGAAGCAAGCCTCGCACATTTGTTCCAGAAAAGTGCAACTCATGCACATTTTATGGGTGACTGAGACATAACTGAGAATTTCTTTAAGTCTCAATCACCTCAGAAAAGTGCAAGTACATTTTAAAAAGAATGCAACTGGAACGAGTTGCACTTTTATGACAGAAAAGTACAATTGCATATTTATCTCAGAAAAGTACAACTCATACACATTTTTGTGGGTAACTGAGATGTAAGAAAAAATCATACACCTGAGGATTAGCAAATCCGAATTAAAAAGCACGGGACCGTGGAGAGGAAACGTGGGCAGCAAGTGCCTTCGATCATCACGGCTGACGCATCGCCTGATCCATTACATACACATTTATATAGTCAAGTACTCATTTCTACCATCCGAACTCGCACCCCACTTACTGACTCACAATCACAGATTCACTGCAGGAAGCAGGACATGGCGGCCGGAGGACACGAGCTGCAGCTGGTGGGCATGTGGGCAAGCCCGTTCGTGACGAGGGCGAAGCTGGCGCTCCACCTCAAGGGCCTCAGCTACGACTATCTCGAGGAGGACCTCGGCAGCAAGAGCGACCTCCTGCTGCGCTCCAACCCCGTGCACAAGGCGGTGCCCGTCCTCCTCCACGCCGGCAGGCCCGTCTGCGAGTCGCACCTCATCGTGCAGTACATCGACGAGGCCTTCCGCTCCACCAACGGCAGCCCGTCTCTCCTCCCCGCCGACCCCTACGAACGCGCGACGGCCCGCTTCTGGGCGGCGTACTTCGACGCCGAGGTGCTCAAGCCGTGGCAGGAGGTGTTCCGGGCCAGGACGGACGAGGAGCGGGCCGAGTGTATGGCGCGGGCGCAGGCGGCGGCGGGCGTTCTGGAGGGAGGCCTGCGGGGGAAGGAGGGCGGCTTCTTCGGCGGCGACGGCGTCGGGTACGTCGACGTGCTGCTGGGTGGTTCTATCCCGTGGGTGCGCGCCACCGCGGCCATCACCGGGGACGACCTCTTCGACGCCGCCAGGACCCCGCTTCTTGCGGCGTGGATGGAGCGCTTCGGCGAGCTCGACGCAGCCAAGGCGGTCTTTCAGGATGTCGACAGGGTGGTGGAATATGCCAAGAAACTAATGGCACGCTTTGCGGCAGAGCCTGACAACCACTCTCAATAAGTTACTCGCTCAAGCACGGCGGCGAGGCTGCAGAATAATACAAGGAACATCCACGTATGAGTGATGACGCGGCTAGTACTCCACCATGTATCGCCATAGAGATCTCTGTATTATGAGAACAGGCAGATCTTTTTATTCCATTTGGTTATCTCTCCCATGCTTTCTCTGGTTTGGATTGCTCTAGTCGATCTCCAACCTCCTCCTGCTTTCCTAGGCTTAATTTTGTTCGGACGGATTTTATAATGAAACAACATGCTCAAAACTTGAATACTGTAAGCTGTGATGTGAAGAGAAGTTAAATAATTTAAATATTACAAATGGAAGTAGAAAAAAATTGCACTTGAAAGTTGAAATAGATATGGCTTATACATGACACCGTGGAATTAACGAACCCATCAACCGATCAGGGATCCGATCAGGGATTACACAAGGCCGCCATTACAAACACACACACGCACACACAAACACCAACACCGATGGCCGAACGATACAAGGAACTCGACAGATAGCTTACAACGCAGCACACACCAACAAGCACAGACAAGGCACAGCTTGCAAATGTCGCTGCCAACTACACTCAGGGCCAGGAAACGAAGCAGGAGGAAGCCGAGAACGAGGTCATGCCTGCATCATCGGGCAGGAAGGAGACAACTCCTTCCCTCTCTAATGCCGAAGAGGGTCCCTACCCTCTTGTCCTGGCACGAGGAAGCCGCACCGTCGACAAGAAGAGGAGCTCACCCTTGAGCTAGGAGAGGAGAAGACACCACATCCTCCTGGAGAGAGCACATATCAACTCGCAAGCCAGCTACACCGCCGCTGATCAAAGACTTTCATCCTCATATGCTCGTATATAAAAGTGTTGTTGTAGTTACCATGTTGATGACCTATATTTTAAGAGGTGTGTCACTCAATATGCACAAAACACCACCACCGAGACAACTTATGTGGAACATAGAGCAACACGGTTATTCCCCTCTTAGGAGGGGGTCTGAAAGAGCATGGTTGCCCCCATGTGTGGTTTTGGTAATTAATGACAATCCTTAAGGACTAATGTGTGCTTTGAGCTATACTTGTAGGTTTGGTCCATTAGCTTGCTTGATCTCCATATGTTGGAGTCAAGGCTAAAAGGAAAAGATCATTTGTTGATCAAGGCAAAGGTATTTCTCCATGAGCATGAATCAAGAGGAAGATCCTATGTAACTCGTGGAGGATGGCGTCACGAGGTGATCGTCATCAAGATAAAGGCCAAGTGAAGATATGTCGAAGAGTGTCTCTCCCATCTTGGTGTATGGGGGAGCACGTTGCGAGTCTTCACCGAGCGGAGCGCAATCAAGAAAGGTGGTCCAACTTGAGAAGGTCAAGATCGTCATCATCAAGCTCAAGTGGATTATGCGCAATGCAAAGGTATGATCTTGATAGGGTTTATATTTTACCGGTCTCATGATGTTAGTTGAGAGACCGGGTTATAGGATAGATAGCCGTACTATCAAGAGGGGCTCTCGAGCGAGTATCTTGATTGTATCGTCGTAGAGAGCTCAAACCTTTGCATCCTTGGCATCATCTTTATTGGTTCTTATTTGGCTCTTATCGTGGTGTGGTCTTGGTGCTTGTCGTGCTAGTCATGACAAGGCCAAGTTCGCCGAAAACGGATTTCGTATGCATCTTCTCTTACCTTTTCGGTTTTGGAGATTTTGCCGGTCCATCCGTGCGGAAGGTTTCACTCTTCCATTTATTAGCAAAATCTCCCATGCTTGGTTTCAATATTTCTGCCGGTCCATCCTCTTTCCAACAAAATTGGATTCACCTCGATCGGAGTTTCCTAGCAAAAGTTATTCAGTTTCAGGATCAGCAGTTTTCTCTGGGCAGTAGTACCGCCATCACCGGCGGTAGTACCGCCAGCTCCTTGGTTTTACCCAGACCTCTCTAGGCGTTGCACTACAGCAGTAGTACCGCCACTGGTGCCGCCAAACATGCCTTCGGTTGCGCACCAGCGGCAGTACCGCTGTTGCGGTTCCCGTGCTCCTCCTGGAGCTCACGGTACCGCCAGTGGTACTGCCGCTAGTGCCACCAAAGCTGCCTTCGGTTGCATACCAGCGGCAGTACCGCTGCCTCCGGCGGCAGTACCACTCGTGCGGTTCCCGTGCTCCCCTGGAGCTCGCGGTACCGCCAGTGGTACCACCAGTGGTACCACCAGTAGTGCCGCCAAAGAAGGCTTCTGGTTCTCCTCAGCGGTAGTACCGCCACCTCTGGCGCCAGTACCGCTGCTGCGGGATCTTTTGCGTGTCGTTGGTGGGCTGAAATGCATAGGGGCTGCAGTACCGCCAACACTGGCGGTAGTACCGCCCCTGCGGGTTTCTGCCCCCCAACGGTTGGATTTTCAGGGCACCTATTTAAGGGGCCTTCTTCCCCAATAGGTACCCAACTCTTTGCACTCTCTCTCCTCCATTGTTGACCTTTTTGAGAGCTTGCTACCTCTCCATCCCTCCATGATTCTTGCCTCCTTCTAAAGGGAAAAGAGAGAGGAGATCTAGATCTACCACTTCACCAAGCCATATATCCTCTAAGTGAGGGGAAGCCTTTAGATCTAGATCTTGGAGTTGCTTTGGGTTTCTCCTTTGTTCTTCCACTCAAATCCCTCCCTAGCATTAGTTGATTTAGTTGGATTTCGGAGAGAAGGACTTGACCACTTAGTGTGTTCTTGCCATTGCATTTGGTGAATCAGTTTGAGTTCCCCACGGTGATACGTGGGATTGAAGTTCGAGAAACTTTTTACTCTTGGGTGCATAGGGCTCCCAAGAGCTTGTGCCTCTTGAGTGCATTGTGCACCCTAGACGGTTGTGTGTGCTACGTGAGCCTCCTATTGTGTGGAGGTAGGCTCGGGCAAATTGTACGGGTTTGGTCAACGCACTCAAGAAGACCTCACTGTACGGGTTTGGTCAACGCCCTCAAGACGACCTCATAATGGATGAGCAAATCCCCCATCGGGTATTCCCCACGAGAGGAGCTCACGGAGAATAGGGTGAGCACGGACGTGCTTGTAGGAGGGCCAAGAAGCCTCCACACCTCTCCAACGTAGACGTACTTCCGTTGGGAAGGAACTACGGGAATCAAACCTCCGTCTCCACTTGTGTCGGTTATCTCTATAACCAAACCTCTTTACTTATGCATTTATCTTGTGATAGCTATCGAGCTTGAAGTACTATATCTTTCTATCCTTGTTGTTAAACTTGCCTAGCATAAGTTGTTGGTGCACATAGGTGAACCTAGTGTATTAGGTTTTGTGCTTGATAAATTAAACGCTAGTTTTATTCCGCATTTATCAAGCCTTAAATGTAAAAGTTTTAAATCGCCTATTCACCCCCCCCCCCCCTCTAGGCGACATCTCGTTCTTTCAATTGGTATCAGAGCAAGGTCTCTCCTTGTTAGGCTTCACCGCCTAGAGAGCAAAGATGTCGTTTAGGGAATTAGTGCACGATCCCACTTTTATATTCGATGGCACAAATTATGTTACTTGGAAAATTCGCATGCTTAATCTTTTTAGGGACAGAAGTCCAAATATAGAGAGAATCTTAGATATGGGATTTCCTCCTCCAAAGGACTCCCAAAAGTTGTCTTTAGAGGATGAGGAAATCTCTTATCTTGATTCTCTAGTATCTAATGCAATTGTCCATGTTTTGAGTGATGTAGTTCTCGGATCAATCATGCCTTATCGAAATGCTCATGAGCTATGGACGAAGCTTCAAGATAAATATGGCAAGTCCAAAATTATTGAGGATGATTGTTCCCCCTCCACCTCCGGACGTGATGAGTTCTCAACTTCTTCTACTTCACCTACATGTTGTAAGCCACAAACAAATGGTATGGTGAGTAGTGCTAGGTATTGCAATGTTGATAGTTATTTTACTATTGATAACTCTTTGTCTCTATCCCATTGCAATACTTCATCTATGGACTCTAACACATATAGCTCTACAAATGTTTCACATGCTTGTGTTGATAGTCCTTTCATATCATGTAGAAATTACATGAATAAATCTCATGATGATATGCTAGCTATATCTTGTTGCCTTGATCAAAATGCTTGTGTTTCCTCTAGTCCTTGTGTTCCTAGCAATGTAGAGGAAATCCAACTCTCTATAAAACAAGATATTAACTTAAGTGATGCATCAACCAATGGTTCATCTTCATCAACTATCTTTTGCCTTATGGCTAAATCTACAAGTAATGATGATGATGATAATGATAATGATGATGTTGATAATGATGCTCTCTTAGATAAGATGAAAATTTTTGTCCTTCATGCTCTTCGTAAAAATGATAATGCTTCTTCTACTTTCATAAACATCATGTCTATTGTTGATGAAAGTAAAAATATTATTGATGAGTATGAAGACACCATTGAGAAAATGGAAGCTCGTGAGCGTGATTATGCCAATGAGATTGCGTACTTCTCTATTGCTCTTGAAGAAGAGCAAGGTCGTAGATCGATCCTTGAGGAAACTCTTGTGAATCTTGAGGAGACTAATAACCTAGAGATGTCTAAACTAAGAAAAGATCATGATCATGCTCAAGCTCTTGCTAAAATAATCAAAACTAAAAATAGTGAGCTTGTTGTTGAAAATGTTAGGCTTCTTGAGAATAATGAAAAACTTGAAAAGAAACTCAAAGCCTTGGAAGGTTCTCTCGCAAATCTCACTAAGTCTCATGATCAACTCCAAGCTCAAATGCTAAAAGAGCTTCCTACTTGTTCTGCTAGTGCTATTAATAATGATGCTTGTGCTACTAACTCTACTCCTTGTGAATCATCCATTTTAAGGGAGAACATTGAGCTAAGGGCTCAACTTGAGTTGCTATCTAGCAATTATGGGAAATTGGAAGAAAGTCATAAAAAGCTATCTAGCTCTCATGATGATCTTCTAGTGTCCCATGATAGGCTAAAGCTAGCTCTTGAGGCTACCACTACCAAGGTAACATCTAGTGAGCCTCGTGTGGACATTGGCACATCTTCTACTAATAATGCTATATTGCCATGTGCTAGTCCTCGTAGTTCATCCACTCACAATGTTGGCACATCATGTGATGAATTACTTTCCTTGCCTTGTTGCTCTAACAATGATGCATCTACCTCCTCTAGTACTTGTGTTGTCACTAACCATGTAGAGGAAAGGAATGAGCTCAAGGCCCAAGCCACTTCTTTGAAGAAAGGCTTGGAAAAGAGTCATAAAGGGAAGTCCACACTTGACAACATGTTGAGTGTGCAACAATCCCCCAATGACAAGAGTGGACTTGGATTCAACTCCAACAACAAGAACAAGTCCAAGATTGACAAGAAGAAGGGCCAAGAACAAGTCAAGAATCCGGCCAAGATTACTTGCTTCAAGTGCAAGATTGAAGGGCACCATGTTAGAGATTGCCCTATGAAGAAGAAGCCTCTTAGTGAGAAGAAACTAGGGAAGCGGCCTCTTGTTCAATCTCATGCTCAACCACGTGTTGAACAACGGCCACCTCCTAAGAAGACTCATGCCATTGCTCCTCAAGTTGAGGAGCCAATCGAGAAGAAGCAGAAGAGTCGAAGTTGCTACTTATGACGTGAGAAGGGTCACTTGGCTTCTTCATGCACTAACGGTACCCTATCCAACCCCATTCTAATTGATGATGTTTATTCTCTTAGGAAGGATAGGGTTGGCAATGTGTTTGCCAAATATGTGGGTGCTCAAAGTGGTGTCAAGAAAAGAACCATTTGGGTACCCAAACCTATTGTGACTAACATCTTAGGACCCAACTTTGTTGGGGACCAACAAGCTCAAACTTGATCAATAGGTGTAATTGGAGGACATTGGAGACTTGGCTATCTTATGAAGAATTAAGGGATCTTCATGGTTATATTTCCTCAAGCCAAGTCAATTGGATTATCACTTATCTATCTTATACCCAATGTTCCTCCTTGCGGTAACTTGTACTTAACTCATTTACATTGAGAGTTAGTTGCCCCCTTGCATGTGTTAGTTTTGTTCCTAGCATGTGTTTGTATATGATGTGCTTCTTTCTTACTTATCTTGAGAAATCAAGTATGTGTATGTTAGTTGTGTATCATGTATGTGTAAACTTTGTGTTGAGCCTTTTATTGGATCTTGTGTGGATTTTATTTGGCTCTTTTGGGAGATTAATGGACTATACCAATTTTGGGTGAGTGACTTGCTTTGTGCACTTCACAATCCCAAAAATGTGTATTCATGATGTACACCACATAGTATTGATATAGCAAGATTATCTAGTCTCTATGTGGTACGTATTATTCATGAGAAATTCAAATTCTATAATGTCCATTAATTTCTCTAGTTGGTTTTTAGTTGCCTCTTGTTAGAAGGAAATGGATTATCACATTATGGGGGAGTAATATGTTTTGTACATATTACAATCCTAGAAAATGTGAATATTTGAGGTTTTGCCACTTGGGTTTGATATTGCAAATTATCTTGTTTCCATGTGGCATGTTTGCTCGAACAAGTTCCAATTTTATTGAGTGCTTCTATTTGGTTTTCTTTTGGATCTTGTTTGCATGAGTTTTGCTTGGTGTGGTTTTCCTCAAATATGTATTTCCATATGCTATTTGAGAAATCATTCGCTCCATATTATTTTAACCATGGCTTTGCCGGTTGGTTCGAATAGTTGGAGCTACCAACAAACTCTATCAAATATGGCGTTGTTTTAAATTCTTATCTTTTGCCATATGATTTATCTTATAAGGATATTCTTGGATATCTCTATCACCGGGAAAATATTTCCTTTTACTCATTGTCCTTGGACAATTGACATTCATGTTTGTGGTAGAATATTTGTGATTATCCTTACGTTGGACTTTGCTCTTATTTGCCTTATCTCTTGCCAAGTATTTATTTTGCGTTGACTCCCGTTGTCTTCCTTGCCTCTTTCATGGATCCTATTTTTCAATTGGTATTGTTTAGTGTTGTAAATGGCATATGGAGAGTAATGATCCCTTGTGTGTGCGTTTTGTATTCAAAAGCAAATCCTAAAGATAATGCACGAATCTTGGGGGAGCTTTTCTTTATTATTTAGAACACTATCTTATCAATTGACATTTGATCCTTTCAATTGGCATTTTTCTTTCCTTGGTGTTTATGGAAGACAAACCTTTTCCTTTTGTGCTTTGTGCCATCATGAAAAGTGTAGAGAGTGTTTGGTTTGTTTGTTGTAACCTTGCTCTCTCTAGGGAGTTGCTTTCTCATTTCTCGATTTGTGTCTTATCTTCTTAAATGAGAAAACCCAATGAGCATTTATCTTTTTATCTTATCTTCTATGCTCATTGATCTTGCTTAGGTACCTTCAATTGTATCTATTGAAATTTTATATCTCATCCATAGATATTTGTTTCAATTGGTATCTCTTATGGGAGCTTTGATACCTTGCTTCTTGATTTTATTTTACTTGATGTCTTTCAAGTAATACTCTTCTCTTGGTATCTTTGCCTCTTGCGGGTATCTTATTTTCAATTGGCGTCTTATCTCGCATGTATGTTTGATTTGATTGTTATTGATACCTCACTTCATGTGTTGATGTGTTGGAATCAATCATTGGTTGTTTTGATTTTTCCTTCATCATGTGTTGATTTGGATTTTGATATAATTTTTTTGAAAGTAAAAGACTGTGAGGCAAAAGCCCCACAGCAGCTTTATTGCATAAAAACAGAAATTAAAAGCATATGTACAAAGAAAACTACTACCTACCTATAATTACAAAAATTTACAACAAGCTGCCTATCCAGGCTCTAAGTGACTGTACATGTTTCTGCTTAATCCTATGCTCAAGCATAGTGATATCATGGGTAAAATTTCTCTTCCAACCAGTAAAACTAGGCCTCTCATTCTCAAAAATCTTGCCATTTCTCTGTTTCCAAATGTTCCAGCATGTCAGAATAACCACTTCCATAAAGAAAGGCTGTTTGAAAGAGGCTCTAGCCTGAGCAACCACTGATTGCAGGTCCTGCCCTGGAGGCCACTCAATCTGCAGGTAATTCCATATTCTCTGGCTGAAATTGCAATGAAAAAACAGATGCATTCTATCCTCATAAGCTCTAGCAGGGCAAAGCACACAATCATAGTCAGCTGTCACCTGCCAGTTCCTCCTTTTCAACAAATCTCTGGTGTTCAGTCTATCATTAAGCAGCAGCCATGCAAAAAACTTTGTCCTCATAATACAACAAGACTTCCAGATCCATCTTGAAACATTTGTATATGGCACGCCCTCATGTAACTTGTTATAATATTTGGCAGAGCTGTACACTGGACCCCATCCATAGGTCCAACTATCTTGATCCAAAGACAGAGGATAAGACTGCATAATCAAAGTAAGCTCGTTGTACTCCTGATAAGCCTGCTCCGACAAAGGAAGATAGAACAAGGAAAGCAAATCCTCCTCACCATAAACCTCTGCAGCAGATAGCGTAGGGTCCAGAACAAAAGAGAAAAGCCTAGGATATCTTTCAGCCAGGGGCTGCACAGAACCATTCAAGAGCCACTTGTCTGACCAGAATAGGAAAGAGTCTCCTCTACCTGGTGTCACCGCCGCAACCTCCCTGAATTGATCCACTAATTTCATTAGATCCTTCCACCAAAAGGAGCCACATGGACTCTCAGCATGTGGCACTTTCCCCTGATGGGTTCAACTTATTTTGATATAATTTGGACAACCTTTTCGTGTCACACTTTGGTGTGCCTACTTTTGGTTTACTTGGTGTTTGTGTCCAAATTGTATCTTTTTGGTTCTAGAAAGTCTTTGCATGCATATTTATTAATATATATATCTTATGGCATGCTTGTCTTTTTGTTCCAATATATAGGGTATACTCCACCAAATCCTAAATCGGCTAAGATGTGCATAAAATTCAATTTCATATCTATATGCACATATTTATGTGGAGTGTGTCCTATATATTGTAGTGTATCTAACTACTATGGGACCCAATGAGTTTGGGAACCATTTTGTACTTGAATTGTGTTTTAGGTACAATAGAGATGCATTGGATGCTTGCCTCTCATTCATAAGGAAGGTGTTCTCACCATGTGATTATCGGAGTCAAGCTACGATGTTTACCGAATTCTCATCTTCTTCATCACCAATGACATCTCGGTAACAAGTATCTATCCCATGCATAATTTTCTAGCTTCAACCTTGTGTAGGTTGCTTCTTGGCATGAAATGCTTTTATATGCAATTGTCGTGGTTTTGGCCTATTTCCTTCACTAGGTATATCTTTGTGATATTTGTATTGAAATTGCAAAAACCTTTCCTTCAATTGATATCCTCTTTGTGATACTTGTTGCCTTATCTCAAAGCATCTCCACTATCTCTTGTTCCCTTAGTGATATGTGTGATGTCTTTGATGTGTTTGAAGTTCATCCATATACAATAAGATAAATTTGAGATATGTGCTATGCTTTTAAGTAATAATCTTATTTGTGTATTTATGACTTCCCTTTGGATGCCTTGTTCTCTTCTACTCTAACCATTTCGTATGTACATGTTTCTTTGTGGGTATATATCATCAATGATTTATCTACTTATAAACCTATACATATGAGAGAGGTAACTTTTTTTAATTGGCATCCTTTCTTCTTTTCAAGTCACCTTGATTATTATCTTTGATTCTTTGGTGGCTTCAAAAAGGAAAATATCTCGTGAGCGCTCGTCTGATATTTATTTGCTTCTCTACGCACTCATTTTTTATTGAAGATTTTTGACTTCATGCTTATCATGGTGAGCATGTTGATTTTTATTGGCTCTACATGTTCCTACTAGCTTTTGGCTTTTTCAATTGGTTTTAGTTTCCAATTGGTATCCTTGAGCTTGTGAACATACTCTTCATTTAAAGATCTTCTTTGTGTCTCGGTTGGGCCTCTCTTATGTTGAATCCTTTAATTTGGTATCGTCTTATGGCTCAACCATATCTTTGGTGCAAGTGCTATGTGCTATGTGCTATGTTTTGTTTTATGCACTCTTGCACTTGTTGTATGTTCTAGATGATTTTGAGAGAGTGAGGATTCCATTTTTTTGCACTCTTCAATAGTGCATGAACATTGGGGAGCTTCTCCATTTTCATTTAGAACACTCTTTTCGGATCTCTTCGATTGTTTTTCTCCCCTTGGGGAGGTGTTTAAAAAGGGAAGTCATCTTATTTGCAATCTTTAGATCCTCAACATAGTTTGATTTCCTCTACCTATTCGTTATTGAATATGTGCATTTGATTTCACTCATATCTTGAGAAATGCACACTTTATGGAGGAACTCATATTATATTGGCCTTCTAAATTTTTCCTCCCATTTCGGCAATAGATGCCAATGGGGGAGAAGTTTAGAGGGTTTAAGGGAATTTGGTTTTATGCTTTTGTTTGGTTCTTAAGCATTTGCCTTTATGCTCTTGCGTGCTTGCTTGTTTGTCTTGCAAGTACACTTAATTCATTATATAAACCCTCTTAAAAGGGATTGTCATCAATTACCAAAATGGGGGAGATTGAAAGAGCATGGTTGCCCCCATGTGTGGTTTTGGTAATTAATGACAATCCTTAAGGACTAATGTGTGCTTTGAGCTATACTTGTAGGTTTGGTCCATTAGCTTGCTTGATCTCCATATGTTGGAGTCAAGGCTAAAAGGAAAAGATCATTTGTTGATCAAGGCCAAGGTGTTTCTCCATGAGCATGAATCAAGAGGAAGATCCTATGTAACTCGTGGAGGATGGCGTCACGAGGTGATCGTCATCAAGATAAAGGCCAAGTGAAGATATGTCGAAGAGTGTCTCTCCCATCTTGGTGTATGGGGGAGCACGTTGCGAGTCTTCACCGAGCGGAGCGCAATCAAGAAAGGTGGTCCAACTTGAGAAGGTCAAGATCGTCATCATCAAGCTCAAGTGGATTATGCGCAAGGCAAAGGTATGATCTTGATAGGGTTTATATTTTACCGGTCTCATGATGTTAGTTGAGAGACCGGGTTATAGGATAGATAGCCGTTCTATCAAGAGGGGCTCTCGAGCGAGTATCTTGATTGTATCGTCATAGAGAGCTCAAACCTTTGCATCCTTGGCATCATCTTTATTGGTTCTTATTTGGCTCTTATCGTGGTGTGGTCTTGGTGCTTGTCGTGCTTGTCATGACAAGGCTGAGTTCACCGAAAACGGATTTCATATGCATCTTCTCTTGCCTTTTCGGTTTTGGAGATTTTGCCGGTCCATCCGTGCGAAAGGTTTCACTCTTCCATTTATTAGCAAAATATCCCTTGCTTGGTTTCAATATTTCTGCTTTTTTTTGGGTAGCTCTTGTCGTCCTCTTTCCAACAAAATTGGATTCACCTCGATCGAAGTTTCCTAGCAAAAGTTATTCAGTTTCAGGATCAGCAGTTTTCTCTGGGCAGTAGTACCGCCATCACCGGCGGTAGTACCGCCAGCTCCTAGGTTTTACTCAGAGCTCTCTAGGCGTTGCACTACAGCAGTAGTACCGCCACTGGTGCCGCCAAACATGCCTTCGGTTGCACACCAGCGGCAATACCGCTGTTGCGGTTCCCGTGCTCCTCCTGGAGCTCGCGGTACTACTGTGTGCTTTGAGCTATACTTGTAGGTTTGGTCCATTAGCTTGCCCTTGAGCTAGGAGAGGAGAAGACACCACATCCTCCTGGAGAGAGCACATATCAACTCGCAAGCCAGCTACACCGCCGCTGATCAAAGACTTTCATCCTCATATGCTCGTATATAAAAGTGTTGTTGTAGTTACCATGTTGATGACCTATATTTTAAGAGGTGTGTCACTCAATATGCACAAAACACCACCACCGAGACAACTTATGTGGAACATAGAGCAACACGGTTATTCCCCTCTTAGGAGGGGGTCTGAAAGAGCATGGTTGACCGCATGTGTGGTTTTGGTAATTAATGACAATCCTTAAGGACTAATGTGTGCTTTGAGCTATACTTGTAGGTTTGGTCCATTAGCTTGCTTGATCTCCATATGTTGGAGTCAAGGCTAAAAGGAAAAGATCATTTGTTGATCAAGGCTAAGGTGTTTCTCCATGAGCATGAATCAAGAGGAAGATCCTATGTAACTCGTGGAGGATGGCATCACGAGGTGATCGTCATCAAGATAAAGGCCAAGTGAAGATATGTCGAAGAGTGTCTCTCCCATCTTGGTGTATGGGGGAGCACGTTGCGAGTCTTCACCGAGCGGAGCGCAATCAAGAAAGGTGGTCCAACTTGAGAAGGTCAAGATCGTCATCATCAAGCTCAAGTGGATTATGCGCAATGCAAAGGTATGATCTTGATAGGGTTTATATTTTACCGGTCTCATGATGTTAGTTGAGAGACCGGGTTATAGGATAGATAGCCGTTCTATCAAGAGGGGCTCTTGAGCGAGTATCTTGATCGTATCATCGTAGAGAGCTCAAACCTTTGCATCCTTGGCATCATCTTTATTGGTTCTTATTTGGCTCTTATCGTGGTGTGGTCTTGGTGCTTGTCGTGCTAGTCATGACAAGGCCAAGTTCACCGAAAACGGATTTCGTATGCATCTTCTCTTACGTTTTCGGTTTTGGAGATTTTGCCGGTCCATCCGTGCGGAAGGTTTCACTCTTCCATTTATTAGCAAAATATCCCTTGCTTGGTTTCAATATTTCTGCTTTTTTTTGGGTAGCTCTTGTCGTCCTCTTTCCAACAAAATTGGATTCACCTCGATCGGAGTTTCCTAGCAAAAGTTATTCAGTTTCAGGATCTGCAGTTTTCTCTGGGCAGTAGTACCGCCATCACCGGCGGTAGTACCGCCAGCTCCTGGGTTTTACCCAGAGCTCTCTAGGCATTGCACTACAGCAGTAGTACCGCCACTGGTGCCGCCAAACATGCCTTCGGTTGCGCACCAGCGGCAGTACCGCTGTTGCGGTTCCCGTGCTCCTCCTGGAGCTCGCGGTACCGCCAGTGGTACCGCCGCTAGTGCCGCCAAAGCTGCCTTTGGTTGCGCACCAGCGGCAGTACCGCTGCCTCCGGCGGCAGTACCGCTCGTGCGGTTCCCGTGCTCCCCTGGAGCTCGCGGTACCGCCAGTGGTACCGCCAGTAGTGCCGCCAAAGAGAGCTTCTGGTTCTCCTCAGCGGTAGTACCGCCGCCTCTGGCGGCAGTACCGCTGCTGCGGGATCTTTTGCGTGCCGTTGGTGGGCTGAAACGCATAGGGGCGGCAGTACCGCCAACACTGGCGGTAGTACCGCCCCTGCGGGTTTCTGCCCCCCAACGGTTGGATTTTCAGGGCACCTATTTAAGGGGCCTTCTTCCCCAATAGGTACCCAACTCTTTGCACTCTCTCTCTCCTCCATTGTTGACCTTTTTGAGAGCTTGCTACCTCTCCATCCCTCCATGATTCTTGCCTCCTTCTAAAGGGAAAAGAGAGAGGAGATCTAGATCTACCACTTCACCAAGCCATATCTCCTCTAAGTGAGGGGAAGCCTTTAGATCTAGATCTTGGAGTTGCTTTGGGTTTCTCCTTTGTTCTTCCTCTCAAATCCCTCCCTAGCATTAGTTGTTTTGGTTGGATTTCGGAGAGAAGGACTTGACCACTTAGTGTGTTCTTACCATTGCATTTGGTGCATCGGTTTGAGTTCCCCACGGTGATACGTGGGATTGAAGTTCGAGAAGCTTTTTACTCTTGGGTGCATAGGGCTCCCAAGAGCTTGTGCCTCTTGGGTGCATTGTGCACCATAAATCGTTGTGTGTGCTACGGGAGCCTCCTATTATGTGTAAGTAGGCTCGGGCAAATTGTACGGGTTTGGTCAACGCCCTAAAGAAGACCTCATTGTACGGGTTTGGTCAACGTCCTCAGACGACCTCATAGTGGATGAGCAAATCCCCCATCGGGTATTCCCCACAGGAGGAGCTCACGGAGAATAGGGTGAGCACGAACGTGCTTGTAGGAGGGCCAAGGAGCCTCCACACCTCTCCAACGTAGACGTACTTCCATTGGAAGGAACTACAGGAATCAAACCTCCGTCTCCACTTATGTCGGTTATCTCTATAACCAAACCCCTTTACTTATGCATTTACCTTGTGATAGCCATCGAGCTTGAAGTACTATATCTTGCTATCCTTGTTGTTAAACTTGCCTAGCATAAGTTGTTGGTGCACATAGATGAACCTAGTGTATTAGGTTTTGTGCTTGACAAATTAAATGCTAGTTTTATTCCGCATTTATCAAGCCTTATTAAACGTAAAAGTTTTAAATCGCCTATTCACCCCCCTCTAGGCGACATGTCGTTCTTTCAAGGGGGTCTACCTACTATCCCATCCATCCATTGTGTATCCAACGGCTCATGATTTTTTGCATTTAATTTTGCAACTATTTTAGTGCTTGATAAATTTTGCATCCAAATTTTGTATAAGTATTTGATAATGCATTCCGTTTACTGATATTTTGTACTACATGTGGAAATTTTTAGAATTTCTTTGTTGATATATGTTTTTTGTGTTAATTCAATCACTAACAAAAAAATGTATTAGCAAAAAAATCATGCATTAGCAATAATATGGAAACAATTTTAATGGATTGAGATAATATAGGTACAAAGTTTATTTTAAGTGTGACATGGATGCACAAATCTAAAAAAAGGAAAAATATGTTGGGTGGACGTCCTCCTAGGAGGGGATTTGTGTTTTCGAACATAGAGTGAACATGTTGATCTAGATGGACCACTCACACCAGAGAAAGCCACTGAACCGACCTCCTCATGGACAAATCCTCGCCTCTACCGACGACGACAATGGGATAGAGCGACGATGATGGTGGTTGGACGAGACGTCTCCTACATGTTGACGTCACAATTCACCAGATAGACGCCAACTCACGTGGACACCTCCTCATGGCCGAATCTTAAACCAGCAAAGCCTAAGTGACATTCTGGCATGACCAATCAACATCGACGCATCCACGTTGGACTTGGCGGGAGGTGAACGATGCAACTACCTGGCCCCGAGACACACTGTCGGGACCATGTATGGCCACATTCCCAGTCATTGATACCCGTCGTGGCGCAGTTGCACACATCGTTGACCACGTCAGTTACTATCCTTTGACAAAGGCCCGACTCGTAGAGCTTAGAGGATGCTACAGCCCACTAGGCCGTGTTGGCGTATGGAGTCCTCCCAAGTCCCAAGCATATCCATGGTCACCATCAGACGAGGCAAGGAAACCTCGCTATCCATGGTTACCATCAGGCGGCATGAAGGGAGAGCATGTAGGAAAGAATGAATTTAGCGACGACATGATAATCACCCTAGGGACGACGGCCCCCCTGAAATTTCGGAGCACGAGTTTGTCCTTAGAGGCTTGGAGTAGTGGTTTGTACTAATGGTCTAAAAAATTGCAATAGAATTTAACTGGTGCAACATTGGTAAAACCGCTTGAATAGTTTATGCTTTTGCCTGTAAGAATCGTATCAAATAAGGTTTTTTCAATAATATGACGAATGGAGCTTTATATTATCTGAAGTATATAAAGCCCAGGGCTGCGTCTACCGAGCGAGCAGTTGCTAGTTGGGACGAAATAGCGATCCTACCGTTTCGTGAGAAGGTGGCCTGGCACCCGGGCGTCCAACCCACTAGCCCAGCTGTGCGCACGAATCAAATAGCCAACCCAACCAATTAAATGCATTTTGCTAAAAAAAACCCCAAATGCTTAAAAGTGACTCCGGTGTGCATTTAATTTTTTTCTCTAGATCTGCAAATTCGAGGACACTAGGCCTAGTGATTCGCATCTTCAGTTTAGAAAAAAGAGGAAAATCATAAACCTGTAATTTCCGTTGCAACTGATCACAAAATTCACTTACAACTGATCATTCTCTTACCTGCAACTGAACATTTGATAAATGCAACTACTTTCTGGGGTAAAAACTGCCAACAAAACCCCCAGGTGATCCAAATCACGGTTTGATAGGTTAGCAACTAGTGTCCAGCGAACAGGAAAGTAACAAAAAAATGATGGTCAACAACTTTGCCAGCAACTGTGCTTCATGGACATGGACATGAAGCATCCATGGATATGGGCATGAACATGCATAAAAAATTACTGGACATTTTTGCCGGCAACATGAGAAATGATGGTCAGCAATTGAGTAATATTTTTGCTGGCAACAAGAGCACCTGTGCCTGCAACTAGTATGTGGTCGAACCTACCAAACAACCAGTGGACAGCAACTTCAGTTTTTTCATGCAGTAACCTGTTATATGCAACTAGCTTTTCACATAAGAGCCACCAAAGCTAGCTTTAACATAAAAATGTTAAAGCTAGCTTTAAGGATAGTTGCTGTCATCATAATCTGTAGTTGTTGTCATCATAATCTGTAGTTGATGTCATCATCCAAACTCCGCCACCCTTCTCGTGTTGCCAGCAACTCTGGTATTTTATGCCAGCAACTCTGGTGTTTTAGGCCAGCAACTTCATACTAACAGTTGCTTACGCTATTTTTGTGAAAAGCAACTCCAGTGTTTATGCCAGCAACTCGGTTGTTTTAGGCCAGCAACTCTGGTTGCAACCCGGTGGAGGATGGTTGCAACTTAAAATACCACCAACAACAACTTATTCCTAGAGAGTTCAACAACCGTGCCTTCTCCAGTTGCAACCAAGTGAGGGATGACTGCAACTAAAACACCACGGGAAGCAACCCGGTGGAGGATAGTATTTTTTAGTTGCAGCCATCCTTCACCGGGTTGCAACTGGAGCATGCATAGTTGCTGCGCTCCTTGAGTAAGTTGCGGACGTTGGTGTTTTATTTGTAGCCATCCCCCACTGAGTTGCACTAGGAGCACCGCATTGCACAGGATACTGAATCAAACTCACAACGGAGAACCTTGCAATGCACCTGCAGACCATATGCCAAATTAGTTGTGGCTGAGCAAGCTGAGAGAATGCATGTCAGTGTGATTCCATTGGGTTTGATACCTCTCAGATTCAAGAAAGCCTCCCAGAATTGGCCATTCTAGACCCAACCGCAACTCATGTAGAGATCACAAGGGCTATCTTCATAATGACATCACCGTGGCACAAAAGAATGGTCAGCTCGTGGACCTGACGGCCGTGGCGGATAACGCAGAAGGAAGTGCAGGCCTTGAGCATGATGCAAAGGGTGGCGGTCGTTGACGCGAACCCTGCAGCTGCCATGCCGGGAAAGGCTTTTGTGGCGGTAGAGGGGTGCGCGTGGCGGACGTGGCAGGCGATGGGCGCGTTCCAAGCAACGGCGTCGCGTGCGGGCATTTTGTCGAACAGGCGGGAGGCAACTTGGGTTTTGACTTTTGATACAGCCTAAGCAACTTAAAAACCAGATATAAGTACCTGCACAAATAAAAAACAGCCTACATACATCAGTTCGGGTTTTGACTTTTGATACAGAAACAACAGGTCACAAAAAAGAGCCCTTGTTATTCTAATGTGCAACTTGAGTTCTGATATATGTCAGCAACTTAGTGGACACTACCTGCAACTTACTGAATATAGTTAACACCACCACATACATTTCGAACAAATCTACTAAGCAACTTGGTAACTCTAATCTGCAGCTTAGTGATACCTACTATGCAACTTAACCTGATTGCAACTTTAAAACCTGATATAAGTACCTACACAAAGATAATTTTTTCTTCGAGAAGCAATTATAGTGTTTAGGTCAGCAACTTCAGAGTAAGAGTTGCTTACAGTACTTTTCTGTATTTTCTGGATGCAATTGGAGCTAGGCACAAGCATAGTTGTATTTTCAGAGTAAGAGTACAACTTTCCCTGATCCATCTACAACACCATTGGGTAATGGACTAATGGGTACAGTTCGGATGATTATCATGGTGCTCGTCATGTGCCTATGAGTGTGCAGTGCTCATAAATCACTCCAGGGATAGAGCTCGACATGAATCTACCATATGTCCAATTCCTCAAATAAAACTGGACATAGATAACGGAATCTATCATACCAAAATCAAAGGAAAATAAAATCCAGCGTGATGGAAAATACCCTGTATTCTCCTCCTTGGTGAACTATTGCCGCACTGGTCATGCACCTCGCGCGCCGCTCGCGTCTCCAAGTGCCACGCCCTGGATCGCGCACGGCACTCTCCCGTCGCCGAGCACCATGTCATCGCCCCACGCTCTACGTGCTAGGGCTTCGAATCCCCTCCTGATGTTGCTTCGCCTCCTGCTAGGTCTTCACGGACTGCCGACGACGAAGGGGCTGGCTGTGCGGGGAGGAGATCGAGAGGAATAGAAAGGGGATCGGCTGCGGGTGGTTGGGAGGCGTCGGGGAGTGGGGAAGGGGGGGGGGGGGGGTGCAGGAGGGGAGGAGGACCTGAGGTGGGGTGACATGCCGGAGTTGGGGGAGACGGTCCGACGGCGGCGCATTGGAAGCCGGCATCAAAGAGGCTGCTAGTGTCGTTTTAATCAGGCGAGAGAGAGAGAGAGAGAGCTCGGGAGAGACATGCGAAGAGGACGAAACGGGGAGAAGGCAACGCCAGCGCTATCCTCGCTGTCGGAACGATCATTCTCGTGCGGCTTCATCGGACGGACGAGACGCGAGCGCTTGATCGAGCAAACCAGCATCCGATTGCTTTTTAGCACTTGGGTAAGAAATTTAGTGTTTTTTTTTCAACCAGTACATACATTCTCGTCTCTGTCGCAAACCCGATGACACATATTTCCCTGGGAAACAAAAAATAAAAAACCGATGGCACAAATCAGGCCCCCATTATCACCCAAAAGACGCGGCCCACGGCCCACGGCCCTCGGTAAGGTCAGCCGCCCTTTGCCCAGCCCCCGACAGCGCCCGCTGGGCTCTCCCTGGACGGCGAGGTCTTCTCCGGTGAGCTCACCGGCATGGCCGTCTCCCTCATGGCTAGTGGAATATAAAGCTAGTCACCCAACCAACTCGGCGCCGGCCGGGGCTGGAAAGAGGCGCGGGCCTTGGAATTGGTCGCCATCTGGACGGAGCTTCGACCGGCGTGGCGGCGGCCAGAGGTCGGATTTGGGGGTGGTCGGAGCTGCTTGATTCTTGCCGTGGAATACGACACCTGATCTGATCTATCACTGACCAGGCTGCTGCGCCTGGACGTCGTTTTCGGTCGCCTGGACCATGGCGAAAGGCTCTTGTGTTGTGTCCAGAGGCTCCTTATCCTTCCCCTGGCCTGTCATCTTCTCCACTACGCCACGCCCCCTGCCATGTAAGTAAGCCTTCAACTCCCTTCTACCTGAAAAACGATCAACCATTGCTTCATCGAACAATGATAATTTCCAGTCTCTCCGCTAAGCCGTTGTCTCACCTTACTGCAGAACGAGGTGATTCAGTGCATCGATGATACCTGTTACGACTCACATACAGAGTTCTGAACAAATATGGCAACAACAGTCAACAGCTGACTCGGTTGTATTATGTTTTTGTTCAATTCTTGGCTCTTACGGTTCAGGATTGCCGAGGCTGAGAAGGGCAGTGAGTCGTACATTTACGTCAAGAATCAGGATGAATCTCGGAAGCCATGACGCAACCAGCAGCAAGACTCTATACCTCGGCATAGATTTCGGAACTTCAGGCGCCAGATATGCTCTTATTGACAAGCAAGGGGCGATCCATTCAGAAGGCAAAAGAACTTACCCGCCGGTAAGAATGTCGTCGATGATATCATTTGGCTCGGGTTCATTGGACTGGAAGCACATTACTAATTTTGAGTACTTGTTCTTTCATAATTCCTGACTACATCCTTTGATTGGACTTGCTAGGCAGGTTGGCAATGCCTCAAACTGGGCAAGCTCCTGGAAAGAAGCACTGTTTCACCTTCTCGACGACGTCCCGTCCATTTACAGGCCATCCATCTCCTCCATTTCCATTGATGGGACATCAGCAACCACCCTCATAATCGACAGGTTTGCAGCAACTTACACACCGACCGATGCACCAACAATTAGTCCTATATGGCTCACAGTGCAATACAACATACCTGTATGTAACCTTCGAATGAAATCAAACAGAAACAATGGAGAGCTTCTTGCTGGTCCGTTCCTGTACAATGAGAGCTTCCCCGATGCGCTTCCCACGGTGAAATCGATCGCTCCGGTAAACCACACGGTGTGCTCTGGTTCGTCCACCCTGTGTAAGCTTGTGTCGTGGTGGAACTCGAATTGCGGCCATGATTCGGCGATGTTGATGCATCAATCAGACTGGCTGCTGTGGCTTTTGCATGGAGAATATGGTGTTTCTGATTACAACAATACTCTGAAGGTGGTTCTCTTTTTTACTCACTAGCAACTGTTCCTGAATATAGCAGACATAGATTAAGGAAATGGAAATGGATAATGAATTTATTAGGAGATGGATAGATTACCTGCATCAGTCAATTGCTAAAGAAATGGATCACTATTGACAATAGTAAGCCTGTAACTAGTTTAAACTCTACAATTTTAGTTTTACCAACATTTTTTCATGGATTTGTATTCTTGTCTGTGTTGCAGTTAGGGTATGATCCAGAGATTGACTCCTACCCAACTTGGTTGATGGCACAACCATATTCACACGTGTTACCTTCTGTCAGAGCACCAGGAGCTCCCATTGGTCCTATCAAAGAAGACTTACGCTCACAATTTGGTAAACAATGACTTCATGTAATTTGCATCTTCAGTAACTATGCGGTAGATTAACAAATTTTCCAAACGGCAACCATCTTAAAGGTTATTAAAGGAGATTAGCCGTCAGAATGTTAGTACTTATGTGGGTTAAATTTTATTTGGATCGAAAACTGTATTCATTTCGGCTGCGTAATCAACATTCTCACTCTCATGGTGTTGGTGTCTGGAGAACAAATACTGTTCTTATCTTAATGCAGTACTAAATACATGAATAAACATTTTTATTTGCAGGATTTTCCAAGAACTGTGTGGTCTGTACTGGAACTACGGACAGCATTGCTGCGTTTCTTGCAGCTCGCACCACTGAACCAGGAAAAGCTGTAAGAATTCTATGGTGCAAATAGCCACTGAAATGTCTTATTTATTTTTAATGAAATGCTAGTACCATACAGACAAGTTTTAATTGTTGTTCTCTTTAATCACCTTAAAATTCTTATCCAGGTCACATCACTGGGCTCAACTATGGCGATCAAGCTCTTGAGCAGAGTCCGCGTGGAGGACGCGAGGTTTGGCGTGTACAGCCACCGGCTCGACGACATGTGGCTTGTCGGCGGGGCGTCAAACACTGGGGGAGCTGTCCTCAGGCAGCTCTTCAACGATGAACAGCTGGTGGCGCTGAGCAGGGACATCGACCCATCGGTCCCTTCTCCTCTCGACTACTACCCTCTGCCGAAGCCAGGCGAGAGGTTCCCGGTGTCCGACCCGGCCATAGTGCCGAGGCTGCAGCCTCGGCCTGACAGCGACGCAGAGTATCTGCACGGCATCTTAGAATCGATCGCGCGGATTGAGGTCGTGCATCAGTTTTTGCTACAAGGATCAAAATCGAACTCACGTACGCTCACCAATTGATGACACCTGATGAAAAATGTTTGCTGAATTTGCAGGGCGAAGGGTACAGACTTCTCAAGAAGCTTGGCGCGACCACGGTGGAGGAGGTGTTCACGGCAGGAGGGGGTGCACGGAACGAGAAGTGGACGGCGATTCGGGAGAGGGTGCTCGGCGTGCCGGTCCGGAAGGCGGCACAGACTGAGGCGGCATATGGAGCTGCATTGCTTGCACTCAAGGGAGCCATTAGCTAGTACGCAAAGATGGCCCAGTGGAAGTAAGCTCGTGTTTGTAGAGAAGAGAAAATTTTCAGTTTAGAAGCTGGTGCTAGAGTATATGACATATTTGACTATCTGCTCCCTTCATTCTAAAAGTCACAGGTTTACATACGGCATTAAGAATTTAAGATGGTTTATGCTATTAGCTTTTCTACCTCGATCTAGTGAAATGTTCATGCTGGAAGCAGCAGGATTCAGGCATTTTCAGAAACTAGTTGCATGACATAATTTATCGTCTTGATTCTTGTTTCAGAAACTAGTTGGATGAGCTAGTTTGTTATTTTCAGAAACAGCAGAATTCAGGCGTTAAGAAGCGGATGTGCCACTTATGGCGAGCTGCTGCTTGTTTGTCATCTTGAGCTTCAGACATGGCATGAGATAGTTCTTTTTCATGCCCCTCCATTTCTGAAGGTCACTACTACGGCCAGCTACCTGTTCAGCTTCAGACATGCCTTGAGCTGGTTCTTTTCAATGCTCCATTTCTGAATGTTCACTTGGGCCAGGTATATTTTTCCCTTCAGGTATGGCCTGCGCCCTTTTTGTTGTTGCTTGTGCTGCTCCATTTCTCTAGGCTCACTTGGTCTGGTAAAATAAAATAAGTTATAAGTTCCTGTTGCAGATCTACAACCTTTTCTTTTAATCTGAGAGATGGCAGATCTACAACCAAACATAGGAGCTACCGGAAAACGTGTAGAATTCACATATATTAAACCGAACCGTACCTCTTTTTTGTCGGTTCGAACCTTTAATTTTCTCTGTAGCCAAATCATGGGCTGCAGACTACAGGTTCAGTCCATACATACACGTATAAGGTATGGACATCCAGCAGCAGCTGCTGGTCCTCTCACGTACACGAGTACACACACAACCGAATCAATCACAGTATCAAACACTATACACGTATATGGTATACGTACGCCTCAACCATTACCACAGAACGGAACGGAAGGGCAGCTCCTCCATTGCCACCGTCTCGAGCGAGCTTCTGAGTGAACTTGAGCTAGCAGCCTAGCACTCGGGGTAGTTGGAGCGATCCTTGGAGCCATCCTGGCAGTAGTAGTACACCATGGACCTCTGCTGCGCCCACCTCATGGCCGCACTCTGCTTCGCGCTGAGCCCGCCGCCTCCAGGCCCCGCCGGCACGGGCCTGCACGACGCCGGCGCGCCCACCTCGCAGCCGGCGACCTTGAACCCTCTGAACCCGGACACAAAGGGCTGGTAGCGGTAGTCGGCCCTGTACCGGCCGGCGTCGGTGGCCCAGTCGGAGGCGTCCCAGACGGAGCCGTAGGCCCACATCTCCCGCTCCGGGAACGTGGCCTCCACCTTCTTCTGGTAGCGGCGCACGGGCACGTCGTCGACGAGGAAGACGATCTCGTCGGGGTTCCAGAGCACCGCGTAGTGGTGGTAGTCCGCCGCCGGGTCGAACCAGAGGTGGAACCGCATCTCCCGCCCCACGATCGGGCGCGCGTCGCCCGTGCCACGGACGTAGACGTTGGTCTGGAGCGTGTAGGGCTCGCCGGGGACGGTGCCCAGCAGCTCCACGTCGATCTCGTCGTGGTAGCCCGGGTACACCTCGTCGTTCGACAGCTGCAGTATATAGCATTTGCGTCAGCGATCGATCTCTCGGTGCTTTGCTGAAACTGAGAAGGAAAGTTCATCGGTCGGCACTGACGTAGAAGGCGGTGTTGACGCCGGCGGTGTAGCCCGGCTGGACCTTCATGGAGACGCCGAAGTAGCCGTTCCGGTACGCGCGCTTCGACTTGAACCCGCTCCCTGGAATCGATCGACAACGCATTGTGAAACTACAGCATATACTTGAGCAAGTAGAGAATTTTGGAGACGATTCTTCAACCGGACAGGATCACGGACGATCGCACGTACGCATTTGAACGGCAAGTGAAAACAGAGACGACTACTGATGCGATGTGATACAGTACCTGAGGAGCGATCCATCCAGAGGGTGAGCGCGGTCTGGTCGGGGGAGAGGGACTGGTGCTGGGGGCCCCACAGGTTGGTGTAGGCCTGCGAGAAGGGCATGGACCTCACCATGGAGCTCGGGTAGTACCCCGGAGATGGCTGCGCCTCCGCCGCCGACCCGTGCAGCAGCACCACGACGACGACTCCCAGCGCTGCCGCTGCTAGGAGACGTCGTGAGATCTGCATCATCACCATCTTTATTTCTTTGGATGTTTCAAGTGCAGTGGAGTGGAAGTGGAGTCTGTGTGTGTGTGTGTTTCAGTGTTTGCAGTTCTACTCCAAGCTGCCTGCACCGGGGCTATATATAGGAAGTGAGGTGGGTCCCACCTGGGTTCTAGCTAATCTTTGATCAGGTTGGTGTAGGCCTGCCTGCTTGGGAATTATACACATGCTGATCACAGACGTACTGATGATGAGCTTCTTCTATATATTAGTAGTTGACACAAGACATATGAATTTTTTACTTGCTGAAGAGAGAAGAGGGGCGGTGCAGATAAGTTGTCAACATTGCACGTTTTTCACAAAAATGGCATTCCCGGTATCTCTACACCCAGGTTTGCCTAGACCAAATCAGGAAATTCGGCCCAAACATTTGACCATTTTAAATAAACACGGATCTCGATTTAAGGAGCTGAGAGCTGACCACTCTTAGTGCAGACATGTAACTATCAACCCTCCCCAGAAATCACAGAAATCGATCCCCGTGTTCTCTGCATCGTTTCCTTTGACGGCAAAATCTTTTCGACCTAACTTGTCTGCTGGTTATAAGCCCGGGGCTGAAATTCGGTTACTGGCCGGCCGGCTGGTACGTGCTAGCTAGTGCTGGACGGCACCTAACCTGACCAATTAAACGCCGAAATGGCATGAAATGAGCAAATGAAGCAGCTAATTCATCCGGCAATTGGACTTTTTTCCATTAATGTGGCATTGCTTCTAACAGAAGGAAACAAGCTATTTACATATATACTCTTATCATGCACGCAGGATCATCAGCTACTAATTAGCAAATTAGAATATCCGATGAATTAGCGAAACTAACCTGACGCTTAATATTCAATTAGTGAAAGCTCAGTGTGTTGGGGCGTCATGGTCACCCGGCCATGACCCCTCACATGCGGCTATATGTAGCTAGCGTGGAAATTAGAGGAGAGTCGTACCAGCCGACCATGTTACCAATCATTAGCTAATAGCTACGACGTACGTGTATATACCCTACCGAGTATGACCCAAGATAAGCCACGACGTTCGATCGATATTGGCGCGTATGCATGGATTAAGTCATGCATGACATTAAGGAGAATGTGCATGCAGATGTGGCACTTTAAGTACACTGCAGACTGTACGGTGTATGCCATTAGAGTAAGCCCATAATTAGCCTCTAATCTGTCTGGAATACCTAGTGTACACACGATTCAAGTCAAAAATTTCAAATTTTGTTGTGATAAGCACATGGATGCCCTACCGAGTATGACCGACGATAAGCTACACGAGGATGGTCGGTATTGGTAATTTGAGTAATTAACCGATATATACTCTCTGTCTAAGTTACCGTGCATTTTGACTTCGCGAAAGTCGAACTATGTGAAGTTTGACAAAGTATATGCGAGAAATGATCAATATCTATAAAATAAAATGCACACAATATGAAATTATATTTCATGAGATTCCAACGACATTGATTTGACATTGTAGATATTGAGTATTTTTTTCACATACTTGGTCACACTTTGTAAACTTTGACCGAACCTAGAACAAGGGGTAATGTGAGATTGAGGGAATATTTGGATTAACTCATGCCATTAGTGGAAATGTATATCCAAATCCTCTACTACATTAAGTTCACAACAAGTACGGTACAACGTATGCCATTAGTGAGACCGTAATCAGCGTGTAGTCTCGCTGGTCCACAAATTACTAACATACACATATCAATGACCAAACTTTAGAACCTTTGATTACTTATATGGTCTATGTTTATTACTCCCTCTGCCTCATGATATAATATGTTACTAAAATTAGTATGGCTGGTTGGGAGAGGCGTTTTGGCACCCGGAGCATATGCTTCCGGTTTTTAAAATGTATTTTGAACGTTCAAAATGTAAAAAACAAAAACGACATCAATTTGCGAGCATACATCTCAATATTCTTTGTGCTCCAAAGTTGTTTCAAGAAAAAATGGAATTTTTGGTGGCGTGTGTAAAAAGAAAAAAAAATTGGAACTAAAAAAACTTTTGCGAGACATTTTTTCTTATTGTTTAAATAGGACACAAAATGTATATGTCAGTTTTCTGCGAAACTTGACATGCATATATAGAATGTCACGATTTACCCGCCAAATTTGTGTTCATTGTTTTTCAATATTTTGAATATTTTTCCAGTTACAGGAACATATGCTCACATTTGCCAATAGGGGATTTAACTATATTAGTTGTAATAATGTTTTTATTATAGGACGGAGAGAGAAGATCAAAAACGTGAAAAAAACCCATATGTAGATTTATTCTAATGCAATTTCTTCACTGGAGGCAAGGAAACAAATTTAAGATAAAATGGTGGAGATGGAGCAGATGACTTTGAGACAACTTTGTATTTCATCGTTATCAATAAAATGGCTCGAATTATCAACAAAATCGAAATATTGGTGTGTGGTGTTTTAAATGGGTCAATCTGTGCTAATGGTATATCAATAAAATCGAACCATTTTTTAAAAAAAATAAGCATGTTTGACGAAGACCTTGTTGCCAGCCTGCCACTGTGTGTGGTCATGGCCCATGCATGGCCCGGAAGAACATTTTGGCAGTAGGCATATTGTGTCGGCATGTATTAAATATGGAAGTGTTCGTCGCGTGTTTTGAAATTAGTCGGAGATCGCGTGCTATTCAGCTCAATCCACGCGTACATGCATGTACGTAGAAAGCAACCATGCACCTTCCGTAATTTGAAAGAGAGAGAATATATGGATTAACTCATGTCATATGAGAGAAAATGTACATGCAGATCTGCTACTTTAAGCACATTGCAAAGTACTGTACAACGTATGAAATTTCTTCCCCGGAGCTATGGAAACAAATTTGTGATGAGATGGCGGAGATAGAGATGATGACTTTGCTATAACTTTGTGTTTTTATCCGGATCCTGTATTATCAACAAAATGGTTTGAATTATATCAGTTCAATCGATTATTGTTTGGGGTGAATATAAATGTCCCATCGACGATACTAGTGGTTTACGAATAAAATCGAATCATTTTCTTATAAAAATAAGCATATTTGACGAAGACCTTGCTGCCACTGTGTGGTCATGGCCCATGCATGGCCCAGAAGAACATTTTGGCAGTAGGCTTATTGTGTCGGCATGTATTAAATATGTAAGAGTCGCGAGATTGAAATTAGTCGGAAATAATCGCTATTCAGCTCGATCCACACGTATAGTACATGCATGTACGTAGACAGCAACCACCGGCCTTCCATGATTTGGACAATGACCTCCCTCCTAAATAAAGTTAGGGCAGAAACAACAGCACTTTCTTCTGGTGTTACATAATTGGGTAAATAATTATGTACGGATAAGCATGCAGCTTTCTTGTGATCCGACCCGGCAAGCACATGCATGCACGCATGACAAGGCGATGCAACTAACTAACCGAACCTAACCGTCTAGATCTCAAGGATTATTCATATCAACCAACTCTGTACGCTGGCATGTGCTTGCTTGCTGAGTCAGAAAAGAATGTGTATACGTGTTATCATGTGCACACACTCATGCGTCGTCTACGGATACAGAAGAGAAGTGAGTCGCACGTGGAGCTCAATAAAGATGATGAATCTGACGGGAACAACGACACTTGATCCCACTAGAAGAATTTCTCACTTGAGTTGAATGAGACACGCATGTCGTTAAATCTGCGGTTTGATCCTTATGGCGACTAGGCACTTTAACGGTACAACCACCCTTCTAATTATGCAATCAATGGTTAGTTTTCTATATTTAGGATAAAGTTTATATACACAGGGATATTATGTCTCGAAACATATATTTTCCTTTGTGGACCGTGAAAATGTCAATACATACAACACGAAATAAGAAATCACGATTACAAATGGATTAACGTGTATGCATGTTACAACAATTGAGGTGCAAAAAAAAAAACGATCATTGCAAACAAGTAGAACGAAGCTAGCTTAGTTTAGGTAAGACATGGGATATGAAGTACTTAGTTCAGTACTTACCATGGGTTTGATTACCAGGGTCGGTAATTTAGGGTTACCCCCCCTCCCCCCCCCCCCCCCCCCCCACCCCCGCACCTCCCCCTCCCCCAACATAAATAGTCTTAGAGCAAGTCTAACAGACCCCTCAAAAGGCCCAACCCCGTAAAATAACTGCCGATATAAGGGGTTGGGCTCTACCCGGCCGTCTAACAGACCCCCTAAATCGGGCACCCCGGACGGATTTTTACAAGTTTCGTTACGGGGCGGCTCGTCGCCCCCTACTTGTGCGGGGCGGGAGGGGGAATAGAGGGTGAACCCACTATTCTGTGCGAGCAAGGGCGGGCGGAAATTTCAGCTTCCCTACCCGTTTTCCCCCGCGCCGCCGCCACAGCCGCCCGCCCGCCGCCGCCGGAAACCTACGCATCCGGTCCCCTCCGACGGCCGCCGAGCCGCCGCACCCCCGCCGGACCCCGCCGCACCCCCGCCGGACCCCCGCCGGACCTCAGCGCCCCTCGGCTCGCCGCGCCGCCGCCGCCGCCCCACGGTGAGTACTCTGCCGCGTTCCTCATCGATTTCGCCGGCGCAATCGATAAACTTGGGGGCTGATCTATGCTTCACCGTGGTAGATGTCTTCGGACGCCACTATGGAGGATTTGGTGGATTCGTCGGATTGGTCATCGTCGGATTCCGATGATTCGGAGCTCGACGAGCTGCTCAACGACGACGACACGGAGGCGATGCTGCTCCTCTTCGGCATGAAGCAAATTGAAGACCGCGCGAAGCTGCTGGATCAGAGAAAAGGGTCCACGATGGGGCGCATGTGTATCCCGCGGAACCGCGGGCTCGGCCACGAACAGCGCTGTGGCAAGATTATTTTGCCGAGGGTACCGACCTATCCTCCCCGTCTCTTCCGTAGAAGATATCGCATGCGTAGGAGTTTGTTCACGAAAATCGTGAGAGACTGTGAAGCAAATTGTGATTATTTCACTCAACGGAGGAACGCCGCCCACGTCATGGGATTTAGCCCATTTCAGAAAATATCAGCTGCCATGAGGGTGATTGCATATGGTATCCCTGCAGACTATACCGATGAGTACCTTCGCATTGGTGCACAAACAACCACTGATTGTGTCCGTATGTTTGTCAAGATGGTGATCAAATTGTATGGTGAGACGTATCTCCGAGCTCCAAACGAGCAAGATACAAAGAGACTCATGGAGATCAATGAAAAGAGGGGGTGGCCGGGGATGCTTGGTAGTCTGGATTGCATGCATTGGACATGGAAAAATTGTCCAAAAGCATGGCATGGAATGTATTGTGGAAAAAGCCATGATCCTACCATTGTTCTTGAAGCTGTGGCATCCCAAGACTTATGGATTTGGCATGCTTTTTTTGGACTGCCGGGGACTCTCAATGACATCAACGTCTTGAATAGATCCCCTTTATTTGCAAGAATAGTTAAGGGTGATGCTCCAACTTGCAACTACAAAGTTATGAACAATGAGTACACCATGGGGTACTACCTCACAGATGGTATTTACCCTGACTATGCAACTCTTGTGAAGGCAATTAAAGAGAAAAGGGATGTGCCTTTGACAAGGAAAGAAGCTTGGTTCACCAAAGCTCAAGAGTCAGCTCGCAAGGATATTGAGAGAGCTTTCGGTGTTTTGCAAGCTCGGTTTGCAATTGTTCGGGGTCCTGCACGGTTTTGGGACAAGGAAACTCTTGTTGACATCATGACATGTTGTGTGATCCTTCACAACATGATCATTGAAGATGAGAGAGAGTTGAACTTGCCATGTTTCTATGACAATGTGGGCACCCGAGTGCAACCCCAGAGGAACCCTGATCGGCTTGAAGCTTTTCTTGCAGCGCATCGCAGCATTGAAGATGCCCAGACTCATCACCAGCTCACCCAAGATCTGATCGATCACCACTGGCAGTTGCATGGCCAATGATTCATTTCCTATTCTTGTATGTGTGAAACATTTGTTATTTGTTTGATTATTCCATTGAAACATTTGTTATTTGTTTGATTATTCCATTTGAACATTGGTTGGCAGATTCCGAAAAACATTATTGTAATAATTATGATGATTATTGCGTGCTTTGAAACTTTTATTCAATGTGAATGTTGCATTGGTTCTAATACGCAATGTGTCCAAAACCCTGTTTTTGAGGGGCCGAAAACTCGTCCGAGCTAGCAGACCCCCTATCCCCACCCCGTAAAACAGAATATTCTGGAATATTCTGTTTTACGGGGTGGGGATAGGGGGTCTGCTAGCTCGGACGAGTTTTCGGCCGGTGAAAAGTGAATACAGGGCCCTCTACTCGCGTTATAAGGGGCAGAAAAATAGGGGGTCTGTTAGACATGCTCTTAGTAACCGAAGCATTTCAGGTTGTACGTGCGCCTCAGATGTCGCTTGGTGGCGAGAAAATCAAATTTTGCTTAGAAGAGGATAGAAGATATGATTAGCTAAAAGGGGGAGGAATCGTGCAAACCGGTGAGATAGTTATCGTTGGTTCACAAATATTGGGTTTGAAAGACTTTATTCCATAGTTTAATTTAAAATGATATTTCGTTCGAATTTCTTCGAACACTAACCGACTGTATACTCTGATAACCATGGCAATCACATAATACAAGAATATACTGCCTCCTGGTAAAAATACACCATTCGGTAACCAAAACCTTGGTCCTAGCTAGTTCTGAGTTCTCATGTCGATACATGGTACATACTATAACGTATGCAGGCGTGGAATATGTTGGACTCTGAGTGCAATCTTTGGGGGATGCTAGCACGGCTATGTTCGACCAATATAGATGACAATCTAGCAATAGGATTAATAATTAGTGCATAATTGCAAACGTAGTATTCTTTACGGTTGTTAGAACCTTCCCATCTTTGTGTTTTTTTAGACTTGTGTAATAATACTTCGTAATAATGATTATTGTTGCGTGCATCAATCGAGTTCAGCGATATCCCTTTGGAATAAAAACTATAGGTATTAGTCGATCGATGATGAGATTATGTGAATCTTGCGTCCTGTAGATGCATGTGTGTGTAATTAAGTACATTTGCGACGGCTAACTGCACCGATTTTGCTAGATCTCGGTAAGCATATCTGCAGAATCTTGCACCGATCAAAATTTTCAAAAGTGATTTGGACGTGAACGTGCATGTAAGAGGTCGATCGTGGGGTTAACTAATTAGCCCCATCTCATAACGAAAAAGAGCTCCAAGCATGCGGCTGGCCGGCGAGTTGTTCCCTGCTTCGACATCTTCTTTCGCTGTTGATGTAATCGTACGTGTTGGTTGAGCCGTCCATGGCCTCTAGCTAAGCTAGCTAACACCTAGCGTAATCATATAAACCAAACTGTGCATTAATTGACCTATATGTGCATCCTAGCTATAGCTATAGTTCATGTGCACCACCACTAATAACTAATTTAACTAACTAATTAAGTGATCAGGTGGCTCGATGAACTAGCTGACCTCAACTGCTCAAGAACAGGAGAACAGACCTGCCTAATTTGGCGGCACTGGCCGACACTCAGCTACTCAAGAACCTTGGTTTGTTTATTCCTGCACAAGCTTATTGTTATAGTTATAGTGTACACATTACTGTGTGAAATACTGATACAGTATATGGTTAGGCCGCTAGCTCATTTATTGGCTACTACGTAGTACTGTTGCTGAGAATCGATCGCACAGCGGCAGCTTCTCGTCGCACTTGATTGATAAGAGAATCATCCATATGGTACATCATTGTCTTTCTTGGCGCCATGGAGGGGCACCTGCTAGTCGAGCAGGTGTATGCTAGCTGAATGCATCCTGCGAAAACGTTCATATGGGTCTTGCATTATCGCTGTCTCATCATGTTTCGCACTAGTGCAGCAGCTTGTGTCTTCTTCCCTGTTCTGATCTCATCTTGTATACATTCTTGTGACCTCCTGGTCATGCTTTACTGTTACCATTTTTTATGTACTGGAATTATTGCTTTGGATTTAGTTACTACTCCCTCCGTTTATTTATATAAGACGTTTTAGCTTAGTAGTAGATTCATTTATTTTAGTATGTATCTAGTCTACTTTTAGTATGTAGATTCACTCATCATAGTGTGTATCTAGTTCATTTTAAAAATCTCTAAAACATCTTATATTTGTGAACAGAGGGAGTAGATGGTTTGAGGATTTAGGGGATAAAGTTATGTTGTATGGTTTTTTATGGTAAGATAATCATTCTTAATTAGCTCAAGATCATTACTATCAAAGCGGAGGTTCTAAGGTAAAATTTATTGATTACAAATTTTACCGATATTTTCTTAAAATTCCTCGTTGCTAATTGTTTTTGCTGGTCCGTCCCTCTTGTACAAGCGACACCATCCTTATGAATAGACTTTTCTTTCCATATTTGCGCATTATTAATGTTTTTTGGGCGGGTCCATATCAGCCAAGGGACACCACATTAGCTTTGGTAATATTCATATAAACGGGGTAATTACTGAAAGAACAAATGATGCCTTGATGTCGCCTAGAGGGGGGGGGGGGGGTGAATAGGCGATTAAAACTTTTCCGGTTTAAGGCTTGATAACGGAATAAAACTAGGTGTTTAAATTAACAAGCCAACAACCTAATATACTAGATTCACCTATATGCACCAACAACTTATGCTAAGCAAGATAACAACAAGGTGATAGCAATATATATAACATCAAGCACAAAGGCTATCACAAAGTAAAGTGCATAAGTAAAAAGCTCGGGTATAGAATAACCGAGGCATGCGGAGACGAGGATGTATTCCCGTGTTCCTCCTTGTTAAGGTAGTACGTCTCGTTGGAGGGGTGTGAGCTCGCCACAAAAGGCCTACTCAAGATGCCACAAAGGCCTCACCCTATTCTCCGATGAACCGCACCCAAGGGTTTGGTTCACCTTCCATTATCGAAATCCTTCAAGGCGGAATCCGGAGCCTTTACAACGTTCTTGGGGCACACACCCACAACTCAATTGGGGGCTCCCAAATCTTGCCCGAAGCTTCACAACTCGAAGTCTTCGAGGCACCACCAACCGTCTAGGGTACACAATGCACCCAAGAGGCACAAGCTCTTGAGAACACAATGCACCCAAGAGTAACAAGCTTCTCAACTTTCAATCCCACGAAACTTCATGGAGAGCACAACCCGATGCAACTAATGCAAAATGCAAGAACACACCAAGTGGTCAAATCCTTCTCTCCAAAATCCAACCAAAGCAACTAATGCTATGGAGGGATTTAGGAGGAAGAGCAAAGGAAAACCACAAAAGAACTCCAAGAACTAGATCCACTAGGTTCCCCTCACTTAGAGGAGAAATTGATTGGTGGAAACGTAGATCTAGATCTCCTCTCTTGAAAACCTAAAGATGGGCAAGAATCATTGGAGTGATTGGGAGAGGGGAAGGTTTTCCAAGGTCAAAAATGGTGGGAGAGAGAGTGAAAAACGTGTTGCTAAAAACCTTAGTTGATTTGGGGAAGAAGGGGGCCTTTTATAGGTCCCCTAAAAAACTAGCCGTTGGAGAACCTGGGCCGGAGATTCCGGCCTGGCTCCGGACAGCTTCCGGACTGGGGGCAGACCGGAGACTCCGGTCCAGTGGCGCGCCACACATGGGTCATCGGGGCAGACCGGAGACTCCGGTCCAGAGGGGCCGGAGACTCCGGCCAGGCCGGAGACTCCGGACTATCTCCGGGGATACTCCGGACCCCTATCCAGTACCGCACCACAAAAAAATCACAGGGCGCCGAAAAACACAGGACCGGAGTGTCCGGGTCCTTTGGGCCGGAGACTCCGGTGGGACCGGAGACTCCGGACCATCTCCAGACCAGATCCAAAGAGTAAAACCAGAACACCCATAACTTTTGCAAATGAAGTCCGAATCGAGTGAATCCAATTTTGTTGGAAAGAGGACGACAAGAGCTACCCAACAAAAAGCAGAAATATTGAAATCAAGTAATGGAGATTTTGCAAATAAATGGAAGAGTGAAACCTTCCACACAGATGAACCGGCAAAAACTCCAAAAACCGAAAATGCAATAGAAGACGCATATGAAAACCGTTTTTGGTGAACTTAGCCTTGTCATGACAAGCACGACAAGCACCAAGACCACACCACGATAAGAGCCAAATAAGAACCAATAAAGATGATTGCAAGGATGCAAAGGTTTGTGCTCTCTACGACGATACGATCAAGATATTCGGTCGAGAGCCCCTCTTGATAGTACGGCTATCTATCCTATAACCCGGTCTCTCCACTAACTAATGAGACCGGTAAAATAGAAACCCTATCAAGATCATACCTTTGCCTTGCGCATTAATCCACTTGAGATCAATGAAGACGATCTTCATCTCCTCAAGACGCACCACCTTTCTTGATTGCGCTTCGCTTGGTGAAGATTCACATGTTGCTCCCCCATACACCAATATGGGAGAGGCACTCTTCAACATATCTTCACATGGACTTGAGTGTTGATCAACACGCACTTAGCCTTGATCAACACATACTCTTCTTCCCTTAGCCTTGACTCCAACAAATAGAGATCAAGCAATGCATATGGACACACCTACAAGTAGCTCAATACAAACATTAGTCCATAGAGATTGTCATTAATTACCAAAACCACACATGGGGGCAAGCATGCACTTTCAATCTCCCCCATTTTGGTAATAGATGACAATCCCATTTAAGATGGTTTATATAATGAATAAAGCAACCTTGCAAGACAAACAAGCAAGGATGCAAGCGCATTAAAGGCAGATGCAAGAAAAGCATAAAACCCAAATTCCCTTAAACCCTCTAAACTTCTCCCCCATTGGCATCGATTGCCGAAATGGGAAGAAAAATTTAGAAGGCCAATATAATAAGAGTTCATCCATAAAGTGTGCATTTCTCAAGATATGAGTGAAATCAAATGCACATATCTATTGATGAATAATTAGAGGGAATCAAACTATATTGGGGATCCAAAGATTGCAAAAATATGAAATCATTCTAAACATCTCCACAAAGGAGAAAAGCAATCAAAACGATCCAAAGCGAGAGTTCTAAAGAAAAATGGAGAAGCTACCCAATGTTCATGCACTATTGAGGAGTGCACAAATATGGAATCCTCGCTCCCCCAAAATCATCTAGAACACGCAACAAGTGCAAGTGTGCATAAAGCAAAAGCAAATCATAGCACTTGCACCAAAGGTATGGTTGAGTCAAAAGGAGATACCAATTTTCAAAGATTCAACATAAGATAGGCCCAACCGAGATAAAAAGAAGATCTTTAAAAGAGTATGTTCACAAGCTGTCGTGTCTTGCATCACGGACACCGGGAGTAAAGGATACCCCTTTTTAGGTTCGGTATGGGGCGCAGAGGAGGCCGAAGAACTTCCACCCGGGGGCTTCGCTCGGCGCTCTAGATCTACGTACTAGCAAGCATCACAGAGAAACAAGGAGTTTACCCAGGTTCGGGCCGCCCGGAGGCTAACAACCCTACTCCTGCATGTCTGGATTGAGAGGTGTATCATGGTGTAGCTTTACAAGGGTAGTTGCGGGTGAGAACCCGGGAGGTGTTGGCTAGAGGTTGAAGACGAGCAGATCCTGACCCTGAGGAGATCACCTCTCGCCTAAGCTACTCTGGGACTTGTGCGCTACCTAGCCTAGCCTCCTTCTCTTCTGGACTTGTCCCTTCCTTGGGTGCCTCGGTCCTCCTTTTATAGGCCAAGGGGATACCACAGGAGCACCCTTGGGGCCGGAGGGGTTTTGGCGGGAAAACCCCTCCGGGTTCTCTTTAGGAGGCGACGTGGCCTCCTCTCGTCCAAGTATTCTTCTCCGAGGGGGCAGGTGAGGCCGCCCACCTTTTCCTGAGAGGGCGGACAGGGGCTAACAGCTTTTCTGCCTCTGCCCCCCTTTGGCGCCTCCATCTTCTTGGCGCCCAAGTCTTCTAGGAGCTTCCAGCCAGAGCTGGCAAGCTTATCCTCCTCGCGCACTGGAGGTTGGTTCCCGGGAATGAGCCTGGCCTCCTGCCGGGCGTCGGGTCCCCGGGACCTCCGTGCCTGCTTCCGGGTCGAGGGGGGCCCCGGAGGGTCCCCGAGTCCTTGGCCTTGGTTGTCGATGTCGCACGCGTCGGGATGCCGTGGGGCAGATGGGGGGCCCATCTGCCAGTCTTGAGCCTTGGCCTTGAGTGCCTCCTTGGTGGGCCCATGTGCGATGGACCCACTTTGACCGCATCAGGGGAACCCCATGTTCCACTGTTGCGACAGTAGCCCCCGGGCATAGTCCCGGCGGCCACGCCCTTCTGCCGCCGGGGCTATGACCAAAAAGAGTCAAAGTGGGTCCCCGGCGTCAGGTCTTGAACGTCTTGTCCCGTCCGTCAGAGCCGCGCGCTATGAAGGCGCGCGTCCCACGGGTCCTGGAGTTATCTATCCGGCGGAGTAATTGTGCCAGCCTCCTCGATTCTCGATAACGGAGAATGCGAGGCGATGACCGCTAAGGGCGCACCCAGGCCTTCTTAAAGGCAGGGATGCCCCTCAGGATCTTCATTCGTCTTCGTTCCTTCCTCAATCCCGCCTTTCCTCAGAGGTGAGCGCGTCGATGGCGGGGGCTAAGAGAGGAGTTGGTCGCTTGCGCTCGTCCTCGGTGGGGGCAGAAGTGGCGTCCGGTAGTCGCGGAAGAGCTGCCCCCCGAGGCCGAGCGAGGTGCGGTCGCGGCCGTGGTCATGGAAGCCGAGGTCGGGGAGGATGCGGAGCGGGAGATTCACCGAGCCCTTCCTCACGGAGGACGACCCACACTGGCTTCCCTCCGTTTGAGTTCGTCGTGGATCTGGACAGAAGACTGCATGGCCGGCTTCATCTGCCGGACTCCTTTGTGGCGGCGGTGGACGCGGACGACGGCCGGCCCAATGGCTTCTGGTTGCAGGTCGAGGGTTGTCCCAACGGCCCCTCCTGGGTCGAAGTGGAGAACACCATCGCCGGCTCCATGCTCCTAGGGAAGGGATGGAAAGCGTTCGCGCGCTCCCGTCGCCTTACTCGGGGGCAGTACCTGTCGTTCGAGTACGACGGGGATGAGACGCTCTCCGTGAAGATCTTCCGTGGTGATGGAGGACGCGAGGACTGCTGCATGGAGAGCGATAGCAGTAGTCGCAGCAGCAGCTACGGCGAGGAGGACGATGATGAAGATGAAGAGGACTCCCTCAGCATCAAGGCCGAGAGGAGCCCGCTTCCCTGAAGATGTGGGGGCGGCACCGCGGCAGCACCCCCCGAAGATGTCCTTGACCTCCTTCTTGGCGGCCTCATCGACATACTTCTGGAAGTAGCGCCTTCCGTGGTGCAGGGATGCTCCTTGCTCGCGTAGGAGCCAACTTTTCTTTGTAAAAAGTAGGCCCCATTGTAGACTTTTGGATGACGAAAACTTGTACTCCTGTTGTCGCTTGGCCTTCGAGCTGAATAGATGCGATCAAAAACGGTTTTCTGTAAAACTCGCTCTTGAATGCAGCACCAGCTGAACCGTCAGGGGGGGGGGGCAGTGGGGAACAGAGGGCCTATAAAAGGCTCTCTAGCCCCCAGTTCCATGGCCACCCTTAGTCTTGCTTCTTCTTGCTTCTCGCCCTCCCCGCCCCTTCTCAAACCACGAGGCCATGTCGGGGGAGGTAGGGATGTCCTTCTCAGGGACATCGACGGCGGCGTCGGTGCTCCGGGGCGCGGCGGAGGCTCCCAGGGAAGCTGGGGCCCATGCCGCTGGAGAAGAGGATGAGGTGATGTCGCGCCTGGCCCTCGCCATGGGCGTTTCTCGCTTGGCGACGATTTCTGGTCCCGCAGCCCAGGAGGAGGCTCGGGTGCGGGCGCTCCGCAAGGCTCAGCTTCTGGCGGCCTTGAAGGGGAAGACCGCGGGGATCCCGGAGGTATCCCAGCTCTGGGAGGAGTTCGACGCCATCGAACAGGTCAGTGTCGTGCTTCTCTTGGCCCCTCGCTCCTCTTGGGCCCAGTCGAGATCCTGACCGAACTTGTCCCCTATCGCAGGCGGACGACAATGCCATGAGCGAGGTGGCGGCCGAGGTGGTCTCCCTGCTCCACTGCCTGGCGCCCGGATGCATCAGACAGCCAGGAGACGCCTGAAAAAATCCTTCTGGGTTCTCCCTCTCCTCCCAGGCATCCCCGGGAATTGAGAGGTCCCCCGTCGGGCATGAACAAGGCAAGGGCGCGCAGCGAGGAGCGCTAACTCCAAGCTGGCCTTAGTAGCACAGGGTCTAGTAGTTGCACAACCGAATGTAAATTCAAGAATGTAATTCAGAATGTAAATTCGGATGTATGCAACCCTAAACTCAACTCTCGGGGTCATTTCCCAAATCTTCCTTTGCACTAACGCGACGTCTGGTTTTCTTAGGAGGCCGCTTAGGTGCCAAGGCACTCTACCTCCGCACGATAGATGTACCCCCTAAGTCGGACTATACCTTCCGGGAGTCCTTCGCCACTGTCCACGGGTACTAGGCCAGAGGGAAACGGACCGTTCACCGGGGTGGTCGCCTACCCCCGCAAAGGCTCTCATTAACCATCAAGCATGTGCAGGTCAATGGTATATTGACTCCGAGCGAGATGTCATGCCTAAATGTAGGATGCTGATGCAAAAACTTAGTTGTTTTCTTGTCGCGCCTTCATCCCATCCAGTCCTTCCCGGGTGTCGAACTCCTTTGGTGTCCCGCCGCCCAATCCTGCCCCGGGAAGGAGCTACACATAGCAAACTTTCAGTAGGAAAAGAAAGGACCCTCTTTCCTATCATGCTAGCGTGTTATCCGAAGCAAACCGTAAGCACAGTTGGTAGTACATTTCTGTGGTGAGGTGCGTTTCACCACAGCACTGCCCGATTCCCCTCTCCGCGGCAGAACGGCATGACCGAGCGGCGGTGCCTAGCCCACGGAGGTCACTCGCGGCGCTTCTACCCGTCTGCCACCGGCACATACCAGCCCCCTGCTTACGGGTTGCTAAGGATAACACGTTTTCATGGAAGGATTGAGGCTCACAGAAATTGAATTAACTTGTCTTTTTTTCTCCTGGCGACGATTCTCACACCCTATTACAGAACACTAGCCCCCTGGGAGTGCTTTAACGGATCCGACGTTTGCGATTCATGTTTGTAATCAGGGGTAGAATTTCCAAAGATTCTCGATGTTCCAGGCGTTGCCTTCCGGCCGGCCTTGCTCGTCCTCCAGGTACACTGTTCCGGGTTATAGGGTATGTGTCACCCGGAAGGGTCCTTCCCACTTTGATGACATTTTGTTCAGGCCTTGCATGCTTTGCCTCTTGCGGAGTACCATGTCTCCGGGTTGCAGCTCCCGCGAGCGAACATGACGACTGTGGTATCGGCGTAGTCCTTGTTGGTACCGAGCTGACCGTAAGGAGGCCCGGCACCTTCTCTCTTCCAGCAGGTTTATGTCATCTATCCTCCGCTCTTCTTGTGTGTTCTCATCATATGCGAGCACCCGGGGTGATCCGTACTTGAGTTCTGATGGCAGGACAACCTCAGCTCCGTAGACGAGGAAGAATGGTGTCTCTCTAGTGGCTCTGCTCGGTGTTGTTCTGAGTGACCACAACACGCTTGGCAGGTGATTAATCCAGTTTTTTCCCTTGTTCTCCAGCCTGTCAAAGGCCTTGGTCTTCAATCCCTTGGGAACTTCTGCATTTGCTCGCTCTACTTGCCTGTTGCTTCTTGGGTAGGACACCGAGGCGAAACACACCTTGATGCCCATTTCTTCGCAGAAGTTGAGGAAGGTTTTGCTAGTGAACTGGGTGCCGTTGTCGGTGATGATTCTGTTGGGTACTCCAAACCGGTAAATGATTCCTTCGATGAACTTGATGGCGGCCTGAGCCGTCTGGCGTGGAACTGGCATTGCTTCTACCCATTTTGTGAACTTGTCGATTACCACGAACAGGTATTCGTGTCCTCCCACAGACTTTGGTATCTTGCCGACGATGTCCAGCCCCCAGACCACGAACAGCCAGGAGATTGGTATCGGCTGCAATGCTTGCGCTGGCTAGTGCGTGTTCTTGGCATAGTACTGACAAGCTTCACAGGTCTTGACTAGCT
Source organism: Puccinellia tenuiflora (assembly GCA_012064385.1). Lineage (NCBI taxonomy): Eukaryota > Viridiplantae > Streptophyta > Magnoliopsida > Poales > Poaceae > Puccinellia > Puccinellia tenuiflora. The sequence goes on from QRDG01001192.1 coordinate 70,015, forward strand.
GCTCCGCATCATGAAGTACCGCTGGCCAGTAGAACCCTTGTCGGAAAACCTTTCCCGCCAAGGATCTCGAAGCGACATGACTTGAGCACATCCCCTCGTGTATGTCCTTCAGTAGTTCTCGGCCTTGTTCTTGCGATATGCACCGTAGCTTGACTTCGTTTTCGCGCCGCCGGTAGAGCTCGCCATCGATTAGGACGTAGAGCTTTGCCCGGCGGGCCACTTGCTCGGGTTCGTGGTCGTCCTCCGGGAGGACGCGATCCACCATGTACTTGACGATATCCTAGGCCCAGGGCGGGTGGGTCCGTTCCACCAGCAGTACCTCCTGGCCAGAAGGAAGCAGAGCTTCTTCGGCCGCGGGCACTGCCGGGTCTTGGGCTTCCGGGCTGGCTACCCGTGTTGTCAATGTAGAAGGGTTGCCAGCCTCCTTTGTCGCTGAAAAACTTGGCTTCAGCCTCTCGGGAGAGACTGAAGGTCGCTTGAGCACCTCGATGTAGATCCCGGGAGGTACCGGTTCTCGTTTGGACGCCAGTTGTGATAGCTCGTCCGCAGATGTGTTTTCCTCCCGCGGCACGTAAGCAGCTCTGAAGCTATTGAAGCGCCGTTGAAGTTTCCACACTTCTTCGACCTACGGCGCCATCTGAGGACAGGCGTACTCCTTGTTGACTTGCTTGATGACTAGCTGAGAGTCACCCTTGACGATGATCTTGCCGATGCCGAGGCCGATGGCAGCACGAAGCCTCGCGAGCAGACCTTCGTACTCCGTCGTGTTGTTGGAGATGTTTCCTTGGTAGTGCATTTGGACGACGTATTTCAGGCGTTCACCAGTTTGTGAAGTGAGGACCACCCCGGCACCTCCTTGTCCCTTGGTGTAGGAGCCGTCGAAGTGCATGATCCAGGTGTCGGGATCCTCCTTCCCGGGAAGGCTCGTCTCCTCCTCCGGGTTGTCGATCGCCGTCTCGGTCCACTCAGCTGTGAAGTCAGCCAGCGCTTGGCTCTTGATGTTGTCCGTGTGCTCGAACTTGAGCCCGAAACCCTGAAGTTCCATGGCCCACGCCGAGATGCGTCTGGTTGCCAACGGGTTCTCTAGAGGACTCCTTAGGTTGTACTTGGACACCACCGTGATTGGGTGTCCCTCGAAGTATGGCCTCATCTTGCGGGAGGCGATGAGGATCGCTAGCAGCAGCTTCTGCATCATGGGATACCGCTCCCGGGCGTCGCGCAGCACTGAGCTGACGAAGTAGACCGGGTGCTGCACCTTGCGGGTCGCCGATCCTTTGACGGGTTCGACGTCCCCCACATCCTTGGCGCTCCGAGGTGTTGTCGGAGTAGCCCCCGGTTGCATCGCCTTTGAGTGTATTTCTTCATCCTCATCGCATGGCTCGATGATGACGGGAGGGGGCGGGGTGCTGGGGTCCTCGGACTCTTGAACACCTGACCGCCCCTTCTTGCTTGTCTGCCCCGGGAACGGGTCCCCGGGACGCTTGCCCTTGCTTGGCTTCCTTGGAGATGCGTCGCGCTCGGCCACCAGCACGGCGCTGACCAGCTGGTTGGTGGCCCCGATGTACAGCAGCAGGGGCTCCTTTTCATATGGGTGGCGAGGCGAGGTAGCTCTTGAGAGATTGGAGAGCTTGCTCAGCCTCGGGGTTCCACTCCACGGGGCCCGATTTCTTGAGCAACTTGAAGAATGGCAGAGCCCGCTCTCCAAGCCTTGAGATGAAGCGCCCGAGTGCCGTGATGCACCCGTTGAGGCGCTGCACGTCCTTGACTCACCGGGGCGCTTACATTCGTTCGATGGCCTTGATCTTGTCAGGATTCGCCTCGATCCCCCGGTGGGAGATCAGGAAACCCAACAGTTTGCCGGACAGGACCCCAAACACGCACTTGTCGGGGTTGAGCTTGAAGTTGACCCGGCGGAGGTTGTCGAAAGTCTCGTGCAGGTCCTGGACAAGGGAGTCCTGGAACTTTGTCTTGACCACGATATCGTCGATGTATGCTTCGACGTTGCGGCCCAGCTGGGTCCCAAGGCATGCTTGCATCGCGCGCTGGAAGGTAGCGCCGGCGTTCCGGAGGCCGAAAGGCATCCGGGTGTAGCAGTAGCAGCCCCTGGGGGTGATGAAGGCCGTCTTCTCCTGGTCCTCGACCGCCATCAGGATCTGGTGGTACCCGGAGAAGGCATCCAGGAAACACAGTGACTCGCAACCAGCTGTAGAGTCCACGATCTGATCGATGCGCGACAGAGGGAATGGGTCCTTGGGGCGTCCGTGTTTACCGCCAGCTTGTGCTCGATCACCTCCCTTGGTACACCGGGCAAACCCGACGCTTCCCATGCGAAGACGTCAGAATTTTCCCGAAGGAAGGTGACGAGCGCGCTTTCCTATTTGTCGGTGAGGTGGGCGCCGATGGTGACAGTGCGAGAGCCATCACTCGTGAGCGCCACCTTCTTGGTCATCTGCGGGTCGCCGCGGAATGGCGTCCTCTTGGAGGCCGCGGGCGCCGAGCCCCCGGGGTTCCCTCCGCCCCCGAGAGCAGTATCAGCACCAGCGTCTTGCATGTCTTGTCGGGTGTCCGCCGTCGCGGCCACCGTCTGGTTCAGTCTCTGGACGCAGTAGATGGCGTCGTCGATGTCGGCCTTCATCTTGATCACCCCCCAAGCCGCCGGGATTTTCATCATGTTGTAGGCAAAATGGGAGACAGCCATGAACTTGGCCAGCGCGGGTCGACCGAGTATGCCGTTGTAGGGGAGCGGCATGTCGGCGATGTCGAAGACAATCTCTTCGGTGCGGAAGTTCTCGGGGCGACCAAACGTGACCGGAAGAGAGATCTTCCCCAAAGGTCGTGTGATGTTCCCGTTCACGCCTTGGAACACGCCAGTGTCTTGCAGGCGGGAGAAAGGGATTTGCAAAGTGGCCAGGACCTTTGCTGTTAGCAGGTTGAGGCTGGAGCCTCCGTCGACCAGCATCTTGGTGACCTTGAAGTTGTAGATGATGGGTGACACGACTAGGGGCAGTGTCCCTACCCCGATAGTGTTGTCAGGGTGATCTTCCGGGTCTAAGGAGATGACCTGGTTAGACCACTCCAGGGGCTTTGACGGCGCCGGGGCGACCGCGTTCAGCTCCCGGACGAGTTTCTTTCCGACGCTGTTGGAGGGAGGCAGGGAGGCTCCCCCGTGAATGCACCCGACGACGCCGTTGACCTCTTGAATTGTCCGTTGCCGCCGCCCTGAGGAGCCGGAGCGTCCCCGTTGCCGGCGAACTCTACGTTGTTTGGCCCACTTCCGCCTTGACCACCGCGCCCTCCTCCGCGGCCTCTGCGTCCTCCACCATGCCCCCATCCCCGGCCGCCGCCGCCTTGGCGACCTGTGGGATAGTTCCGTGAGTAGTGTCCGTGGAGTCCGCAGTTGAAGCAGGCACCTGGGCCGGTCCCGCCTCCTTGACGTTGCGTGCGCGCGGCGAGGCCGTTCACTTGACGGCAATCCTTGAGCAGGTGATTGCCGTCAGGGTGGACATGGCACCATGGATCTTCATCCCCCTCAGAAGTCGAAGCTGGCTTGACCTTCTTAGGGAGAGGCTCGGTGACGAAGACGCGCTTGTCGGGACCGGAGTCCCGCTTCTTGCTCTTGGCGAGGGTGGCCTTGTCCTCGGGTTCCTCCTCCCCGGGGACCCTGACCCCCTCCTCTACGCGGGTGCAGCGGTCCGCGAGCTCCCATAGCTCGCGGGTAGTCTCGATGCGGTGAGTGCTCAACTTCTCGCGCATCCGGGTGTGTCGGACGTTGGCGTGGAAGGACTGAATCACCAGCTCCTGCTTGATGCTTGGGATGGTGTTCATCTTCTGGTTAAAGCGTTGGATGAACTTGCGGAGAGTTTCACCCGGAAGCTGCTGGAAGTCGTGCAGGTCGCTGGGAACTCCCGAGCGCTGGTAGCCGCCCTGGAAAGCTCCCAGGAACGCCTCCTTTAGTGCCCGCCAGGATCGGATGGAGCACTCGGGGAGGTTGAGAAGCCATGACTGAGCGTCTCCCTTCAGGGCCAATGGGAACCAATTGGTCATCATGACTTCGTCGGCCCCGGCAACCACTGCAGCCAGCGAGTACAGCTGCAGGAAGTCCCGGGGGTTGGTGGTGCCATCGTAGCGGAGGACGTCGATCTTGAACTTCTTGGGCCAGGTGGCCTGGCGAAACTCAGGAGAAAGGGCGAGGCAGCCCTCAGCGATGTCGTCGTCCCGATCTTCTCGCCGATGACGCTGTCGACGACGCTCGATACGGGTGCGCGCATCCTCGTGGAGACGGTTGTTGAGGTCGTTGCGCAGATCCAGGTTGCGCGTGGAGGATGAACCAACGGAGATGGACGGGCCGCCGTTGCGGTTAGCCCGACCCGCCGTGGGAGGGTTTGCTTGAGGAGGCACGGCTTCACCTGGACGATATCCCCGGGGAGGGTCCCGGGGTTCTCGCGCCTCTGCTCCCTTGGCTCCGGGGCTGTCGATGGTGGGGGCGTGAACGGGCTCACACCTGGGACCGCCGTCGGCGAAGTGGAGGAGTTCCTCCACTCGGGTTCGCCACTCCTGGTAGACCTTGGGATTGTCGGTGCTGGGTGAAAACTAGATGAGAGCCTTGGCGGTGACGAGGGCGTCGTGACGGGCCTGCGCGTCGTCCGAGAGGAGAGTGCAGGACTTGCTCTTGGTGCCCTGCTCACCCTTGCCAGCGCGGGTACCCTCGCTCTTTTCTCCGGCAGAGAAGTCCTTGCCGGTGTTTCCGCCCATGCTCTTCTCCACGCCACCATCTTCACCGCCCTGGGTTGGGCCGCCTGCCCCGCCCAGAGCGTCCTTCTCCGAAGGTGGAGGAGGAGAAGCCCGGTTTGCCACAGCAGCGCGACACTCGCCGGTAGCCCGAGATCACGCAGGGGAGGCTGCCTTTGACGTCTGGACGTCGGGCCTCTTCTTTGGCACCTTGGTCGACGAAGAACTTGACGCAGATGTCGACGAAGAACATGAAGCTGATGAAGATCTTGAGGAAGACGCCGACGAAGAACTCGAGGAAGATGCCGATGAAGAACTCGAAGTCGGCGAAGAAGAACTCAGCACTTGCGCCCCCTACCTGGCGCGCCAGATGTCGTGTCTTGGATCACGGACACCGGGAGTAAAGGATACCCCCTTTTTAGGTTCGGTATGGGGCGCAGAGGAGGACGAAGAACTTCTTCCAAACGGGGGCTTCGCTCGGCGCTCTAGATCTACGTACTAGCAAGCATATATTGACCCTGTGTAGATCACCTCTCGCCTAAGCTACTCTGGGACTTGTGTGCTACCTAGCCTAGCCTCCTTCCCTTCTGGACTTGTCCCTTCCTTGGGTGCCTCGGTCCTCCTTTTATAGGCCAAGGGGATACCACAGGTGCACCCTTGGGGCCGGAGGGGTTTTGGCGGGAAAACCCCTCTGGGTTCTCTTTAGGAGGCGACGTGGCCTCCTCTCGTCCAAGTATTCTTCTCCGAGGGGGCAGGTGAGGCCGCCCACCTTTTCCTGAGAGGGTGGACAGGGGCTGACTGCTTTTCTGCCTCTGCCCCCCTTTGGCGCCTCCATCTTCTTGGCGCCTAAGTCTTCTAGGAGCTTCCAGCCAGAGCTGGCAATCTTACCCTCTTCGCGCACTGGAGGTTGGTTCCCGGGAATGAGCCTGGCCTCCTGCCGGGCGTCGCATCCCCGGGACCTCCGTGCCTGCTTCCGGGTCGAGGGGGGCCCCGGAGGGTCCCCGAGTCCTTGGCCTTGGTTGTCGATGTCGCACGCGTCGGGATGCCGTGGGGCAGATGGGGGGGCCCATCTGCCAGTCTTGAGCCTTGGCCTTGAGTGCCTCCTTGGTGGGCCCATGTGCGATGGACCCACTTTGACCGCATCAGGGGAACCCCATGTTCCACTGTTGCGACACAAGCTTAGGGATACCAATTGGAAACTAAAACCAATTGAACATGCCAAAAGCTAGTGAGAGCATTTAGCCAATAAAAATCAACATGCTCACCATGGTAAGCATGAGGTAAAGATCCTCAACAAATACATGAGTGTGCAAAGATGCAAATAAAATTAAGATACGCACTCATGAAGCAAATTTTCTTTTCAAAGTCACGAAAGAATCAAAGATAATAAACAATGTGACCCAAAAGAAATAGGATACCAACTAAAAGGGACCTCTCTCATATATATAGGTTTCTAAGTAGACAAGTCGTTGATGATTTACATCCACAAAGAAACATGTACATACAAAATGGTTAGAGAAGAAGAGAACAAGGTATCCAAAAGGAAGTCATAAATATACAAAAGAGATTATTGCTTAAAAGCATAGCACATAGCTCAAATTTATCTCATTGTATATAAATAAACTTCAAAAATATCAAAGACATCACACATATCACTAAGGGAACAAGAGATAGTGAAGATGCTTTGAGATAGGCAACAAGTATCACAAAGAATAATACCAATTGAAGACAAGGTTTTTGCACTTTCATCACAAATATCACAAAGATACACTAAGTGAAGGAAAAAGCCAAAACCACAACAATTGCATATAATTAGAAGCTTTCATGCCAAGAGGCAACCTACACAAGGTTGAGACTAGAAAAGTATGCATGAGGTAGATACTTGTTACCGAGATACATTGACGATGAAGAAGATGAGAGTTTGTTTATCATCAAAGCTTGACTCCAATAATCACATGGTGAGAACACCTTCCTTATGAATGAGACAAGCATCCAATGCATCTCCATTGTACCTAAAACAAAATTCAAGCACAAAATGGTTCCCAAACTCATTGGGTCCCATAGAAGTTAGATAAACTACAACATATAGGAAACACTCCACATAAATATGTGCATATAGATATGAAATTGAATTTCATGCACATCTTAGCCGATTTAGGATTCGGTGGAGTATCCCCTATATATTGGAACTAGAAAGACTAACATGCCATATAATATATATATATATATATATTAGAGAATATACATGCAAAGTCTTTCAAGAACCAAACGAGATACAATTTGGACGAAAACAACCAAGTAAACCAAGAAGAGAGCACACCAAAGCGTGACACAAAAAGGTTGTCCAAATTATATCAAAATCCAAATCAACACATGATTGAGGAAAAAATCAAATCAACAAATGATTGATTCCAAAACACATCAACACATGAAGTGTGATATCAATAGGAATCGAATCAAAACAACACATGATCGATAAGACACCAATTGAAAATAGGATACCAACTAGGAGAAAAGATACCAAGAAGTGGATAATACTTGACCGAAATCAAGTAGAGAAAAATAAAGGAAAAAGGTATCAAGACTCCCACAATAAGTATCAATTGAAACAAATATCTATGGAGGAGATATTCGATTCCAATTAATACCAATTGAAGGTACCTAGGCAAGATAACAAATCAAATGCCAATTGAAAGGATCAAATATTGATAGATAGGATAGTGTTCTAAATAAAAATGAATGCTCCCCGAAGATTCATGCATTATCTTTGATATTTGTATTTGAATACAAAATGCACGCACAAGGGATCATTACTCTCCATATTTTATTTACAACACTAAACACTACCAATTGAAAAATAGGATCCATGCAAGAGGCAAGGAAGGCAACAAATAAGGCAATTCAACGCAAGAGCCAATATGAGGATGAACAAAAATATTCTACCACAAATGTGAATATCAATTGTCCAAGGACAATGAGTATAAGGAAATATTTTCCCAGTGAGTAGAGATATACAAGGTCATCCTCACAAGATCAAACATATGGCAAGAGATAAGATATAAAACACCATATTTTAATAAAGTTTGTAGGTAGTTTCAACTATTCAAACCAACCGGCAAGGCCAAGGTTGGAATAATGTGGAACAAATGGTTTCTCAAATAATATATGGAAATGCATATTAGAGAAAAACCACACCAAGCAAACTCACACAAACAAGAGCCAAAGGATAACCAAAATGAAAGATGGAACTTGTTCGAGCCAACATGCCACATAGGAATAAGATAATTTACAATATCAAATCTAAGTGGCAAACCTCAAATGTTCACATTTTGTGGGATTGTAATATGCACATAGCTTATTACTCCCCCATAATGTGATAATTCATTTTATCTAGGCAAGAGGAAGATAAAACCAACTAGAGAAATTAATGGACATTGTAGAATTTGAATTTCTCATAAATATGACATACCACATAGTAACTAGATAATATTGAAATATCAATACTAGGTGTTATGCCTCATGTACACACATTTTTAGGTTTGTGAAGTGCACAAAGCATATCACTCCCCCAAAATGGGATAGTCCATTAATATCTCAAAGAGCCAAATGAAATCCACACAAAATCCAATAAGGCTCAACACACAAGTTACACATACATGATACACAACTAACATACCCAACCTTGAATAACAAGACAAGTAAGAGTGTAGCATATCACATACAAGCACATGCTAGGAACAAAAGCTAATACATGCAAGGGAGCAAGCAACTTTCAATGTATATATGAATTAAATACAAGTTACCGCAAGGAGGAAGAATTGGATATGAGATATGGCAATATAATCCAATTGACTTGGCTTGATGAAATAATAATCATGAAGATCCCTTAATTCTTCAAAGATAGCCAAGTCTCCAATGTCCTCCAACAACACCTATTGATCAAGTTGAAGCTTGTTGGTCCCCAACCAAGTTGGGTCCTAAGAGGTTAGTCACAATAGGCCTTGGCAACCCAAATGGTTCTTGTCTTGACACCACTTTGAGTTCCCAAATACTTGGTAAACACATTGCCAACCCTATCCTTCCTAAGAGAATAAACATCATCAATTAAGATGGGGTTGGATAGGGTACCGATGGTGCACGAAGAAGCAAAGTGACCCTTTCCACGGCAAAGGTTGCAACATCGACTCTTCTCTTTCTTCTTAATAGGCTCCTCAACTTGAGGAGCATTGACTTGAGTCTTCTTAGGAGGTGGCCTTTGTTCAACTCGTGGTGGAGCTTGAGATTGAACAAGAGGCCTCTTCCCTAGTTGCTTCTCACTAAGAGGCTTCTTCTTCATTGGGCAATCCCTAACATGGTGCCCTTCTTGCTTGCACTTTAAGCAAGTAATCATGGCCGAATTCTTGACTCGTTCTTGGCCCTTCTTCTTCTCAATCTTGGACTTGTTTTTGTTGTTGGAGTTGAATCCAAGTCCACTCTTGTCATTGGGGGATTGTTGCACACTCAACATGTTGTCAAGTGCACTCTTCCCTTCATGACGTTTTTCCAAGCCTTTCTTCAAAGAAGCGACTTGGGCCTTGAGGTCTTTTATTTCCTCTACATGGTTAGTGGCAACAAAAGCACTAGAGCAAGTGGAAGCTTCATTGTTATAGCAACAAGGCAAGGAAAGTAATTCATCACAATATGTACTAACATTTTGAGTGGATGAACTACTAGGACTAGCACATGGCAATATAGCATTTTTAGTTAAAGTTGTGCTATTATCCATATGAGGCTCACAAGATGTTACCTTGGTAGTGATAGCCTCATGAGCTAACTTTAGACTAGCATAGGATGCTAGAAGATCATCATTCGAGCTAGATAGCTTTTCATGACTTTCTTCCAACTTCCCATACTTGCTAGTTAGCAACTCAAGTTGAGCCTTTAGCTCAACATTCTCCTTCAAAATAGATACTTCACAAGAAATGGAGTTAGTAGCACAAGCATCATTAACATTAGGAATGGAAGAAGAAAACTTGGCAAGCTCATCATTCAATCTAGCATTTTCCTTTTTAAACACTTTACATTTTGCATGAGCATGGTCACGTTCTTTAATGATTTTAGCAATAATTTCATCATGTGACTCCTCAATATTCTCAAGTTGCTCTTAAAGAGAAACCCGAGTCTCATGCTCTTCCTCAAGGGCATTTTCTAAAGATGCTTTTTCATTCGCATCCTCTCTTTCTATCCTTCCTTTTTCTATAAGGCTTGCTTCCAAAGCCTTAATAGTAAGCCCACGCTCAATTAGAATTTCCATAATTTGAAAGAGGTTAGCATGAGCATGTTCATTTTTAGGAAGGGCATTAAGAACCATTAGACCTTTCTTATGAAAGGACTCATCATCATCATCCACATCATCTTCTTCATCATTATTATCATTATCATTATCATTACTACTAGAAGATTTAGCCATAAGGCAAAAAACGGTTGATGAAGAAGAACAATTAATTTTTGAACTACTCAAGTTCACATCTTGTTCCATAGCTTGGGTTTCCTCTACATTATTATTCATACAAGAGTTAGAGGGAACTCAAGCATTTTTATCATGGCAACAAGAAAAGGGAAGCATATCATCATGATATTTATCCAAGCAATTTTTGGATGATATGCAAGGACTATCAACACTAGCATGTATGACATTTATAGTGCTATGTGTGTTTAGGTCCAAAGAAGAGGCATTGCAACAAGATAGAGATAAAAGATCATCAACAATGAGCTCACTATCAAAGTTGCAAAAACCATCACTACTCACCATCACACTAGTTTGTGGCTTACCACATTTTGGTGAAGTAGACGAAGATGAGAACTCATCACGGCCGGAGGCGGAGGGAGAACAATCATCCTCAATAGTGTTGGACACTTCATATTTATCTTGAAGCTTGGTCCAAAGCTCATGAGCGTTCCGGAGAGGCATGATTGACTCAAAACTACAACACTCACAAATTTGCAAAACTCATTAGAAGCTAGAGCATTTAGATATAAGTTTTTCTCATCCTCTAAAGTCATACTTTCGTAATCCGGTGGAGGAGAAAAACCTATATCTAAGATACGCTCAATATTGGGGTCCAAGACCCGTAAGTGACTAAGCATATGAGTTTTCCAAACATTAAAATTTGTGCCATCGAATATAAAAGTGGGATCGTGCACTAATTCTCTAAACGACATCCTTACTCTCTTGGCGGTAAAGCCCAAAACGAGAGCCAAGGCTCTGATACCAATTGAAAAAACAAACGATGCCTTGATATCGCCTAGAGGGGGGTGAATAGGCGATTAAAACTTTTCCGGTTTAAGGCTTGATAATTGCGGAATAAAACTAGGTGTTTAAATTAACAAGCCAACAACCTAATATACTAGGATCACCTATGTGCACCAACAACTTATGCTAAGCAATATAATAACAGGGTGATAGCAATATATATAACATCAAGCACAAAGGCTATCACAAAGTAAAGTGCATAAGTAAAAAAGCTCGGGTATAGAAATACCGAGGCACGCGGAGACGAGGATGTATTCCTGAGTTCCTCCTTGTTAAGGGAGTACGTCTCGTTGGAGGGGTGTGAGCTCGCCACAAGAGGCCTACTCAAGATGCCACAAAGGCCTCACCCTATTCTCCGATGAACCGCACCCAAGGGTTTGGTTTACCTTCCACTATCGGAATCCTTCAAGGCGGAATCCGGAGCCTTTACAATGTTCTTGGGGCACACACCCACAACTCAATTGGGGACTCCCAAATCTTGCCCGAAGCTTCACAACTCAAAATCTTCGCGGCACCACCAACCGTCTAGGGTATACAATGCACCCAAGAGGCACAAGCTCTTGGGAACACAATGCACCCAAGAGTAACAAGCTTCTCAACCTTCAATCACATGAAACTTTGTGGAGAGCACAACCCGATGCAACTAATGCAAAAGGCAAGAACACACCAAGTGGTCAAATCCTTCTCTCCAAAATCCAACCAAAGCAACTAATGCTATGGAGGGATTTAGGAGGAAGAACAAAGGAGAACCACAAAATAACTCTAAGAACTAGATCCACTAGGTTCCCCTCAGTTATAGGAGAAATTGATTGGTGGAAACGTAGATCTAGATCTCCTCTCTTGAAAAACCTAAAGATGGGCAAGAATCATTGGAGGGATTGGGAGAGGGGAAGGTTTTCCAAGGTCAACAATGGTGGGAGAGAGAGTGAAAAATGTGCTGCTGAAAACCTTAGTTGATTTGGGGAAGAAGGGGGCCTTTTATAGGTCCCCTAAAAAACTAGCCGTTGGAGGCCACTTAGACCGGAGACTCCGGTGTAAAAGCACCGGAGACTCCGGCCTGGCTCCAAACAGCTTCCGGACTGGGGTCCAGTGGTGCGCCACACATGGGTCATCGGGGCAGACCGGAGACTCCGGTCCAGAGGGGCCGGAGATTCCGGACTATCTCCGGGGATACTCCGGACCACTATCCAGTATCGCACAACGAAAAAATCACAGGGCGCCAAAAAACATAGGACCAGAGTGTACGGGTCCTTTGGGCCGGAGACTCCGGTGGGACCGGAGACTCCGGACCATCTCCGGACCAGATCCAAACAGTAAAACCAGAACACCCGTAACTTTTGCAAATGATGCCCGAATCGAGTGAATCCAATTTTGTTGGAAAGAGGACGACAAGAGCTACCCAACAAAGAGCAGAAATATTGAAATCAAGTAATGGGGATTTTGCTAATAAATGGAAGAGTGAAACCTTCCGCACGGATGAACCGGCAAAAACTCCAAAACCGAAAATGCAATAGAAGACGCATATGAAAACCGTTTTCGGTGAACTTAGCCTTGTCATGACAAGCACGACAAGAACCAAGACCACACCATGATAAGAGCCAAATAAGAACCAATAAAGATGATTGCAAGGATGCAAAGGTTTGTGCTCTCTACGATGATACGATCAAGATATTCGGTCGAGAGCCCCTCTTGATAGTACGGCTATCTATCATATAATCTGGTCTCTCCACTAACAACATGAGACCGGTAAAAATAGAAACCCTATCAAGATCATACCTTTGCCTTGCGCATTAATCCACTTGAGGTCGATGAAGACGATCTTCATCTCCTCAAGACGCACCACATTTCTTGATTGCGCTTCTCTTGGTGAAGATTCACATGTTGCTCCCCCATACACCAATATGGGAGAGGCACTCTTCAACATATCTTCACATGGACTTGAGTGTTGATCAACACGCACTTAGCCTTGATCAACACATACTCTTCTTCCCTTAGCCTTGACTCCAACAAATGGAGATCAAGCAATGCATATGGACACACCTACAAGTAGCTCAATACAAACATTAGTCCATAGAGATTGTCATTAATTACCAAAACCACACATGGGGGCAACCATGCACTTTCAACTACATATGTTGGAACTCGAACTTTAGGATACGCCGCCTAGAGGACTCCTGTTATGCTTTACTCCCTCCTTCCAAATTATAAGATGTTCTAATTTTTTTTCTAAATCGCATGTGTATAGACGGGTTCTAGTGTGTCGTTTCACTCATCTCAGTGCATATTTACTCCATATTGGAATATCCAAAACATTTTATAATTTTGTACAATGGGAGTATTAGACTACAACGGTAAGATGACTTCTCTATTGTTGACTGTGTATGTTGGATCTTGTTGTAATTTCTTGTGGAGTCACAGGACAGAAGCTCTCGCGTTGATGTGCAAACACCCAGGTCAGACACGCCAATGTTGACGTGAATGCACACACAATCGAGTGCCCACTCGGTCAAAAGAGGCATTACAATTTCCTTCGAGGAATAGACCTTGTCAATAATGGTTCTTACACATTACTAATTAGCACGAAACTTATTCTCAGATGGTCGAGAATTAACTTAATTAAGATGTCATCGCCCAATAATTGAAGTTGTAACTCATATGTAATTCATGTGGAACTGCAAAAAATAGGTTGTCATTGCAACGACACCGAGCTCTAAATTAATTCTCGTTCAACGACGATGAGCTAATGATGGTTGTGGTCGGGGCATAATGACCCGTGATTCCTCTGTCGTTTCGATAAAAGGTGGTGCTTCATCACCTTTGGCAGATTCGATTTGTGTGATTGTTTTTGAAGCCTTCTGCTAATATTTATTTAAAAAATAAAATAAGTCATGACCGTATGCATCCCTGATACGTGTCAAACGTATCTATAATTTTTTATTGTTCCATGCTATTTATATGTCATTGTTACATGTTTTCATTACATTATTACATCATTTTTAGGCTTTTTGTCGGACTAACCTATTGACAATATGCCCAGTGCCAGTTCCCTGTTTTTGCTGTTTTCTATTTTAGAAAAGTTACTTCAGGAAATATTCTCGGAATTGGACAATAATTTACAAGGATTTTTTATTCGACGAAAGGAAGCCGGAGACCGAAGGGCGACCTGGGGGCCACCCAGGGGCCAGGGGCAGGCTGTGGCCGCAACCCCACCTGCACCCACGGGTGGGACCCGCCCCGACGCCCTGTCCACCGCCTCGGCCACCTCCGATTCCTACAAATACCCCTTTGACCTAAAATCATCGGGGGCGATGATATTTTCCAGAAACATGACTCGACGCCGCCGCCACCTCGAACCCTAGTTCGGTGAGATTCTGAAGCTGCTCCCGGCATGCTGTCGGATGGGAGATGAAAGGACACGGATGTCGCCTAGAGGGGGGGTGAATAGGCGATTTAAAATTATTACGGTTAATGGCTTGAATAAATGCGGAATAAAACTAACGTTTAATTTATCAAGCCAAAACCTAAACTAGCTAGGTTTACCTATGTGCACCAACAACTTATGCTAAGCAATATAATCAACTAGGTGATAGCAAGATATATAACTTTAAACTCTATGGCTATCACAAAGTAAATAGCATAAGTAAGAAACTCGGATATAGAAATACCGAGACACTTGGAGACGATGATTTATCCCAACGTTCACTTCCCAATGGAAGCTAGTCTCCGTTGGAGCGGCGCGGTGTTCACCAATGTGAAACACCGAGTAGCCTTGATATGGCACACTGTATCTCTGTTGTGTCTTACCACCAATGTGGCGAGGCACTTGTCACTATGTTGCCGTTGAGGTTGACAACTAGAACCTTTACAAGGATGAAGCACACTCCACAAGTTGGAGGGTCTTCACCAAATGCACCGAGCCGCCAAGACTTGATGCTTCAAGACCGGGGCACACACCACAACTCAATTGGTGGCTCCCGACAATGTCTTCGTAGCTACCAAAGCTCCAAGACCAACAAGGTTGGGCCACCCTCCACAACCTAATTGGAGGCTCCCAACAAATCCCGTGAACCACCAAGACTCCGAGAAAACAACAACCGTCTAGGGTACCAACGTGCCCTAGAGGAACAGGCTCTAGGGCACCAAAGCACCCAAGAGTAACAAGCTTCTCAACTTCGACTTCCACGTATCACCGTGGAGAACTCAAACCGATGCAACTAATGCAATGGCAAGAACACACTAAGTGTTCAAGTTCTTCCAACCGAAATCCAACCAAAGCAACTAATGCTTGGGAGGGATTTGAGAGGAAGAACAAAGGAGGAACACCAAGAAACTCCAAAGATCTAGATCCAAAGTGTTCCCCTCACTTAGAGGAGAAATCAATCGGTGGAAACAAGGATCTAGATCTCCTCTCTCTTTTCCCTCAAAAACTAGCAAGACCTATTGGAGGGATTGAGAGAAAGCCAAGCTTGAGAAGGTCAACAATGGAGGGGAGAAAATAGCTCAAGAGGTTGGCAAAAGGTTAGAGTTTATTTGGGGAAGAAACCCCTTAAATAGGAAGCTCCAAAATGGAGCCATTGGGAAGCAGCAGGGAGGCTGGCCTAGGCCGGCCGGGGGGGCGGCCTGGGATCTGCACACATGGCTCACAGGGTAGCCCGGTCTGGGAGCCGGCCTGGGCCGGCCACCCCCCAGAGCCGCCCGGCCTGCGAGCCGGCCTGGGCCGGCCAGGGGGCCGGCCACCCCCTAGAGCCGCCCGGCCTGGGAGCCGACCTGGGCCGGCCACCCCCCAGAGCCGCCCGGCCTGGGCAGGCCAGGGGGCCGGCCACCCCCCCAGAGCTGCCCGGCCTGCAGCCCGGCCAAGGCCGGCCAGCCTACGGCGACGCCTTATAATTTTCTATCGATCGTTCGACACCGAAAACGCAATAACTTCCACATACGAACTCCGTTTCCGATAATCTTGGACTCATTGGAATCGTCACAACGAGCCCTACAATATTATGCATAGAAGCATCATTGTTCAAAAGGATATGGTAAAACCAAAAGATGAAAGGTAAAACTTTTCTATTGAAGACCGGAAAACCATATCTTTTGCAAATGAAGTCCGAATGAAGTGAAACCAACTTTGTTGGAAAGAGGACGACAAATGCTACCCACTAACACGTGAAACTATTGAAACCAAGCAAGGGAGATTTTGCTACTAAATGGAAGGGTGAAACCTTCCGCATAGATGGACCGGCAAAATCTCCGACACCGAAAACTCAATAGGGAACACATATGAAAACCGTTTTCGATGACCTTGGCCTTGTCATGACAAGCATGACAAGCACCAATACCACACCACGATAAGAGCCAAATAGGAACCAATAAAGATGATGCCAAGGATGCAAAGGTTTGAGATCTCTACGACCGATACGCTAAATCTCACTTGAGAGCCCATCTTGATAGTACGGTTACCTATCCTAAAACCCAGTCTCCCAACTACACCGCGAGACCGGTAAAATAGAAACCCTATCAAGAGCATACCTTATCCTTGCGCATTCCATTTGAGCTAGATGATGACGATCTTGATCTACTCTCAAGTGGATCACCTTTCTTGAGTTTGCTCCGCTTGGTGAAGACTCGCATATTGCTCCCCCATACACCAAGATGGGAGAGACACTCTTCGACATATATTCCCATGCCCTTATCTTGTATGTTGATCAACTTGCACTTAGCCTACTCTCAAGTGGATCACCTTTCTTGATTTTGCTCCCCTTGGTGAAGACTCGCATATTGCTCCCCCAAGATGGGAGAGACACTCTTCGACATATCTTCACATGCCCTTATCTTGTATGTTGATCAACTTACACTTAGCCTTGATCAACATATAATCTTCTTCTTCGCATACCTTCACATGCGCTTGTCTTGTATGTTGATCAACTTGCACTTAGCCTTGATCAACATATAATCTTCTTCTTTTAGCCTTGACTCCAACATATGGATTCCAAGCATTCCTTATGGACCAACACTGCAAATATAACTCAAGGCACACATTAGTCCATAGAGATTATCATTAATTACCAAAACAACATATGGGGGCAACCATGCTCTTTCAGGAGATCGATCCCGGAGGGTTCTACATCGCCATGCCTTCCACCGGGATGAAGTGTGAGTAGTTTCACCTTGGACTACGGGTCCATGGTAGTAGACAAATGGTTTTCTCTCTCCCTTGTGCTTCATGTTTATGGTATTGTGAGCTGCCCTACATGATCAAGATCGACTATTTGTAATGCTATATGATGTGTTTGCTGGGATCCAATGGATTTTCAAGATATGATCAGATTGTGCACGATTCTTATATGTTAATTTATGTTCTTGCATGCTCTCCGATGTGTGTGGTTGCTTTGGCCAAGTAAATGTGTGTGTCTCCAAGAGGGAGTATTTATGCTAGATAGTTGGTTCATGCCCCCTTTTGTGCCTGGGCACGAGTGACAGAAACGTCTAAGGACGAGGGTGTGCTGTTGCGACTAAGGGTAAAAAAGCAATGTTTATGTCTACGTGATTATAAATGTTGCTTACATTATACACTTTACTTAGTGCTATTGTCTGTTGCTTGCAACTTAATACCGATGGGTGACAGGCTGGATAGCGATCCCTAGGTGGACTTTTTAGACAAAGATGCAGTCGGATGGCGGTCTTTGTTACTTGTTGTGATGCCTACATGAACATTACCATGAACACTTTGATATAGCTAGATTAAGTTTGTATCATAATTCTGTCAATTGCCCAGCTGTAATTTGTTTACCCTTCATATGAGTGTTTTATTTATTGGAGAGACACCGCTAGTGAACCCATGGCCCCCAGTCCATCTTTTTACATTGTTTACAACCTCGTTTACTTGCTTTCCATCGTCACTTGCTCACTGGTCCGTTTTCATAAATCATTTCACTACACTATACGTTTAACCTCTTTGTTTTCAGCAGACCGGGAAGATTGACAACCTTCCTGCCGTTGGGGGCAAAGTAATTGTTTGAGTGTGTGCAGGTCCGCGTTCATCACGGTTAACCGCAGAGACCGTCAACGTTCACCTCGTTGTTGATTTCAAAGTCCTACAGGTCCGATTAAACCTTGGTTCTTCACTGAGGGAAAACTGCTACTTGCTACATCCACGCCTTCACTTGGGGCACCACCCAACTATGCCAGTGTTTGTCAGTATCCATTATAAATCCCTTCGATGCAAAGGACAGGGTAATTCCCCTTTTTGAAAAAAAATCTCAGTCAACCAAGAATTGACAAAGAGTACTAATTAGTAAGTTTCAATCCTCTAAAAAAATAGTACGTTTTTTAGACAACTTTTATTTTTTTTAGACAACTTTAGTACTACCTCTGAATTTTGTTCCATAAAAACTGTCGGAAGCTGTGTACTACATTCAACTATCGATAGCGTTCTCTTCTGACAATTAACGTTCTCTTCTGACAATTAAAACGGACAGGAGGGAGTATGTTTTGTGCCCAACACTTACGGTGTAATGGCTCCTTTGATTCAAATGAATAGTATAGGATTTTTAAAGGATTGGATTCTATAGCAAATTTTCCTATAGAGCTTGTTTGATTTATATGATCATATCCCATAGGAACTAATCTCATACGAAGTTTGCCTATGAAGGCCTTCTTTGATTCAAAGGATTATAAAATGTAGGAAAAGGAATAGGATAGGATAGCCAGTGCAAACCAACAGGATTCTTTCCTTCTAAAGGAATGAAAAAATGAGGTCTAACTAGATTGTTTATTTGCTTTGTATTCAAGAGGAATCTGGTGGCAAAGGAAAATTTCCTTCAAATTTCCTTCAAATTTCCTTTGCTAGGTTTCCTATGAATCAAACGCATCAACATTGCAAATTCCTATAGGAATAGGAATCCTACATATTTCCTACAAAATTCCTATGAATCAAAGGAGGCCGAAAGTAGTGCAAATCCTATAGGAAAAAAACATGAGCTCTAACCTCATGGAAAATTCCTTTACTTTTTCTGTGATGGAATCAAACAAAGTTTGATGCATATAAATAAAATCCTATAGAATTGGAATGGGCTGGACATTGTAATCCTGCACTCCTCCTATTTCTACGTTTTCACAATCCTGTGAATCAAAGAGGCCGTAAGTGCAGATGGCCAAAAGTGTCTGTGGATAAAGTGACCTCCGTCGTCACTGGCAAACTCTAACCAAAACCCGTCCCAAGCCCAACCTACGAGGCCCATCAGCCCAGGCGCCTCGTCCCACTTTGCAGCAGAATCACAGCAGGCAGCAACCTCCTTCCGCGTCGGCGTCTTCCTTCCTTCCTTCCCCACTGCTCCTGCTTCTGATCGATCGAGCCGGACCGGAGAAGCAGCCGGGAGGAGCAGTCCCGGGAGCGGCGGAGATGGAGGCGATGAAGAGCCTCCTGAAGCCCAAGCCGACGCCGCAGCAGCAGCTGCGCGAGTGGCAGCGCCGCCTCCGCAACGAGGGCCGCAACATCGAGCGCCAGATCCGAGGTTCCCTTCCTCTTCACCCTACTCCCCACTATTCGATCTTCACTAGCTGAAACCTAGGTGACTCCAGAGCTCTAGACGACGAACTGAGATGCGGGATTTTGGTTTTGGGCGCAGACGTGCAGAGGGAGGAGAAGAAGGTGGAGAAGGAAATCAGGGAGGCCGCCAAGCGCAACGACATGGGGTCAGCCAAGGTATTACTACTCGCGAGGAATACGCGTCGAGCGATTGGGACTGGGCATCTGGTTTTGTTGACGATGATTCATTTTTCAGGCGCTGGCCAAGGAGGTGGTGCTGTCGAGGAAGGCGGTCAACCGCCTCTACGAGAACAAGGCCCAGCTCAACTCCATCTCCATGCACCTCGGCGAGATCGTCGGTAACGAGCAATTGCCGAGCCCACCCTCGCCTGTATCTCTATCATTTTAGACTGGTATATGTAGCATAATGATCTGCTAAAAATGCTATACTTGTGTGATTGGTTGGGGATCTATGCATCTTCAGTGTGCTATTCATGCTGCACAAGTTCTGAAAATCGGCTCAATTTGTGTAGCTTCTTTTTCATAAGCAACCGTGTTACCTTCTCATGTATTTGACCTGAAGCTTATGTCGATCAGAAGATAAAACTTAACCTCGCTCCAACTGGCTCCCGTCTTAACTACCGGAAAGATGATAATGTGCACATTAATAATATCTAGACTCTGTTCCTAGCTGCTACAGTATGTGTGTCAAAGCCAGTGTATGATATTGCTCATAAAACTATTACTTGGGCTTGAAATGGCCTTTACCATTCCTCGTTGCTGGCTTAGAAGTTGGAAGGATAATAATTTCTGTAACTATCATGGTTTAGCTTATGAAGATTCAGAGTTTGTTACTTTGGTTATGTGACTGTTTCATTCTGAACTGAGGTTTGTACTAATGATGTTTTGTGTTTTGTTATCTATCAGCTACTACCAGGACAGTAGGACATTTGTCCAAGAGCACTGAAGTGATGAAACTTGTCAACAACCTGATGAAAGCCCCAGAGGTAGCTGTCACTATGCAGGAATTCAGCAGAGAGATGACAAAGGTATACCAAAGCTCTTTCAAAGGTTTCTCTTGTTTCCTTTTTACCGGTAGCAGGTCTGGCTTCATGGTTGTTGTGGTACAGGCTGGTGTCATGGAGGAAATGGTGAATGATGCGGTGGATTCAGCGTTGGACAATGAGGACATGGAGGAGGAGATTGAAGAGGAGGTTGATAAGGTTCTCTCTGCCATTGCTGGGGAGACTGCTTCCCAACTTCCAGACGCTGTCCGGAAACAGAAAGAAAAGGTCACACAACCTTCGACAAGCGAACCTGTAGAGGTAATATGATATAACCGGTGCCTTCCCTGCATATAAGGCTCCTCGTGATCTGGAGTCCTCGGTCTTACAACTATCTTTTGCACCATTTGCAGAGAACTGCTGTAGCGGAATCCGTTGATGATGATGAGGATGAGCTAGAAAAGATAAGAGAAAGGCTCGCTAAAGTGAGGTCATAAGAGAGAATTGATGTGTGCACATGTATAGTAGTCCATTTGATAATTTATGGGCGTATGATACACAATTTGACCGATGGCACCCTTGTCGCTAACAATCTGATTCATTCACACACAAACCTATAGTTGTTCGGTCTGTGTTGTAAGTTGTAACACTCAGCGCCCTGTATTTTGTTTGTATTATCTACTTGTTGTGAATACATTATTATGTAATCATATTATCTCAGCAAACCTGGAAAATGCACATAACCATATATGCAGAGCTAGAGTACATACATAACACTGAAAGCCGGAACATGTACGTTGTTGTTTCACTTCAGATCACACAATGGTATGTTCTGTTCTGTTTTGCAGGTTCTGGAATCTGGAAGCACTGAATTAAGAGCAAGGTTCAATTAAGCGCTAGGCGCTAATTGAGCGTTTTGCCTCTACTTTTCTTTTTACTAGGACATATGCTCGTGCTTTGCTACGGGAACACATCAAATTGTTAGTAAACTTATTTATCTTTACATAGAATATTTTGATCGACTCAAGATTCAAACGCATGTTAGCAAAAGGCTGTAGTATGTATCGGTTGGTAAATTTCATGTTACATCAGGAAGTTCATATAGCCAAACATATGCCAACCGGTGAAATATCTATAACATACCGCACCTACTGGTATGGTATCAGAACAAAATGGTTAATATATGTACAACAAAATTGTGGTGGTTTACCCAAACATACAACACAAATTCGGATTCAATTTTTGTTCCATTCCTCATTACCTGAATAGACAGCCACATCGCTATCTCAAGCCTTGTAAAGAAGATGCAACACCGATTACACAACTTGAGAGTGAGTGTTAAGGCATTGGTCGAACAAAGGTTGCAAAAAAAATTCTTCGCAATAAGTGTTAAACCTAGCATGTCAGTGGTTATTTTACACACTGATATGATGAAGTGAAATTTGCAGAGCAACGACTAACAATATGCATACAGCTAGGGAAGCAAGCATGCACCTACTCCCTCCATATCAAAATATAAGATGTTTTAGCATTTCTCTTTCCATCCGTATCTAGACATGTTTTAGTGCAAGGTTCAAATGAATCTTATACTAAAATATGTCTACATACGGATGGAAAGAGAAATGCTAAAACATCTTATATTTTGATACGGAGGGAGTACTAATTACAGGAAACTGACCAAGCTAGCTCATGCTGCTGGACACCTAGACCGGCACATAACAGTAATCATTATAACCAAATCTTTTAGGGTTATTCCATCATTACCAAATAAACAGTACAAAAGTAACAAAGGCCGACCAACTGCTCAACATCTCAGAGAAACCTATCCAACAATCAATACATTTCGAGAATTAATGCTTCATACGCAATTAAGCAAAGAGCTAAACATGCGGATTTAAGAAAGCGTAGCAAAAACAAACTACTGAGTTCTGTAAAAAGAAAGAATGCTTTATTGATTGATATGATCATATAAGATCTTTTCTCATCATGGCGAGATTCACTTGCTTGGTGATCCACCTGAGCACTTGACCCGTCATGGAATGCGGCAGGTACTGCCTATCGGGCGCGAGCCTGTAACCCACGGCGACGACGATGGCTTCGCAGAACTTGGCGATGTCGGTGCTAATGTCGCTGAATTGATCTCCGTAAATTGGAGTCAAAATAAATTAATTGTTTCTTACAGCGATTAGAATTCACAGCCTGAAAACCTGAATATAGAACAATGTATTAGCACCGACAGAGCTTGGATATGTTTAGGTTATTCTGGAATAGTTCTGCTACCAAAGAAAAATAAAGCACGGAAATGTAGATATAAATGAAAACACGCTGCATAGTCTAAAAGTTGGGGAATAGCAGACGCACCTGGAGAAACTTTTGGCAATCTGCATATCACAAGGCTTCAGTTCTTGGAATGCACTTCAAGGGATAAGTTGCAGATCATCTCCTCGTTGGCCAAGCCATTTTACGTAGCGAGCTGGAAATGAAGAGTACTAATTAATATTGTTTAGAAATATTGGCTTTCAAGCTTTGACAATCCAGAGTAATACCATATCTGCATGATTCCAAACCCATTGATACACTTCCATATTTGTAAGTAAACAGCATGCCACGCCCTGCAGGTTACCTGAATTTAAAAGAAATCTTACTTTTTCTGGACTATAAACAACCAGGAAATTATACATATCAGGATTACAAATGGGCTAACCAGTCCAGAAAAGGAATTTGCAATATAACAAACTGCTAGCTCCCATAGAGGGGATCAATTTGATTCGACGTTACAGTATTGAAGAAAGCAGAATTTATAGCACAGACAATACATAAAAATCAGTGGTTTCACATCTTACCAGCATGCTTGTTCATCAATAAATCATCATTTTTATCATAGTACAACATCATATTCGACAACCAATATCTCCACAAGATGATCAGCACTTTGCTGAAATGAACTGGATTTATTCGTTCTTGCGATCTCTCTTTTTGCTGAAATGCACTGGATTTATTCGTTCTTGCGATCTCTCTTTTTGCTGTTGCAAGTTCTTGATGCAACAACCACATAGATATCACTCCATATGTGAAAAGAAAGAAATCACAATGGTCCGGTAGACCAGCTATTAATATCTATGCAGAACAGTTGTCATGAAATGCTAAGTGAACTAATACTTGAGGCGGTAGACACCAAGTTAAGGACACAATTTGTAATCTAAGACACCAACTGTACGTGCAAGAACATAGGTCATGAACCAATGACAATGGTCCGGTAGACCATACGCGTGAAATTCCGTGCTATCACGACATATCTAGAAGCTAAATTAGAAACTACTGATCACCACGATCCAAATTTCAAACAACAAACCTACACTTCAATGTGCTCACAACAATTTACTCTGATTAAATTGAGATAGTTGGATCTTGGCAGCTAGGAAGGGAATTAGGAAAGTGAAGGGGATGGGTCTCAATTCATGAGGACGAATGAATTATACCTTGCTGGATCACCATGTGCAGCGATACAGGGCTCGACAGTGGACGCGTCAAAGGTGTCCACCCTGCCCCCGACCTTTCTCATCATGGCAAGATTCACTTGCTTGGCGATCCACCTGAGCACCTAACCCGTCATGGAATGCGGCAGGTACTGGCTATCGGGCGTTCGCCTGTAACCCACGGCGACGACGATGGTTTCGCAGAACTTGGCGAACCTAGAGGTGGGGCAGTTGCTCCTAGTGACGAAACCTCCGCCTTAGAATAGCACGCCGATGGGCAGCGTCCGGCGCACGGATGCGGCAGCCAGCGGGGCAGAGTCGGTGTGCGGGAGGTAGCCCGCGGGCCGGGTCGCTGGTGCCGCGCGGGTGGAGGAGGTATGCATGCTGTGGCGGCGAGCGACTGGAGGCATTGGCGCAGGGGGAGCTTGAGGAAGACGATGTAGGTCTTCACGCCGATGCTTGGCATGGCTTCCTCGCCGCCGACCCCCTCCTCACCACCCAGATCCCGCACATCAGATAGACGGGCGTGGGGATGGGGATCCTCTCCCCCGTGAGAGGAAGAGTGGTGGCAGCCAGCGCGGCCAAGTCCTCACAAAAACCTCGCCCAACTGGTTCCAAGTGATGGTGAGGGCAGATCTTGGCTCCGCCGCCCACCCTTGTGAGGTTCGGAGAGGGAAGAGGAGACCAACTCCGGGGGCAAATCGAGGGCAAGACTTTGGAAACGGGCGCAAAATAATCGGCAAAAATAAATCGGTGTGGGGAGTTTTTTTTCTGAACCGGTGCGGGGAGAAGTTGGACGAAACAGAGGTGAAAACGTGGAACAAAAATCTCTTTTTAGATAGGAGAAAAGAGATTGTTGTGAATACATTATTATGTAATCATATTATCTCAGCAAACCTGGAAAATGCACATAACCATATATGCAGAGCTAGAGTACATACATAACACTGAAAGCCGGAACATGTACGTTGTTGTTTCACTTCAGATCACACAATGGTATGTTCTGTTCTGTTTTGCAGGTTCTGGAATCTGGAAGCACTGAATTAAGAGCAAGGTTCAATTAAGCGCTAGGCGCTAATTGAGCGTTTTGCCTCTACTTTTCTTTTTATTTGAAGGACTAAAGCGCTAATCGTAATTAAACGCATGTTTAAGTGCAGTTGAGAGCAAGCTAGGTGAGGAGTTAAAACTTCGACATGGAAAAACCTTGCTAGCGGGCTGTTACCCGGTAGTAGCGTAGCAGGCTGTTAGGGCCGCAATGGCATGCTCGTCCTATCTCCCAGCTGTATGAACCAGAATATCCGAGGCAACCCTACTGACTTTGTACTCGTTGAGGAAGTAGATGCAGTCTTGTTGAGCTCCGCTGCTACTAGAGGCAGCAGCAGTGAAAAAACAGCGTCGGACCTCGTAGTTACCATGGGAGGCCGTAAAAGGAGAGAAGCTCCAGTTTGTTCGAGTTAATCTCGTTCATGTTGGAGTTAATCTCGTACATACATGTCTCTGACAGAACGAGAGATAAGTCTCACTTATCTTGTAAACCTAACAGAAACTCAGACAAGCGAGCTTGAGACCAGGTCCCTAACTAATGCCCTACGATCGGAGACGAAACAAGTAGTCCGGAGAAGGTCAAGGAACACTTAACTCTACAAGGTGACATCAGGCCTTTCAACAATGTTGGTGGCATTCACTTCTTTGTTTAGTTATTAAAAGTAGAGCTCCAAATTTATCGTTGTAAAAGCAGGGTGATGATGCTATGGCTTTTCGGTACTCGATTAACTATATTTTTTTGTTGCGTGTGTAAATGTTATTCCAAGCTTAGCATGCCACCTATCAAGTTAATATAAATTTATATTGATAATTGATTATATTGTGCGATACTTATTTTCATAGTCCTTGCATGTATTATGAAATATATTAATTGTGCAAATTATCATTTATTAACAATATTTTATTTATGAAAAATAAAGAAAAAAATATTAGTGGTGTGTATACAATGTGGCACGTCACTAATGTAGAGAGTGATTGTGGCGTCGTATCACACACCCCTGGTACCATATATCAATGGCGTAAAACTGGACACTGGTAACTTTTATCAGTGGCATGTCTAGAAATGACACGCCGCTACCGGTGATATTACTGGTGGCATGGAAATGGACATGTCACTAGTAACAAATACCAGTGGTCTGCCCATTTGACACTTCCACACCACCGGTAGAGTTTTTGCCACGTCACTAATAAACAAATCTGCACTAGTGAGACCCTGGAGCTGTAGAGTTGGGAGCAATTGTGTTGCAACATGGAGGGCTGAAATTTTCATCAGAATCCAAGCCAGATGTGAGGGAGAAGGGGGAGCTCATTGTTGGTTACGAGAGGGAGCAGGAAAATTGGATCTAGAGGACAGATAACATGTGAGAACCTGAACGAGTATGGAAGAGATGGTACACATATGTACGAGTACAGAAACTGAAGTACAGTAACTCGCACAGGACTAGTCTGAACACTAGGCCTAGCTAACTGTACCACCAGGAGCACTAACATGACAGCTTTTGAGTTTTGCTGGCCATGTACATGGTCTACTAGGTGACAGCAACATGGCTCTTACCTGTCACAAGTGTACCTAACGGCTATCTAGATTTTAGGGAGCTAAAGTGTATCCATTCCTTTACATGTGAGTTCGTGGGTACACCCAGGACAGAATGCACAATGGCTGTAGACGCACATGCATGAGATTTATAGAGATTGAGACCATTGCAATTGCAACAGAGGTGACACCGCATGAGATTTCGTCCAGATTCGTGGCGGCCATCATTTTCCTAGTACGTTTTGGGAGACGTACGTTTCTGGCTCTCAGCCCACAGGACCGGACTAGGTGCAGACACGATATACTCCTATGCTCGCAGCGTTGATATGTGTTTGTGGGCACACATAGCTATTTCTAGTTGATACCCCGCGGGTATTAGGGATGATTTTCATGTCTTTAAATCATGAAAGGTATGTGAACATAATTGTCATTTGCATAACGTTATCATGTGC
The DNA here is from genome assembly GCA_012064385.1 of Puccinellia tenuiflora. NCBI lineage: Eukaryota > Viridiplantae > Streptophyta > Magnoliopsida > Poales > Poaceae > Puccinellia > Puccinellia tenuiflora. Next base: position 97,063 of record QRDG01001192.1, read on the forward strand.
AAGCATAGTTCAATTTATTAGAGTTTGATTGTTCTGTTGATTATGTCTTCATTGTCAATTGGGTAACTATTATTTTCGCACATAATTGGAAGAGAATGTACATAGGATTAATTCTTGGTGTGAAAATTCTCTGTAGCCACAACCTGTCAGCAAATTATCATCTTGTCCTTGGTTTCGAGTTCACTTTCAGTTCAAGTGAAAACTTAGTAGAAAAAATAAATAAGAACCAACCCAACCGTGGACTGCTGCTAGCTGGGAAATTCAAACGGGCATGCGTGCTGTAATATCATTAAATGATTCTTACTGGATATGAACATTGTTCCCTATAATATTTTTATTGTAAATATTGTGGAATTTGGGATTTAACCGTTTGAGATGCATACCAATTTCACCTGCATAGGTTAAAAATCACTTGCCGTTCACTTTGAAGCAATACGTGTATAAACAACTAAAAATTAATAATAAGCCATCTCATTATATACCTCCCAGAAAAAGAGAGGGAGAAGTGCATTCTCGAGGCGATCAGTTAACCAATTTGTCATACGGACCACATGCTTGGAAGTTGGAAGAGATCTTGCTGCAATGAAAAATTCCACAATGTTTGATGGAAGGGAGCTTGTATTGCAGCTAGCTTACTTTTTAGGTCTGCAATTAACCGTTGGTGGCGGAATAGGATCAGAAGAAACCTTGAAGGCTGCTGATGATGTTGTCGTGCTTGGCCTCTCCACCCGAAAGCCTGCTCATAGACGATTGGAATCATTTTCTATGTTTTACAGACGTACGCATGCATGTGCTTCTTCAGCTGCTGCAGGTTCGGTGGCGATGATATCGCTTCGACCAGATGTCCTGAATCGAAGATTGATCCATCTCAAAGGCGCGACGGCGACGCCGAGGCGAACGCATGCCGATGGCGTACGAAGGGGTATAGGGTAGGGGTGGGAACTGGTAGCGGATAATCCGAATCATCCGACATTCGTATTCGAGAAATTGAAAATGGAAGTGGTAAATATCCGAATCCGAACAAAATAAAAATGGAAGTGGTAAATATCCGAATCCGTTTCAGAAAATACAAAACAAATGTGGTATTGGATTTTGACAGAAATGTGGATATGGAAATGGATATATCCGTATCCGAATAAGATTATGTTGGTAAATTTTGATAATTCTAGCCCGATATGGGAATTACTCAACCTATGATAGTAAGAAAGTGATCAAATATATTATAATTTAAACAAATGTCTATTATATAGCTATATTTATCACTGTTTCATTGTATAGTTGACTCGTTATAAGACACGAGTCTACTATTTTGATATATTCGTTTCCGATCCGAATTGAGAAAATATCCGATCCGAATTCGTATTCGAATAACATCCGCTCCGCATTCGTATTCGACAACATCCGAATTCGTATCCGCATCCGTTTAAAAAATATGGAAACGGATGTGGGAAGGGCACTATCCGATCCGCATCCGATCCGTTTCCACCCCTAGTATAGGGTGTGGATATGGTGGTGTTCCGCGTTTTGAGCTTGCAGCGGCCATAAGATTACGTGCTGGGCATGGAAGCGACTTATTTGTACAGGAAAGTACTGGGCCAAAGAGGCGCCTGCCCCCTCGCCTTCCTGATGCATTACACACTCAGGTCGATTCGTTTCTAATGCGCCGGGAGTCAAAGAGACATAGAAAAAGGATTCCCGGAGAAGATGTGTATGGCAGTCTGGTCGAGGAAAAAAACACTGTGATCTGACGGGTAACCAATGACCATAGATTTGAAAACCAACGGTTATAAACAATTAGGGTGACGTGGCTGCACCAAAATTCAGCTTGCAAACATTAAATGCTTCAAAGTGGGGATGAACTTTATAGATATTATAGATTTGGTTTTTACGTTGTTACGTACTTTCTATCTATTCTATGTTGTCCTTTCATCAGAGAACCTAACAGATCCCATAAAAGTGCCAAAATATAAAATAATCGTTATTTTACGGTTTTATTAAGAAAATATCCATACCGGTGCCTTAAATCTTGTAAAATTGTAAATATTTTTTCTAACTTTCACTAAATCGAGTTGGCGGGAGGAAACTTTTAGCACGGATCTAGCTAAATTTCCAGTGAGAAGCATCGATTTTCTGCAGCCGCACTCCGGCTCTAGCACGCACGCGTTGGCCATATACGAGTAATCAAGCCCCTCCTAGGCCCATCATTGACGGCGTCCCCGAGGCTCCACGCCGCTGCAACGCCCACCACCGGGCGTAGGCCTCGAAGCGAGGGTTAGCTCCCACGACGCCATCCAGCGCCCAATGCGGCGGCGGCGGGGCCATCTCCGCCTCCTCTGGGTCGCGACAGGGTCGTCTCCGCCCAGGCTGCGCCCATGCTCCTAGAGCTGCGAGAGGAAAGGAGCAGAGCCACACCCCGCGTGGAGCTCGTGTCTCTGTGGGAAAGATGGGAAGAGATAAAAAAATGGAAATGAGTCACACCCAGCGTGAGTACGCATTGCTCTTTCTGGTCTACTATATTTGTTCCAGAAAATATGGTGTATAAGTTTTTTCTAAAGTAAAAAAAAGTTTGACCAAGTGTATAGATAAAACTATAAAAAATTATAATAATTTATAAACATATAGTGATAGTATATTTAATGAGATATGCAGTACAAATAAGAGCAGGCCCGGGCCCATGGGAGTGCAACCCGTGCGGCCGTACAGGGCCCCAAATTTTTGGGGGCCCAATTTTTTTATTCTATACTATATAGCTGTACTGCAATAATTCATAACGTAACCATCTCAGCCGAGTTGGTCAGTGACTCAGCCTCGCTAGTTTGCAAGTAGTCGGAGGTCGCTGGTTCAAGTCTAGTTCAGAAGCATTTTTCTCTCTATTTTCTCTGATTTTATACCATTCTTGTTGGGGCAAATACGTGAGTCTAAATCGGAGCAGTTTTTGTCTTTATTTTCTTTGATTTTATACCATTCTTGTTGGTGCAAATACTTGAGTCTAAATTGGAGCAGTTTTTGTCTCTATTTTCTCTGATTTTATACCATTCTTATTGATGCAAATACTTGAGTCTAAAATCGAAGCAGTTTTTGTCTCTATTTTCTCTGATTTTATAACATTCCCATTGATATATATACTTCATTATGCATTTAATTAGCATTCAATAAAACTCACACGAGCTATCATGAAGTTGGTTTGCATGTATAAGAAATACTATACCTACCCTTGACAGAAATAGCTAATTTCAAGTCTTAAACATATCGAAAAAACTACACTGAGTTATCATGACTTCTCATTTTCAATAAAAAAATATCGCTATTATTTTTATTTGTAAATTGTGAAGTAAATTTATAGTGTTATTGTATTCCTATCATGGGATGGTTCTTAGAAATTGCTTATCTACGCGCATATACATGTTGGGCCGATAGATTTACATGCTACGGTAGCTTTAGATGCTATAAGCCTTTGAGATTTTGGAAGTATTTTCCTTTTTTTAACCCAAAAATTTTAAATGTGTCCTGATCATTAGATATATATTTTTCTTTTGTTGTTTGACTTGTGCATAAAAGATGAGGAAATTCTACTACTTAAATGTTGTATCTCTTTGTTACACTACTAAAAATTGTAACGAGTTGGGGCCTATTTTACACTTTCGTACAGGGCCTCGGATTTTGTCGGCCCGACCCTGAATAAGAGCATATATAAATATGTTATCTTCTTGTTTAGTTGCGACATTGAAATAAATCAAGGCCGTATGCATCTTTTCGATCGGCACAGAGGCCGGGGTAACTCCCTATTTTGGAAAAAAAAATTAAGACATAGATAATTCGTGGGAAATGACTAGTACTCCCTCCTTTTTCGGTTTATAAGGTCAATAGCTTACAAAATCTGAGATATGGTACCAATGAATTCGTTCTTTCAAAGAAGTTTATAGTAGCATACTCTTTATGGCGTATAACTCATATCTTGTTTAGTCAAATTTACAATGTATACATGCCTTATAAACGGAAAGAGAGATAGCATAGGATTTGCTTGATTTTCTTTCCGGCCACATTATGACATAGATAATGGCGAATCTGCATGCATATAAGGCCGGCATCCACACCTACCTTTGCTAGGCTTGTCCTATGATATTTGTAGCCCTGATAAAACATAAGTATTTTAGTGTCAGAAAAAATGGCGGGCTATATACTATTTCATTTTAATTTCGTTTTTGCCAGCCTTAACCAGCTCTAGTAGTGAGAAATTTCTTCTTTGCCACTCTAAACTACGGAGTAGATTGTCTGATTGTGCAATACTTTTGCGTAGGATTAGGAGATATATACTTACATTATCAGTCCCATCCAAATAATCACAGAAGGTGAAAACGGAAGAGAAGTTGCTAATTTGACTCTTCGCTCCTACACGGTGATGGTAGTCACGGTGTTCCGCCCCTCCGTAGAATGGGACAAGCTTCATAGGGTTGAACGGGGAGTTGAACCTACATCCGTTTTTTTTCCCTTTTAGTGAGAGTAAGTTCTGTATACTCCCTCCGTCCGCGAAAGAATGGACATCTATGGATTTGCACATAGACCAAGAGAAATGGAGACTTTGCTCCATCGCATAGTTAATGTTGAAAAGTAGCAGACTTATGTGTGCATGCGACCATTGGGAGAAGGAGATTAAATGAAAGTTGCTGCATGCAGTAATTAAAGCAGGACATGCAGCCAATAGCTAGAGCACAAGATGTTGCATGAGTCGATTAATAACGATTAGATTAAAGCCTAAGTGTATTGGGAGTGTAGATGGACACTCTTTCTTGGAAAAAATTTGAACGCTAGATGTGCACTCTTTCGCGGACGGAGGGAGTAGATGTCATTTTGTATACTACACTCACACACTCGTGTCTACAAACATTCTCTTGTATATGCATCGTCCCATCTAATATTAACGTGGACACATGGGGCAAGTGATGATGTCGGCCTTGGACAACTTAGATTTATAAGAATTGTTCATTAATTTTTACTCGTTGTGTATTTTTTTATGGCCTCAATGTGGCGTAGGATGAACCAGAGCCAGAGGGTGGTGATGTGGCACGATACGATGGTCGGGCCGGTGAAGGAAGAGACGCCGAGGATGAGCACCTCAGCCCAGTGCGCGTACGGCGCGGCGGAGCCGACGAGTGCCGTGAACTCGTGGTGCACGCGGTGGATGTTGTTGTAGCCCCACTTAGTGTGCAGCAGCGGGTGGATCCAGTAGCCGCCGAGGTAGTTCAATATCGTACCCAATATCTTAGGTTGCACCGTAACTGTTATAGACACCAGAGTAGATTCTATTGTTCGACCCATCCACCAATAATTCTCGGTGGATCAATCAGAGAGCCCCATTTCATCATCCACCAATACGGATTGGAGAACATGTTTATAGGTAGCTAGATTGGTACGTGTCATGGCAGTGAGAGCCTCGCGTATGTATGGACCATGAGTCCATGAGTGTGAGACGTCAGGAAGCACATGTGGTGTTTAAGCTCTTCAACGGTGCCACCAACCAAATTGGGCATTTTCTGAAAACAGCAACACCGGCTGATCTAACTAGGGACTTGTAAGAAAACACTGAACACAACAAATCGAATTCAGTGGAGAGAATATTTAGAGAGAATATCTAGTGCTACCACCCATATAGGTGGTCCAAGTGGTACCATTAAAAATGATCATTTTAAATCTTTCAAAAAAATCTACGAAAATTTTTGAGTCTTCACAAGATATGTTTCTACAAGCTCTAAAATTTTCAGGTCAAAAATCGAAATGAGCACCAAGAAACAAAAAAGACAAATCTAGCTTAAATAGTGGCATTTTTTGGTTTTTTTTGTGTGACACTAATAACGCTATTCATGCTAGATTTGTCTTTTTTGTTTCTCGGTGCTCATTTTGAATTTTGACCTGAAAATTTTAGAGGTTGTAGACACATATCTTATAAACACTCAAACATTTTCATAAATTTTTTAAAACAATTTAAAATAGTCATTATTAATGGTAGCACTTGGAACACCTACATAGGTGGTAGCACTGAAATAATTTAAAATGGTCATTTATTAATGGTAACACTTAGAGCACCTATATAGGTGGTAGCACTAGATATTCTCTCTTGTGAACTGGACTAAGATAAAATCACACACGAATTGCTGGTGTAGTACTGGTATTACTTTTAAGTTTTAAGAGTAGGCAGATGCTTTTGGCAGATTTCTTTCATTCGTACAAATTCCGTGATGCGACGCAACGGTCAACAACATTCATGACAGAGCCAAAAATCAGATGATGTGACAATCGCCATTGATCGGATCTATGCTTGTTTCCTGCTGTCGAAATTGATATCCCGTCCTTTGCTCGCAATGATTGCTGTCATCTCCTTCAGCTATGCTTCAAAACAGACGGCGAATTAATGAGATATGCAGTTCAACTAAGAGCAAATAATTCGCGGGAAATAACTAGTGCTCCCTCCATTTCGGTTTTTAAGGTCTGCGTAAATATATAGATCCTCAATTTTGCATACGAAATATGTGATATATTATCAATGAAGTCTACTAGTATATTACAGTATTTATGGAATATAATCATACCACTTGGTTAGTTAAATTTACAATTTCTGTGATAAAAAGATTTGTTAGTTTTTCTTTCCGGCCATGTTAATACTTATATAGATGATGCCGAATCTGCATGGATATGAGGGCGGCATTCACGTACCTTTGCTAGGCTTGTCTTGTGATATTTGTAGCCCTGAAAAACAAAGTATTAATTATAGTGTCATAAAATAATTTTCTTTTAATTTATTTTTTGTCAGCCTTAACTAGCTACTCCCTCTGTATCATAACATAAGTTGTTTTAGCTATTTGCATGTGAACTACATACAGACGTATGTAGATCTAATTAGTGTGTACATTGAATCATTATGCTTCGTATGAAGTCCGTATGTAAATAGCTAAAACATGTTATATGAAAAACTTTTAATAAAGAGCCGTGTGCATCATTTTGATGCAGAGGCTGGGGTAAACCCATTTCTAAAAAAAATGTTATATGATGACATGGAGAGAGTAGTAGTGAGACCGATATTTGCATACTAAATCATTTTTATATCTTTGATGCCACTACATTTACGTAGGAGTAGGAGGAACTTACTTTATCCGTCCCATACAAATAATCACAGAAGGTGAAAACGGAAGAGAAGTTGCTTTGGCTCTTCGCTCCTACACGATGATGGTAGTCATGGTGTTCCGCCCCTCCGTAGAACGGGATAAGCTTCGTAGGGTTGAACGGGAAGTTGAACCTACATGAGAGTTGGTAGAGTATATAATCACTTTGTACACTTCACTCCCACACTTGTCCACACACACCAAGTTTTACCCATGTATATGTATTGTCTGATCTAATCTCGACGTGGAGGCTTTGGGCAACTGATGATGTCAACTTAGACATTATTAGAAAACCTAGCATGAACAACTTTGATTTAGATGAATTGTTCATTACCCGCTGTGAATCTCGATGGCCTCAATGTGGCGTACGACGAACCAGAGCCATAGCGTGGTGATGTGGCATGGCACGATGGCCGGGCCGGTGAAGGAGGGGACGCCAAGGATGAGCACCTCGGCCCAGTGCGCGTATGGCGCGGCGTAGCTGACGGGCGCCGAGAACTCGTGGTGCACGCGGTGGATGTTGTCGTAGCCCCACTTGGTGTGCAGCAGACGGTGGATCCAGTAGCCGAGGTAGTCCTCCACCAGCAGGTACACCGCCATCTGCGCCGCCGCCTCCCCCGCCGACGGTAGCGGCAGCCCCGTCCGGATCCCCACCATCTAATGACATGATCGCCGGCCGGTGAACGTCAGTTCATATAGTACAGTACAGGACAGGCAGAGTAGAATCTATACGTAATATATGCATGCCTAAGAAATTATGACTGGTGAAGCTAACCTTAACGACGGGGAAAGAGACGATGCTGAGCATGCCGACTGTGATGAGCAGGACGCGCGCGGTGTCGAGGTAGCAGCGGAGGAACTCGGCCGCCGAGAGGCGAGCCCGCGGCTGCAGCTTGTACGACGGCCGCAGCAGGAAGGCGGCGGCGCCCACCGGCGCGGCACGGGCGCGGAGCTCGAGCAGGGCGAGCGGGAGCGGCGCGAGTGTGTAGACGAGGAGGAGGATGGCGACGTTGTGGCAGTAGAGGAGGTGGTCGGGCACGGACGCCGAGTAGCTGAACCAGACCGCCTCGGCGGCCGTCATGGCGCGGCCAAGCACTGCCTCCGCTTCTCCCGCCGTCGAGTAAGGAAGCATACTTTCCGAATCTGCTAGTACAAAAGTGTTTTGCTAACTTGTTAGTGAAGCTCGTGGTGAGGTACTCTGTAAGTCCATAGCATATAATATATATATACCTAAATGATTCCTGGCGCGCGTGCGCTTTCTCGTTTCCTTGGCGCACGCGACTGTCGGAACGGCTGCCAGCGGGGAGTCAACGCAAACGATGCTACACACACGCTGACGGATGGGACCAGAAGGTTGGCCTTCTTTGAGCGCATGGATGCTGTCGGAAGTGCGTATCAGATATAGACAAGACAGATGACGTCAGTCACATGCGAATGTATTCTACAGTTTAAAAAAATGCATAACTTTTGATCCGATTGTCCAAATTTAGATCCGCTTTCACATCCTTGTTCCTCACGACGAGATATTCGAAACAAGATCCCATATGTATATGTTCCGATAATTATTTTCGAAAAGCAATTTAAATAGTAGAAAGTTGCTTTTATTTTTGTGCTAGTAAAGCAAATTTTATAGTACAAAGTTGTTTTTCGAAACTAGATCTCACATGAGAACATTTTGATTATTATACTGAAAACCAATTTTCACACGAAGCAAGCTTATAAGCTTGCTTTATCAGCGAATAAGTTGCTTTTTAAAAATATTTTATAATACATAGTTGCTTTTCTTTCCAGATTATAGTACAAAGTTGTTTTGTGATAGAAAAACAAGTTTATAGTACAAAGTTGCTTTTCGGTCCAATAGTACAAAATTGTTTATAGTACAAAGTTGCTTTTCGTTCCGATAGAAAAGCAAGTTTATAACAAAAAGTTGCTTTTTAAAAATAATTGTCGGAACATATTCATGTGAGATCTAGTTTCAAAGATCTCGTCGCAAGGAGCACTATGGTAAAAACAGATTTTAATTTGGACGTTTTATTTAAAAGTTATGTCTTTTAAAAAAAAATCAAATGAGTTTTGTACGTGGCTGACATCATCTATTTGTCCGTACCTAAGATAAACAGATGTACATGGACTGCCCACCGGTTTTTCACTTTTTTGCTATGAGATCGCCCGGAAGAAAACTTACACGTGCGCTCGATGACTGTGTGGTGGCGCGCGTGCGCCACCAAGTTGCGTCCATATATATATAGTCGGTGATGCATGGTGGCCAAGACCTGCACAAAGCGACCACCCGGATGGGTCAAAGTCAACCACGACCCCAAACTGTGTCGGTAAAGCTTGATCCCTACCTGCAATAAGGGCTCATTTGGTTGCAGGGGGAGAATACCCAGGGAAAATAATCCCGGCCGGGAATCTAAGGAATCATGTGTAAAACTCCGGGATTCTTTTCCCGACCTCCGGAGTAGGGGAAAATACACTCCGGGAAAAGGCCGGGATCCCCCCGGGATTCCAGTTACCAAATGAGCCCTAAGTGTACGAGATCACACCGCAAATCTTGCTCAATATTAAACGAGGAAACGGGTTACAACAATACTATTATGCAATCCTAGCCGGAGATATTCACATTGGCAGCCAATCTCACATGTTTCTATCCGAATAAAAATCATAAAAACAGTAAAATGTTTCAAAAATTCTAAAAATATTTGGTGACGATCATATACATGTTTTATGAATACGCGCCAAATTTCGTCATGAAATAATATGTGTAGTGCGTTGCGCAAAAAAACAAACCAGTGATCACAATATGATTTAAAAAATATTTTTTAGATTACTGATTTTGTTTTTTAGAGTATGGTGTTATTTAGATATGGGTGTAGCAACAACCGGGAGTAGGAAGCATTTTCCCTATAGATTTTATGTCCATGGTAGTAGCTGTGCATAGGGAGCTGGCCGTTGGATAGAGGTGCATATGCTCCTCTTGATCGGTAACTGACGGGGAGGTGGTATGAGGTAGGTAACGGAGTGCACCTGCGCGTCATGTTATTAGACGGCCAAACACCTCATCCGTCCGTAACCGTTTCGGATTGTTTTTCTAGCCAACGCGTAAACATTCTTTGGGTCGCGCAGCAAATATTAGTGAATGGCCTGAAGTAGGGATGTATCCTTTTGCCTAGTAAAACATGAACTGCTCCGGGTCTAATTACTGAGAAATGGGAAAACAGATTTGTGTGTAGTTGATTTGCCGTCTTTTGCTTGTTGGACGGGTGGAAAAAAAGGCTAGGTCACCCCTTCGATCAGGGGATGGATGTTTTGACGAGTAAAATAAGGACCGGTTCCCCCTTCGGGAACTTATTACTGAGAAATGATAGAACAGATTTGTGTGTAAGTTGTTTCGTGCATTAGCGTTTGGAGGACGGCAAAAATGGGCGCCAAAACCCCCGTAGACAATGTTGTCACGATCAACCCCCGTAGATGCCAACCAGCGCGGTCTGCTCGTTGCATGTTGCCAGTGGCTAGTTTGTTCCGCAAATGGGCGCACCGCGCGGCGGCCAGTGTAGTGCTTTGTCTGACCGCAAGTTTTTAATGGGTTGATACCCAGCGCACGCGTATCTTTCTTAGATCAAAATGCCCAACGTACGTCGTACGAACCAGCACGTGTGTTGTAACAGACAAAATAAGTTCGATAAACAAATACATTTATTAATAAGTGGGTAAACAGCCGTGAGGTGATTTGTGAGTGACAGATGTAGCTAGTTTGCGGAGAAAACGTACGAGTAAATGGACTACGGATACCGTTTAATAATTTGAAATCTAGAAGATGCAGAGAACAGCGATAGATTTATTAAACGGGCCGCCCCCATGGTGCCTTCTTCCATGCGTGCTTAAGATCCCTAGGTAGGCAGGAAGTGATCACCATCTACGGTCGTGTAGAGCTCTCCAGTAATTGCGAGATCTTCCAGGTGCTGCCTATAAAGGATAGTTAGAAAAAAAGGAGTTAAAACATGTTAACTACTTGTTAAAATGCGGGTAAAGCCATCTTGGACGAATACAAAATGTTTTCTTAGATCAGAATGCCCAACGTACGTCGTACGAACCAGCACGTGTGTTGTAACAGACAAAATAAGTTCGATAAACAAATACGTTTATTAATAAGTGGGTAAACAGCCGTGAGGTGATTTGTGAGTGACAGATGTAGCTAGTTTGCGGAGAAAACATACGAGTAAATGGACTACGGATACCATTTAATAATTTGAAATCTAGAAGCTGCAGAGAACAGCGATAGATTTATTAAACGGGCCGCCCTCATGGTGCCTTCTTCCATGCGTGCTTAAGATCCCTAGGTAGGCAGGAAGTGATCACCATACGGTGTGTAGAGCTCTCCAGTAGTTGCGAGATCTTCCAGGTGCTGCCTGTAAAGGATAGTTAGAAAAAAAAGGAGTTAAAACATGTTAACTACTTGTTAAAATGCGGGTAAAGCCATCTTGGACGAATAAAAAATGTAGGGAAACAAGGACACCTAACCTTAACGTCTCTTTGGAAGTCATCAAAAATTCAAAATGGAGCAGACTCGGTCTATGTAGACGCCTTCTGGGCCTAACCTGTGTTGGGTAAACTTTTCTTAGTAACATGAAAACATGCTGGCAAAGAGGAAAAGGTGCTGAGAAAATTATAAACTAGTTCGCTTGGTTTCTTCCTTACCCTTCCATCTAGTAAAACTACGGGGCGTCCGCATGTTGTTTGCTCTCCTTTTCCATCTAGTAAAATCATGACGGATGTGCGCAAACGAGCGGTGGCGTGGAAGGTGCTTTGGGATGTGCTCTCGGTATGACGGCGTCAGAAGATTCCGTCAATGAAAGATGAGCATTGGTGACTGTCGTGTGCTCTCTATATACAATCGAATGGTGAGATGGACGTGCGCAGCTACCACCGTGGGCATGCCACTATTTTCGATATATATATATATATATATATATATATATATATATTCCAGCTATTCTGCACTCCCTTGCAGAATAACTATTCTGTACAACTTTCTGAACTTCCTAAACAATAACCAGTGAACCTCTTAGCGGAACACCCAAATCTCTGTTTTTACGGACAGTATTTCGACCGTCATTTTCAAACCTTTTATCGGAATGAGGCATGCGATATGCCATTGGATTCGTATTGTAAATGCGCAACTTTTACTCTTCTGGACGGTTTCCAAATTCTGTACGGTTTTTGAACAATTTCAAATATACTAAACACAGTTTTCACGATTTTGTCCGTTTCCGTATAGTTTTTTGGGCGCCATTTTCAAACCCCTGGCCGGATTGATGCAAATAATGTGCCGTTGGATAGGTAAGAAAATTGCGCAACTTTTATTCTTCTGCCAGATTTCCAAATTATGTACGGTTTTAGAATAATTTTAATTATACTAAACATAGTTTTCGCGGATTTTTCCGTTTCCGTACTGTATTTTGGACGTCATTTCCAAACCGTTTGTCGGATTGATGCAAGTTATACACGTTGGAAAGCTATGGAAAATGCGCAACTTCTCTATTTCTAGGTCATTTTCGAAATTAATTACGGTTTAAGAGAAGTTTTTAAAATAAACAATTCTGTTTTAAGTGCAGCGGACTGGTTTTTGGCAATTACTCTCAAACCGCTTGTCGAAACGTAACAAATGATACGGCGTTGGAAAGATATTAACGAGACACAACTTTTTTATGAAGATAAGTTTTCTCAATTCTTTACCGTTTATAAATAATTTTAAAAATGCAAAAAACGGATAA